>SPJY01024974.1:0-11190 GCA_005191435.1 Raddia distichophylla | reverse complement strand
GAAAAAACAGAAAAAAAAAATCTTTATTCCTTAAGCAATCATTAAAAAAATTATTTTCCAAAGTTTTTAAATTTTTTTTTTGAATTTTTATGATTTTTCCAAGTTTTTTGAACTTATAAGTTTTATTTCTGATTTTTTTTATGATTTTTCAATGATTTTCTTTAATTGAAATACTACCTTTACTTATTCCAGGGGGGTAATCTATACATCATAAAAGTTTAGAGTTCTTTTTTAACCGTTTGTAATAGTTGGAGGGTGTATTTTATCCGTTTAAAAATTCAGGGGGGTATTCTATACTCTTACAATAGTTCCGGGGGTAATCTATACTTTTTCCCAACAAATTAAACCTGCCCCCTGTTGACACAAAATAGTGAATTTCTGTGAACACACGTGCAGAAGCGTCAATCTAGTGATTGCGTCGCAACTAAAGACCAAACCTGCCAGTCAATTTGACATGTAAATTGACAAGGAGAAAATTGTCAGTAATATAGCCCTAATCGGCTTTTCAATATAGCCAGATCAGGTTTATTTGTAATCGGCTCTAAAGAATCCGATTACAAGATCTATCGTCTCAAAGCCTGATAGAGCAAATAAATTCAAATAGGTATTCAAATCTAAATCGTCTACTTCTTTTTGGTGTTTTTATTATAATATTAGTGATAAACCTTCTTATTAATGTATCAAATTAAATCAAGAAACAGATTGAATAGATTGGTCAAGCCAAGACAATATTCAGATCTAAATCCAGATATGAACCAATAAACCGATTTAAAGGTTTAAAACTAATGAAGGTAGATGCAATGATAATCAGCAAACATTTAGACATGCAAGACCCTAAATGAGGTATACACAAGATCGATTGAACGAGACAGTCGCATATATCGGATTCTGGAAAAGCATATGAAATACTTGACAATCGACATTGCAAGATAAACACATATTACAGATCGATTAAATCGAGACAGTGCAACATGCGAGAACATGTTAAAGATCGATAAATCCCGAGACAGTCTAACATGCTTTGCATACATGAGATCGAGATGATGCAGCCATGCATACGGGTAACAAGGAGATAATCGATTATCCTATCGAGATAGCTCTACCTGCGAGTTGAAGCCTTTCGACGGTGTCGATAGGATTCGAGAAAGTAGTTTTTGTATTGAGTATGATGTCCCTATTCTCGAGACCTAGGGTCCTATTTATAGTATTACAAAGTCGATACCGATACAACCTATTTTACCGCGTCGCGCTTCTGATCAGATCGTATTTCTTCAGGATTATAGTCTCTATCGGTTTCTTCAATATGCTTTTCTTCTTTGCCGATAAAGCCCACTTCCGATTCAGCCTAATAATCCCAACATATTCGACCCTTTTCTGAATATCTGATTTTCTGCCAAATTTGGGTGTCAACATATGCCCCTAAGTTTGGCAATGAGTATTCTCATTAGTCGAACTTTCAAGTAAACATCGGATTTACCATATTAGAATATTTCACACTTTTACCCCTGTAATTCCTCACTTTCGGCCCATTTTGATGACACGCGTCAACCCAGCAGACGATATAGGCCGAAACTGTAACGCCGAAACACGCGGTAAAACCCTAGTTTTTACCACCGCTATAAATAGATGCCCATTCCTAGTTTTTACCACCGCTATAAATAGATGCCCATTCGCTGTCATTTTCACGCTCTCCTCCTCCCGCACGTCTCTTGCATCGGAATTTCCAGAGCTCTCAGCAGTCTCAGCGCACAACCAATCCTCCTCCAACTCTCGATTGGCATCATGTCTCAGGTACTATTCCAATGCTCGGACTCTGAAGCTTTGTATTCCTTGGGACCCATAGGGGATCGAGACCCATCGGATTTCATATATCATTCCGTAGGGAGACTCCCCTTATTTGCCGATAAGCTTAGTGTAAACAGTTGGAAATCGGCATTCAGATCTTGGCCTAGCCCGATCAAGGGATATAAGGACTGGTTGATTCGGGTTTATAGCCAAAAACAAGAGCAATGGGATGAACTAGAAATAACCGATGCCGTCCTTCTTTCCTTATCCCCACCACCAGCAGATGAACCTTTTATCGCAGCATCGGCTTATTTTTGGTGCCATACTGCAAACGCCTTTCTCTTCCCAACAGGACCCATTAGCCCTACACTCCTAGATGTAGCAATGCTAACCGGTCTAAGTCCCGATGGCGAGATGCTATCGGCTTTTGATCTTTCTACTACTCTGAAACTAGTCCCAGAGAAGAACTTCGGATGGCAGCGCTATATTTCAACTCATCAACAGACAGGCGATGTCGAAGACGAAGAGCACATAGCTTTTCTGAACATGTGGCTTGATCGGTTCTTCTTCTGTGGGCAATCTCTCAGTCCCAGTAAGGTTTACCAAGGAGTGGCTGAGGCACTGGCATCTGGCCAAAAACTGGCAATCGGCAAATATCTTTTAGGAGGCACTTACCGGACGATGCATGAGATCAGGGAAGGTCTCTGCTCAAAGAAAGCCGATTACTCAGTCGGTAATCTAGGTGGCCATTTCTGGTTCATCGGAATGTTCTTGAAGCTCCAGATATACAACTCCCTAGGAGAACCAGACTTCAGTCTACAATTTCCGAATGAGAATGATTCCGATAACAGTGATCGCCCCTGCAGATCATATGGCGGAATGATCTCAGTAAATTGCAACCGAAAACGCCTCAACCAGCATGACCTTTCTCGTTGCATGGTTGCATTTTACACAATGTCTGAGTCGGAATATGGCGCAGAACAATTCAACCCGTATACCGATTTGGACAGATACCCCATACCATCATTTTTCCGATTAGCCAGTACCCTAAAGGGCGAAGCCTTATCGGCTTATAAGGAATTCATCTCTCCAAATATCTTCTTCGCCATTCTGAGCACGAGGACCCATATTAGAAAACCATCCTACGAATTCTATCACCCAGCTGTAGTTGCTCGTCAATTTAACCTTGGACAAGATATACCCTATTTGTTCATCTACAGGCATCTAAACGCCAGGGATGACTTGAACTCTAAATCAGCTTATGGTATCCTGTCTGCTGCACATTTAGAGTTTGAAATGCCATCGGAATTTATCATGTGGTCAGCAACCTCCCCAAAGTTCGATTCTTGGTGGGAGACCATCGCAAAGGACATATATGCCACCAAAGGCGGAGCCTCAACCTTAATCGAACGGCTTATTGGCCAGAAAGAAACTTGCAGACCCAACTGGCCAAAGATCGCTGGCATGACAGAGCTCCCATCGAAATCGGAACAAAGCGGCTCTGATAGTTCCGATTATGATGATTCCGACAAGGACAGCGACGATAAAGAAGAAAACTCTTCCGAATCAGGACCTTCCTCCTCGGACTCAGACGATGAAAGAACGGAATCCTAGAACCACGCATCGTCTTCTAGCAGCGAGGTTACTAACTTGCGTGTGTTCACTAACTTATGTCACTCCTTTCCGATTACTAACCTTATGTTTAATTCCCTTTCAAAGCGGGGAGAGACGCCCGAAGGACAAACTCATTGGAGAAGCAGCTGGTCAACTCCACTCCACGGCAAAGTCCGCATCGGCCTTCGCGCAAGGTTCTTCCCAGCAGCCTAAGAAAAGAGGTAAAATCAGCTTATAACATATAAATCTGAACATCCGATTGCTTACTCGCTTTATTCAACAGGGAAACCCGAAGGCGAAACCGGCCTGAGGAAGAAATTGGCCGCCAAGAGGCCAAGACCCCAAAAGGTGCGTACACCCGATAGCACCGAATCGGTATGTGATACAGTAAGCACTTGATCTTCGCCAAATTTTCATCGAGTTTGTCCCGGCTTTTCACTCATCGGAATTATTTCCTTCCGGACACTTCACCCATCCAAAAGAAAAAGGATGGTACACCTGCTCCCCCAGCGGCCTCACAGACGCCACCAGCCTTCAATCCTCAAGATGTAATCGGAAATCCTTTTCTTTACACCATCAAATTCTACAATTCCGATTTCTTGTAACTTTAAGTTCTCTTTTCTCCAGTATATGTTTCAACCCCGCAACCCCGTCCACGTAACAGTGGTGTCTACGCAGGTCATCACTTACGGCGGCAAGAAAACCAACGAGCTGAATTTCGATCCATCCAGCATGGATTGGCTCGACGACGAACTGGACTTCTTATCTTCGCCAATAAGGACTTCATCGCCGCCAGCCGTCATCATCGAGTCACCTGCTCCAGAAACCAGCAAGAAGAATCGGTTTTCCCCAGAAACCCTCGCCAAGCTCAAACAGATGTGGGAGCTGTTTGGTGATGAATCGGCTTTCTTGGCTAACCCGTCTGCCATACGGGAAATAGCCGATTCCATCAACCAGGTCCTCCCTGAGCAGGTGGTTTCGGCCATCCAGAAAGTGCTGCCCCTTGCCAAAGAAAAAGCCGATTTTGATGCTGCATTAGATCGGCTCCATCAAAGGGAAGCACTCAAGGATGCGGAGGCCGAATTGAAGGGGCTGATCCAAGAAGCCAATGCTCAGAACGACACACTCCTCAGACTGAAGCACGAGGCTGAATCGGCAAAACTTGCTGCCTCCAAGGCAGTTTCAAAGGTTAAGTCCCTGGAACTGGAACTGGAGAAGGCGAGGAAAGCCTAAGAAGCCGCTCACTCAAGTTTTGAGGAAAGCAAATCAGCGGCCAAAGAGCAGTACGGTGTTGTGAAAGCCTGCGGCCTGGCAGTCCTGGACGCGAAGAAGAAAATCTCGATCATATCCGGATCAGCTGAAGAAGATACTGCAACCATCAATCGGATCCGGGATACCATAATCCAGCGCCGCCGCGGCTATCTATGAGTTTTGTGAGTGATTGGCCTGCGAGCCAACATTTTAAACTTGCCAGTGTATGAATCGGTATTCTACCGATTGTAAGACAAATGCTCTATTCTGCCCTTTGGGCGAAAACAATTGAGGCCTTCGTGCCTTTGTAATAATATTTTCTTCATGCAATCGCTTTTATTCTACCGATGTTTTAACCTCTAGGCGATTCCTCAGAATCGGCTTTTGCTCAACAGCAACGCGTTGACGCCGAAATGTTAAACAGTTTTTCCTTTTGAACTATAGGCGATTCACTTAGAATCGGCTTTTAACAAATCAGAACTCAAGCCCCAACCCAAATGCTAGGATAATACTTCTTCAAATACTTGGCGTTAATTGCTTTACCGAAAACTTCTCCATCAAGCGTCTCCAAAATATACGCATTTCCAGAAATAACCCGATTGATCTTGAATGGTCCTTCCCAATTTGGCGACCACTTTCCGTATTTAGGATCTCTAGAACCAATCGGTAAAAACGTTTTCCATACAAGCTCTCCCACTTCAAAAGCTTTCGGCACAACCTTTTTGTTATAATGCCTGGTAACTCTCTACTTATCCCGCTCAATATGCTCCAGAGCCTTCAACCGAACCGCCACCACGTCATCCAGCTTATCCACCATCAAATTCTTGTAATCATCGGCTTTTACGTTATTTTGTTCCTCAACTCTCGTGGATCCGATGGTCGCTTCAACCGGTAGAACAGCTTCTTGTCCATAAACCAGCTCAAATGGTGATACCTTCGTAGCTCCATGCTTAGCAATCCGATACGCCCATTGCGCATCCGCCAAAGTATTATGCCAACCCCGCGGCCTTTCATCGATTTTTCGCTTGATCAGCTTTATAGCGCTTTTATTTGAAGATTCTGCTTGGCCGTTGGCTTGAGCATAATACGGCGAAGAGTTGATTGTTGTGACTCCCAAGCTTCGAGCATAATCCTGAAATGCCTCTGACATAAATACCGATCCCTGATCCGTAGTGATCGTCTGGGGAATACCGAATCGGTAAATTATGTGCTCTCTGACAAAATCGATCGCTTCAGTAGCAGTTACTTTCTTCAATGGTACAGCTTCAACCCACTTAGTGAAATAATCCGTTGCTACCAAAATATACCAATGCCCCTTGGACGAGGAAAGAAATATTTCTCCAATCATATCGATTCCCCATCCTCTAAAAGGCCACGGCTTTACGATCGGATGTAAAATCGACGCAGGCGCATGCTGAATATTTCCGAACTTCTGACAATCTTTGCAACCCTTGTAATATTCAAAACAATCTTCTACCATCGTTGGCTAGAAATATCCCACACGTTTTAACATCCACCTCATTTTCTTCGATTGCAACTTTGGCATCTTCTTCATTCAAGCATTTAAGCAATAACCCATCAAAACTCCGATAGTATAACTTGTCACTAATTAAAACATACCTTTGAGCCTTCCTTTTAAGCTTCCTATTGGCGTTTCCCTGAGGATTTTTAAAATAACCAATAACTTCTGCCTGCCATCCTATCGGAATTGGATTTGCAATCGGAATAAGTTTCAATTTCATGATCGGTAATTTATAACCTGATGCTTCCTGAGCTAAATCATTGGCCTCACAATTCTGTTCTCTCGGAATATGATGAATCATGAATATACTAAAATACTTAGCTAAATCAGAAGCCCTTTCCAGATATGCTCGAAGATATTCGCTATGGCATTCATATTTACCGATCATTTAAAAAACTACCAATTGTGAATCTCCAAACACCTCCACGGCGATAGCACCAGCTTGGATTAACCACTCCAATCCCTGAATCAAAGCTTCGTATTCCACTTGATTGTTAGTCAACCCAAAATCCACTGTAACACTAAATCGATAAGGAACAACACCAGGAGAAACTATAAAAACACCGATTCCACATCCCTTCCCACAAACCGATCCATCAAAGAACATTACCCAAGGCAAAAGAATTGAAAGATTAATGTCTTGATGTTGTGTGATGAAATTAGCTAATACCTGCCCCTTGACAGTTTTTGGAGATTCATATGTTAAATCAAACTCGATGAGAGTATATGCCCATTTTTCGAGACGTCCTTTGATAATCGGAGCATTGAGCATATATTTGACCACATCGGTTTGGCAAACAATCTTGCATTCAGTACCCAACAGATAATGCCTCAATTTAGTACAAGCAAAATATAAACAAAGGCAATACCTCTCCACCATCGTGTATCGGGTTTCTGGATCCAATAACTTTCTACTCAAATAGAAAATCACATGTTCTTTCCTATCGATTTCTTGGACCAAAACTGCCCCTATCGTTTTATCTGATACCGATATATACAATTTGAACAAAAATTCTATTTTGGAGCAATCAGAACAGGTGGATTTATCAAATACTCCTTGATATCATCAAATGCTTTCTGCTGCTTCGGCCCCCAAATAAACTTATCGGAATTTTTCAATTTAAGCAAAGGAGAAAACGGGATGATTCTTTTCGATAAATTTGAGATAAACCTCCTCAAGTAATTAATCTTACCGATGAGCTCTTGTAGACGAACCTTTGAGTCTGGAGGCTTGGTATTTAGGATCGCCTTTACTCTATCGGGATGGACTTCGATTCCTCTCTGATGCACCATGAACCCCAGAAACTTGCCGGCCGATACTCCGAAAGCACACTTCTTTGGATTCATTCTCATACCATACTTTCGAAACAGACACAACACGGTCACAATATCAGCCAAATGTTGCTCCTCCTCCTGGGATTTGATCACCACGTTGTCAATGTAAATCTCAACCAATTTACCGATTAAATCATGGCAAATCAAGTTCATCCCTCTTTGATACGTAGCCCCAGCACTGATCAGCCCAAAAGTCATAACAACCCACTCAAACAAGCCGATAGCTACAGGACATCTAAACGCAGTCTTGTTCACATCTTCTTCGGCCATAAAGATTTGATTATATCCAGCATTGCCATCCAGGAAACTGATAATCCGATTGCCGGAAGCAGCATCAATTAATCTATCGGCAATCGGCATCGGATATTCATCTTTATACGTTGCTTTATTCAAATCTCGAAAATCAATGCACACCCGAATCTTATCAGAATCCTTCTTCCCTATTGGTACGATATTAGAAATCCAATCGGCATATTTGCATGGCCGAATAAACTTTGTATCTAATAACCTTTGAATTTCAGCCTTTACTTGATCGTAAATTTTCCAACTGATTCTCCTCGGTGATTGTTTCACTGGCCGAAATCCAAGTTTCATTTTAATCTTATGCTCCACTATAGATCGGTCTAAACCAGGCATCTTATGATACTCCCAGGCAAAGCAATCAACCCTATCCTTGAGTATTTGGATAAGCCGATCTTTATATTCCCGCGGCAACTGTTTACTGATGTAAGTGGGCCTTTCTTTACCATCGGTCCCAATATCGACTTTTCAAGTTCATCAGCCGGTATAAAACCTTGGCCCATCTTATATTCAATCCCCTCTAAAGCCGTGGTTCCCATAAAAAAACCCTCGTGTTCTTGAGTTACCGATTGCGCTTCCAATGTCGTTGGCTTGAACCCCAATTTACTGACGCTGAGAAAATCGCACTCTTCTAAGGGTTTTCCCGATAGTGCCTCGAGGTTATCATGTATATCTGCACAATTGGTTTCCGTGGTTAGAGATTCTCCTCTGACCACTTCTATTTGTTCGCCAATCCACTGAATTAAAATTTGATGTAATGTCGATGGAATGCAGCAATTGGCGTGTATCCAATCCCTTCCCAATAATACGTTATAGCTCCCTTTTCCTTCAATTACGAAGAAAGCTGCTGGGATTGTCTGGCTCCCTACAGTGAGCTCCACGACCAGAACCCCTTTGGCTTCAGTCGGATTTCCATTGAAATCGCTTAAAACCATATTAGTCTTAACCAAGTCTTTCATCGATTTGCCGATTTTACGGCACACAGAATATAGCATCAGATTTACAGTAGCTCCACTGTCTACCATCATTCTAGAAATCGGCTTCCCATTCATATAACCCATGATAAACAACGGTTTCAAGTGCAAACGAAAGTTTTCTGGTTTCTTGAATATAGCGTCCTCAGCTCCAACTACCAGCTCTGCTGCGGCCTCTTCATAATCATTCATGAATTCCCGAGGTAGCACGCAAACCATGTTAGTGGCAATCGAGATTTCATCAGAGTCTTTCTCAATAACAACAGCCGACCTCAACTTGGGCCTCCACTCCTGTTTGCCCCTAGTTGGCTTCATTGGCTTTACCTGCTCTAGCAGAGCATCTCTAAACTTCTCAGCTTCTGCCTCCTTAGCTTCAGCGTGCCTCATCCGCTGCAAGCGTCGCTTCTGGGACTTTGTGATTCCACTCGGGCACCATCGTGGCAACGGCACTTTGGGAGGCCGATGCACATCGGCGGTTTTGTTTACTAGGAGCGCATCGGCATTTTCACTAGGAAACACAAGCCGATCTTTTACCGATGCTCTCTTTGGAGTAACAAACGTGTGGTTCATCGGGCAGTTCTCCAGAGTAGGCAAAGACATCCTCTCTTCCCAGCAGTATCGGAAAAAAGGGCAATCCCAGTGTTCCATCTCCCAATCATGTTCATTTGAATCCTTTCGAACAGTTTCTGGAGTATCCGATTTAACGCTCCTGCGAGGCGTTTCTCTAGCCATCCGGTCGTACTTTTCCAGCAGCTGATCAAAGGTTGGCTTTGGCCTTGACATTGAAATCGAATTATAATTATGTCCGCGCTTCACCTCGCGCCACTCACCAATTCTTTCACCACGTCGGCCTGCGGATTGGAATTTTAGTTCTGGCCTCTCTTCCATTACAATCCTCTTAGAACCCACAAGTACTTTAAACCGATTGGAACTCTCAGGATCATCGGCTTTTCTCTTAGCGTCAACCATCCCAATAAAGCCGACAGGGAACGGCTCTGTGTCGATCTGCGAGTTTTTACCCTGATAGCGGAGTTGCCCGTTCTCAATCGCTTTCTGGACCACTTGCTTAAACACGTTACACTCATTGGTCGTATGCGAGTAAGAATTGTACCACTTGCAATATTTTTGCCTCTTTAACTCTTCAAGCGGAGGAATCACATGTCCCTGTTTAAGTCTAATTTGCTTCTCTTGTAGCAGATGATCGAAAATCCGATCACACTTAGACGTATCAAAAGAATACTTGCTTTTCTCAGGACTTTTCGGCTTTATCCACCCAAGTTCGAATTCTTTCTTATTGTTTACCCATTCAGCAACATAAGCACCCATGTCTTCAGTATCGGAATCGTCTGAATCTTCGACTTCTTCAGCCTCAACAACATTGACGGCTTTGTCTTTACCTTTATTATTATTGTCGTTATTCCGATACTCCCTTTGGCCTGGGTATGAATTGTTTAAAAATTGGCTTTCATACAACGCGATCTTGTGAGCCAGATGAGAAATATCAGCGAACTCCTGGTTGCCCACTTTCTTCTGATTAACGGGCAATAAGCCCTTGAAAGCCAATTCCGCTAGCTCATTTTCAGACAGTGAAAGGCTATAGCATCGGTTTCTTACTTCCCTGAACCGACGCAGATAATCATTTACCGATTCTCCAAACTTCTGCTTGATCATCATGATATCGGTAATTCTCGCTTCATTCTCTCCGGAATAAAAATACTCATAAAATTTCTTCTCCAGATCCGGCCAGGAAGTGATACTGTTTGGAGGTAGAGACATAAACCAGTTAAATGCCGATCCCGATAGTGACAGTGGGAACAATCAGCATTTAAGAGTATCCTTTGATGCAGCTTCTCCGCATAGTGCAAGAAATCTAGCAATATGTTCGCGAGTAGAGGTGTGATCACTCCCAGTGAATTTAGCATTAGCGAAATCAGGAACCCGATATTTGTGTGGATATTCCGTTTCATTGAAAGCCAATGGATACGACATAGTGTAGTGCGGAGCAATCTTAGGAGTGTTGAATCCGCACTGCTTCATCATGTTATAGACCAAGTTCCTGGTCATCTCTTCCAGATTTTCATTCATCCCAGGATTAATCGGCTGATAGATCGGATCTGGGACCGGGACCGTAGCCTGATTATTCGGTATCATTTGAATCGGAGTAGGATTGATTGTCAATGGTGGATTTGGGTGGAGAATTCCAGCTTGAGACGTTCCTGGCGGGGTTGGATATTGATTCCCCAAATTTATCCCTTGATGAATATTCCGATTCCCTTAAGGAGCTTGCCCAGTCATGATATTATGTAGTGCGGCGCTGGTTCCCTCCTGGACAATTCGCCCTAAAACCGATGACTGGTCTAACATCGATGGGTAAACAGAGCTGTTGATTTGGTCTCTTATTACTTCGGA
>SPJY01024935.1:0-11691 GCA_005191435.1 Raddia distichophylla | reverse complement strand
TAAGAGTTAAATTCAACAGAAAATGCCGTGATTATCAGCTCACAAAAATTTTCAGGTATTCTACAAGGAGAATAACAGCAAAAAGGTAATCTTAAGATAGGGAAAAAAAACAGAACTTTAATTTTTGTTGCTAGTTGTGTATATCAAAGTGTATTTTTATGCTAATGGAAGGAGGGAACGTAAAAGATGAAGGTATCCATATCATAACAAGAAGTTTATGCATTTTAATGTGCATTGCTTTTGAACCATTGGATTCATTCAATCAAGTAGGTAAGACATTAGCTCTCTATTCATGTATGCCCCTATTCTCCAAACCAGACTTGATCACGGGAAACCCGGCCCGGCAACCCGGCCCGAAAAAGCCCGACCTGACCGGTCCCGACCGGTGCATCGGGCCGGGCTCGGGCCTCATTTCCAGAGCCCGGTGGTCGGGCCGGGCCCGTTTTTTGCGGTATAAGCCGTGGCCGGGCCGGGTCGCCGGGCTTTCGGGCTTCGGGCCGGGCTTGGGCCCAGTTTTCGAGCCCGACGCCCCCGGCCGGGCCAGGCTCGGGCCTGGTTCCTCGGGACCAGGCTTTTCCAGGCCTGGCCCGAAGCCCGGCCCGGCCCGGCGTTTGATCAGGTCTACTCCAAACTATATTCAAACCTCTGCTCACTTGTCTCTTTTCACTTCCATGGTCAATCTACCATCCCCACATCAGCTCAAATTGTATTTCTCCGGTGTCTTAACTCATAAATTTTCGTATTTTTAGTAATTCCTCACAAATACACTCCCCTTTGGGGATGAGGGGTGGGGGACCAATCAGTTTTAACTTTTTGTTCACATTGTTCATAGTTCAGGGTGCCAGGAAGCAATGGTAATGCTTAAAGATCACCTTTGCAAATGAGTGCTTATTCAATCATGATTTCCAAAAACTTAAATGTGTTTTGAGATGGCACAATCCCAAGCTCCCAGCTCTAATTATAACGATGGCGTTAAGATCCCCCATCTTACAGACAGGACAAGAAAAAAACACCAAAGCTAGCATTCTGCAATTCTCATGGTGAATTCATTTATGCAATCATATTGGGAAGACCACATGTTCAAGAATTCATATGTGCACCATGTTGGGCTGGTAGGGCATGGGTCGTATAACTTCGTATAATGTATGCTATACGAAGTTATTACGGTTGCAACAGAGGTGAGAAGTGAGAACAAACCTAGCGTAAAATTACATAGCAGGAAGTAAGAGCACTTAACCATTTGCTAAAACTGCAACACCAGTAGGTACCTGTCTACTTTGGGAAACAGCATTCCCTTGAACATGTGAATTCCTTAGAATCTCAATTGATGAACAGTTGCTTTGCAGGCATTCTTCATGAATAATCAATAATTGTTCGGCAACCTGTTTGTGCCAAAAAAAAAAAAGAAATTAGTAAATGCGTTAAGATATCATGCTTTTGTGATCAAAATGAACGCCACTTTCACAAGCAAAAGAAACAACACATTTTGCCTTGATTATGGTTAAGTTGAAGGTTCCTACTACAGAAGCGCAGAATAACCTCAGGCCCCCTTCAAAGAAAATTAGCTACTATGAAGTAATGTGACATATAGAACAAAACCAGGTTTATTCCAAAGAACTATTAGCTAAAATTTGGTAAGATGCCATATTTAGCTACCTAAGTCACCAAACCTAACAACTTCACATAAAATTCTGACTTCCAAAGAAAACTTTATGGAACACATAATACTATGTATAGGAAAACTGAGGAGTTTCAACAAGGTTCAGGGCACTGGTTGGCACCTTTCCTATTTGTTAGGCCAAGCTCCAATTTACATCAACTTCTTAAATTACAGACATATGCCAGACAAAAAATGTTTCGGTTTACTTACAAACTGTACGAGTATTTGGAATATCAATGGTATGTTAGTAAATGGCTGGTAGTTCACACTTCTAGGAAACGAGAGAACACTAGGAGTAATTGAAAAGTGGCCAGGCTGCATATATATATTTAAATTTGAATTTTCCCCCATTCAGCTCCATAAAACTGCTAGAAGAGAAGCATAAGAAGAGAGAAAATCCCACAAACTTGAGGAGAAGCAGTCCGCAAGCCTTGAGATCTAGATCGCTTATGAGATTACTTGAATCTTGATCCTTCAACTCTTGCTCCCCCGTTCTTTAAATCTGATCTGGGTCATAATGGTATGCTTCTCGCTAAGACACAGTTGGAGGGGGTTCAGTTGGCTACTTAAAGCTGAGTTTTAAATGAAACCAGTACAGTTTCTTAGTGGTGAAGGGCTAGGGACAAAGCAACAAACATCTTTCCAGGTTGTGACTTGGACTCAAACTCTGTGCAGCTTACTAGTGTCTTGATCAGTGTCGGATCTAGGATCTCTATAAGCTCCGGGCTAAAATCTAATGTACTAAAACTTACACAAAATCATGAAAAGTAACAGCACTAAGTAATAAAAGTTAGAAATATGATATTTTAACCATATCATTGTTATAACACAAAAACAAAAAATGAAACAACATAGAGAAAACAAAGTAAAAATATTAACTCAGGGACATCACTTGTTTTCCTTAATCCTGATTCACTGATCTTTGCCGTGTTGGGTCTTGGGAGGTGTAGTCACCCGTTTTGCCGTTGGCCGTCGTCATGGACGCAGGTGCCATGCACTATGTAATTAATGAAGAAAGCATGCAGCCTTGTATTAGCTCACAACCTTACGTGCAGGCGTATACATACAGCCTGCACTGTGCTGAGCAGCATGGCTTGGGCTGTGCACCATGTTGGGCTGGTAGGGCATGGGATGCATGGCTTTACACCTTTTGCGGAAGTTGATAGCCCATTTGCAGGCATGAGCTGCCTACATTGATAGCCCAATTGCAATACGATTTCACATGCCCATAAACAGGTTATTGTTACTAGATATCCCACACCTTGTGCTGCCTGAAGCCTGTGCTGCCATAAGCCTAAACCCGCCCCTGGCCTTGATCAATCTTCGTTTTCGAGAGGGATGATCCACTTGACAAATATAGACCAAAACTTAAACCCTTGTATAGGCATGCCATTTTAGAAAGCATCACAATGGAAATGGGTAGTCAGTATCCACCATGGCTCAAGTACAAAAACTTGATGGGCTCCAACTACCTAGCACTTCCCTATTTTACTAGAATATAAGACAGAAAATTAGTTTTTTGGACAAACAAGGTGCCAACGCTGCTATGGTTGCTATCTAGATACATAAGGTTGTCGCTCTTGCCACTAGCAGATAGTGAGTTTGAATTCCAAATTTCTAGACAGAGTGACAGGCTGCCCATGTTGATAAGATCCACTTCAATTTCCATCGCATTTCCCATTAAAGTAGCAGAAAGGTCCTTCAGGACACCCAAAAATTCAAACTAAAAAGAAATAATTAATGCCTGATTAGTTAATTACTGAAATTCCTAAGTGGCCTTGCCTACTTAGTGGTGATCGGTTAGGTTAAGGGAACATTTTGCAGGTGGCACCTAGCAAAACTTAAAGCGAAATACAAATAGAACTGAAATTCAAGAGTCTAATGTCCAATATCAATAGGAAATGATTATAAGATGCTAGTAGAAAGGACGTAGTCCTGCAGCCAGACTTCAGCACAATACAACCTCAAGCAAATAGCGCGCACATATGGATGTAATAGTCAGAAGCAGTCTGTTGCGTTGTTTATGAACAAGGCAGCCTAGTTTGCTCCTCAAGGTGGTGCCACGCCTCCCATATTGCAATCCCACTGAGAAAATCATGTTAGATTTCTAAGATAATTTTACAAACTGCCACAGAATGTTTGTCCCTGCTGAAAAGATTAAAAAAAGGGAAGGATTAATTATGACATTTTTTTTAAAAAAAGTCGATATTAAGGCTAGAGCCTTATTTCTCTCCCTGACCTACTATCCACCTCAGAGGTTTTTTAAAAAATAGTGGTATCCGCACTTCCCCTATAATCACTAACTCCAATTGAGATTTGAGAAGCACTTAGCTTTCAAAATTCGGTGTGCTATATTTAAATTAAGATGACCTTTTTAACAGGGAGATTTAATATATAGCTTATTTCTTCAGAGTTATGAATAAAAGAGGAACTTCTCTACATACTGAAGGTCCGCCTCCCTCTTGTCTACTGTATGAAAACTAATGCATGGAAAGTTGTTAGTGGTCTCCAAACAGTGGCATAAAAAGAGCATTAACATTTCTTTCCAGTCTACAGGATGCATCCAACACCAATTACAAAGGTCTAGTTCCACTAATTTTGATTGTTTCATTAAACCAGATTAATGTGCAAGTCAGATTGTGAAAGCTTATGAAGTCTTTAACATCTGAATCAGCTAGGCAGATAGTTGACCAAACAGCATAAGGCAAGTAGGCAACTACCAATTCCCCTTTATAATCCAAAGGGCATTCATATGTTCGTCTTACAAATACAAAGACATAAGATTTCATTGGCTCCAACCGGAAAAGGCCCAGCGAGGGGAAAAATTCTAATAGCAAGATTGACACTAACTTAGAAGAATATGGGGCTACAACCACGTTCTCTGCCATTTTGACCATAATAATCTTTACCTTCCCTTGCACCTCCCATGAAGTCATGGAGAGTGCCACAACAATCGAAACGGTCAGGTCATATAAATACAGCTATCGATTTTAACTTAGAACCAATCGAAGAGACACCTTTACTACCAGATCCCACCCAATCTGCTGCCGAGAAGTGGAAAATTTTCAGAGGAAGTTGAAGGAAGGAGAAGCAGGTACCCTTGGAGTGGGAGAACCAGGTGAGGATGGATGCGGCGAACTGATCCGCCTTGGCGCGGGAATCGCCGCCGCCCCACTGATTTTCCACGGCCATCTGCAACACCGTCCACCGCCGGAACACCAGCCCGATGCCCTCTCCGAGGGCCGCCGCCGCGGTGTGGCGAGCTTCGAAACCGGTGTGGAAGACGGCGAGGGTTTTTGGCCATGCCATCTGCTAGCGTGTTATACTAGAAATGAAAATCAATCCACTGCTTTGAAGAAAAACTTCGAAGAATCCTCTCGAGATACTCTTTTGAATTTTGTTGAGATTTGATGACATGTTAATGCATGAAAGCTTGTTCCAAACTCCTCAAAGCACCTCAGCATGATTGTTTATCCTATTCGGCAAAAAACAAAATTTTCTTTTTATCATTATAGCTATTGAGCTGCCTCGCTGGGTTTAATACTTTAAAGAAAATTGCATGTTGCCCCAATAAACTTGCAGCGATTCTCACGTGACCCTTTAAAATTAAGTTTTATTTTTAAGAAAAATGCACCAGAGGTCCATTAACTTATGCGGTGGTGTGTCACTTAGATCCATCAACTTTGAAAGTGCATTTTTTGGTCCAATAATTTGTTAACTTGTTCACCGCAGGTCCAAACAGCTTAGTCAGCGCCTCCACGCTGACGTGGCGGTGTTTGGTCAGCACCTCCACGCTGATGTGGTAGTAAGGTGGCCACGCCAAATTTTAAAAAAAATCTAAAAAAATCAAGAAAAAATTCAAAAAAATCTAAAAAAATGTAAAGAAATCCGAAAATCATAAAACAAATCTGAAAAATTCGAGAAAACCCGAAAAATGTGTGAAGAAATCCGAACAAACATAAAGAAATCCAAAAAAATCCAAAAACTCCAAAAAAAATTAAAAATCAGGAAAAATTGTAAAAAAAAATCCGAAAACATAGCCATTTTTTTGCAATTTTTTGTTATGTTTTCGGATTGTTTATTTTTTTTATTTTTTAAAATCTTTTTTTAGTTTTTTTGGATTTTTATTTTCTATTGTTTTTGGATTTCATTACGATTTTTTATTTTTCTGATTTTTTTTCCGATTTTTTACAATTTTTCGGGTTTTCTTTACAGTTTTCTTTACATTTTTTATATTTTGAATTTTCCCTGAATTTTTTTGGTTTTTTATAATTTTTTTAGATTTTGTGTGGCCACCTTACTGCCACATCAGCGTGGAGGTGCTAACCAAGCACCGCCACGTTAGCGTGTAGGCGCTGACTAAGCGGTTTGGACCTGTGATGAACAACTTAATAAGTTATTGAACCCAAAAATGCACTTGCAAAGTTGATGGACCTAAGTGACACCACCGCACAAGTTAATAGACCTCTGATGCATTTTACTCTTTATTTTTTGCCTCTCCTAAACTTGTCTCTCTTTACACGGTTGCCATAAAACCATTAGAGCAACCATTAAGTACTGACGTGGCGCCATATGTCAGCTGAAGGATGACATCACAACACACATGTCTAGTTATTTATGCAAAAATCCATAAAAGTTAAAAAAATTTTAGAAACATAAAAAATAAAAAGTACAAAAAAGAAACTCAAAAAATAAAATTGAAAAATACTAAAAAGAAACTCAAAAAAATAAAATTAGTAAAATAGTACAAATTCATAAAAAATATACAATTCATATAAATTCATAAAACCGTTTTGTGGTTTTTCCTAATTTTTATAAATTTGTAATGTTTTTTTTTTCCAATTTTTAATGATTTTTTTGAAAAAAAAACCTTCTAATTTTTACTTTTTGTATTATTTATGAATTTTACGTCAATAACTAGCCATGTGGGTTACCATGTCATCCTTCAGTTATCATGTGGCACCCACATCAATGGTTAACGGTCACGTAAGCGCCATGTCTGCTTTTAAGGATTGCCCTAACGGTTTTGAGGCAACCGTGTAAACAGAGACAAGTTTATGGGGGCGAAAAAGTAAAACTCAAGTTTAATGGGTAACGTGAGAATCGCTGCAAGTTCATAAAATGACAGTTGTCGTTGACCCGAGCCAGAAAACAGATTTGTGAGAGCACTACCCCGTGAGGCCAAGTGGTTTGCTTCGTGAAGCAGCTCAGGAAAGCCGAGTAACCACAAGATGGCTACTTTGTAATGAACTGTAGCTTGTGTTTTATTACTGCGAGGGCCCCCTATTTATAGTGGGGGCAAATTTACATTATTCCGATACCCTTCGCCGAGGGAATCAAGTAGGGATAAAAGGGGTACTAAAGCTACAAAAAGACCCCCTAGACCTCAACCTGCCCCTATGCCAAAGGGTACCGAAGGAAAAACACCTTCGGGGTCTTGGCTTAGATCTAATTGCCCTCACTTTTCTACCTAAAACAAGGCTAGAAAGGAGATTATAAGGGGGACCTGGTTGTTACAGCGAATCATCGTATCTCTCTGCCACCTGATGCTGGTTGTTTCAGCCAGCTGTCGTATCTCCCTGACACACAATATGATACCTGGCAACTATATCAAGCCGTAATTGCTGTCCCCTGGTGTGACTCCCACGCAACTACCTTTGCTTCGCAACTTAGACTTAGACACTTCTGGTCCGGAGTGCATGAGTCTCGGCCCCACCTTGCCTCGCTCCCGAGGGACACTGTGGGGCTCCCTCGGGGTACACACTCCGTTGCTCCGCAGTTGCTCCGCCGCACGAGGGAGTGAGGCTTCCTCCGGACATGCGCCTCCTTGGCTCTCTTCAAGTTGGTTCGCCTCTCTCACTGATTCGTAGGGGGTGGGTGTCCCTTTCTACAACAACAATGCATTTTTCTCGTATTTTAATGCCAAAGGTAATTATTTTCCTTTAGTATAATGGGGGGGCCCATGAAAAAGTAAATTAAACTCTTTGGGTGAGAGGGGGTGATATTTTTACATCCCATCTAAAAGCAGTTTTTTTTAAATAATAGTTTGTCCGACACGAACCAATTCTCTTTGAAAAATATTTTAATCGCAACAAATATTCCAAATGTCGTATTATTGAGAGAAAATTGTACAGTAGCACCGCAAAATTGTAGCATTTTTTGCTTAGCTCACTGAGCTTGCATTTTACTTTCTCGGCATTCTAAACTTATCTTTGTTTGCACGGTTACCCCAAAATCGTTCGGACAACCGTTAAATACTGACGTGACAGTTTAGGTGGCCATTAGAGGTTGAGGTGGAAGACATGCTGTAGTTAAATGCTGACATGGCTGGCAACATGTGTAATAAAATCAATGATGTGTGGAATTCACTTTAAATTTTTTTAAAAAATTACAATTTTTTTGAAAATAAACAACATTGATTTTTACGAGTTTCAACTTCCCTGGAGCTGACGTGGCATTGATATGGCCGTACATGTCACATAAAATTACTTAAACAATTCGGGAAAAAAATACTAAAATTTGTTATAAATCATAAAAATATGAGAAATCATAAAACAATTCAAGAGAATCATAAAAAATTATAAAACTTATAAAAACAAAAAACTATAAAAAGGTAATATCATAAAAAATACAGGAATATCATAAAAAACAGGAAAAATAAAAAAGGGTAAGTTGAAAGAAAACTAGGAAAACCGTAAAAAAAGGATATTATAAAAGTCATTAACAATTGAAAAAGTAGCACTTGTGTGCTCCCATACGCCACGACGCTAGAGGTTTTGCGCATACGACTATAAAGGCATTAAAGGCGACCATATTGTCTTTATGTTTTTTCATATTTTTTTTTTTCATATTTTATGTTTTTTAAAGGTTTTTCATGATTTCCCTTTTTAATGTTTTAAATGATTTTTCCGTATTTTTTGGCTATTTTTATATTTTTTATATTTTTTTAATGATTTTTCTATTTTCTTATTTTCATTGTTATGATTTTTAAAATTATTTTTGCACATTTTAATTTTTTTTCCATTTTTAATGAATTTCCTGTATTTTTTTTTTATGATTCCTTTTTTAACTAATTGACGTGATTAGGACAACCACGTTAGCTAAAGGGCTGTCGCGTGACAGGTTTGAACTGGAAAGAACCCATGTTAAAATATGAGGGATTCAAAACTGTAATTTTAAAGAATAGACATCTGGATTTTAAATCGACTAATAATTTAGAGACCGCCCACATATTTTTTAACCCATATATACAAATAAAAGTCCAAAGTCCACAAGATATATATATATATACACACACACACATATCTGACCATTCGGACATGATACTGTACCAGGAACCTGTGGCCCTGTGGGCGGATCCGTCGGGAGCTGGAACCTTCTGAGCAAGAGCCGTGTACGTGTAGGCCGATCGCTACGCGGGCCCGCAGCGGAGGAAGCTTCGCGACCAAGGAAAACGCGCGGAAACCGTGCCCGCGTCGAACGGACGCGAGCCCTTTCCGCTCCCGGCCCTATAAAGTCGACCGCCAATCCCCCGCCGCCCCTCCAAAAAAATTCCCCACCTGCATTTCCTTCCTCCCGCGCCACCAAAGCTAGGGTTTCGGCGAGGCCTCCAGATCCGGCCGCCCCCTCGGCGAAATCGGCCGCTCCTCCGCCCAGGCGCCGCCACGAAATCGGCGCCCCGATTCCCTGGCGACCTCCTCCGGGGAGATCTTCGCTCGCGCCCCGTCTTCGCCGGCCGCCTCCATCGGATTCGCGCTTGTCTGCTGGCTTCGACTCCGTCTTCAACCAAGGGATTCGCGAGCCGCCGCTGACGCCACCGCCCAATCGCGCCCGCCCCCGATCGCCGTCGCCCCTGCCCGCGATCACCGCCCCACCGCCTTCTCGTAGATCGAAATCGATCTGTAATTTCCTTCATAAGATTGTGCAAAAAAGACAGTCCAGATAGTTAAAAAGGACTGCACATCATGGGTGTTGTGTTCCCAGACGAACACGTGTCCAGTACTGATCAGACCAGCTTCTCTTTACAGGCCACAGACAGGACGGAGCACCGGAATGATACAAGGGCGCCGCCACTAAAGATGGATAAAACAGAGATAGGCGCGGAGCCCGCCGTATCAGCTCCGGGCAGCCCGCCGCGCCTATAAAAGGGGACACTAGAGCATTCGAGGCGGACAGAGCCTAAGCAGCATCCGAAGCTTCCTCAACAGTAGTCGTAGTCCTTAGCCACTTCAGTGTCCAACGTCCCCTTGTAAGCTCGGGACCGGCGCTTCCCATCCCGGTCTCGGCACTCTTGTACTGTTTTCCCCCATATAAACAACGAGAGCTGGAGTAGAGCTATTGCCCGGCAGTGGGGGCTCGAACTAGGATAAAATCGCTTGTGTCTTTATGGTTTGTATTTTCCTTTGCCTTTCTCTTCTCCCCATCTTTCTTTCTCACTGCACGACGGATCTGTACCTGGATCGCCAAGTCACACCAGGCGTAGTCCGAGAAGATCGCACAGCCTGAGCTCCCGCGACCTCGGCCGCCGCCCTGGGCTGCTGGGGAGAGTTGTCGTTGGGCCTCACTCCATCTACAAATTCGTCTGCCGATCCGTAGACCCGCTGCCCCCCGAGGCGCGTTTCCCAGACACCGACAATTATAAAACTGATAAAAAACCAAAAAACCATAAAAAGGTAGTATCATAAAAAATACAGGAATATCATATAAAATTCAGGAAAAATAAAAAATGGAAAAGTTGACAGAAAACCAGGAAAACCATAAAAAAGAATATTATAAAAGTCGTAAACAATTGAAAAAAGTAGCACTTGTGAGCTCCCATACGCCACGATACTAGAGGTTTTGCGCATACAACCATAAAGGCATTAAAGGCAACCATATTGTCTTTATGTTTTTTTTATAATATTATGTGTTTTTCATATTTTTATGCTTTTTAAATATTTTCCATATTTTTTAATGATTTCCCTTTTTAATGTTTTAAATGAGTTTTTCGTAATTTTGTGGTTATTTTTATATTTTCTATATTTTTTTAATGATTTGTCTATTATATATTTTTTCATTGTTTTGATTTTTTAAATTTTTTTGATTTTTTAAATAATTTTCCCACATTTTAATGTTTTTCCCTTTTTAATGAATTTCCCGTATTTTTTTATGATTCCTTTTTTGAACTAATTTAAGTGATTAGGACGACCACATCAGCTAAAGGGCTGTTGCGTGGCAGATTTGAACTGGAAAGAACCCATTTTAAAATATTAGGGATTCAAAACTGCAATTTTAAAAAATAGATATCTGGATTTTGAATCGATTAATAATTTAGAGTCCACCCACATATTTTTAAACCCATATATACAAATAAGAGCTTGTTTGTTTCTGCGTTAGGTTGCGTTGCGTTGTGTTCCCGGCGTCCCGCGTCCGCGTAGTTTGAACGCTTGGCTGGGCGGCAAAACGCAACGCAAATCCAAAACAAACAACGCCTAGAAGTCTAGAAGAGATATATATAAAACTCTCTCTCCATATATCCACACACACATCTGACCATTCGAACATGATAGTATGATACTGTACCAGGAACCTGTGGGCGGATCCGTCCGGACTCGGGAGCTGGAACCTTCTGAGCAAGTGCCGTGTACGTGTAGCCTGTAGGCCGATCGCTACGCGGGCCCGCAGCGGAGGCAGCTTCGCGACCAAGGAAAACGCGCGGAAACCGTGCCGTAATAACCGCGTCGAACGGACGCGAGCCCTTACCGCTTCCGGCCCTATATTTAATCGACCGCCAATCCCCCGCCGCCTCTCCAAAAAAATTCCCCACTCGCATTTTCTTCCTCCCGCGGCACCAAAGCTAGGGTTCCGGCGAGGCCTCCAGATCCGGCCGCCCCCTCGGCGAAATCGGCCGCTCCTCCGCCCAGGCGCCGCCACGAAATCGGCGCCCCGACTCCCCGGCGACCTCCTCCGGGGAGATCTTCGCTCGCGACCCGTCTTCGCCGGCCGCCTCCATCGGATTCGCGCTGGTCTGCAGGCTTCGACTCCGTCTTCAA
>SPJY01024917.1:0-28730 GCA_005191435.1 Raddia distichophylla | reverse complement strand
TATCCCAACCGTCGACAATATGCTATTACAAAACAAGTTATTCTATATATGCCATTACAAAGCCTGTTTCTTCGAAATATGCCAATAGACCCTTTTCTACCCATTTTTATCACAATATACGGTTTGAAATACGTAGGGGGCCATCGTATTTCTCTCCTCCCTCTCTTCTTTTTCCTCTACAATGTCGCCACCAGCTAGGTATTCGTCGCTAGTTTTCTTCGCAACCAGCAGGCCAGGCTACCACCGGCTGCTTCGCCACACAAGGCTTGTCGTCGACCAGCTCCGTCGACTAGCAAAAGCGTAAATACGGTGGCCCCATACGTATTTTGAACCGTAAATTGTGAGGAAATGGTTGGAAAAGGAACTAATGACATATTTAAAAAATGCGGCTTTGTAATGGCATGTATCAAATAACTTGTTTTGTAATGACATATCTTAGATTCGGTCACTTTGTAATGGCATATATCAAATTTTCCTCTCTCTTTTGGTCCATCCAACATGCTAGGCCCACTCTCTCCCATTCCCTCTCCCTGTCCATCCCACTTTTGGACTTTTCGCTCGTGAATCCGTCCCCACCCCCACTTGGTGAATCCCTCCCACTCTCTCACATGCCTGACCCGACCAACAATCTCCCACTTAAGGGTGGCAGAAATACCCTTGGGTCTGGATACCCGTGGGTACCCAACCCGATGGGTTTGGGTATGAAAGTTTGGGTGGTCTGGGTCCGAGTATGGGTCTAATTTTAGACCCATGGGTACCTAGAACCGGACCTAAACTGTAGCATTGACATGTGGGGCCTTATTTTCATTCACACAAAATTTTATACTACACCTTTTGGTTCTCAAATCCCTCATTGGTTCCCTAATCCCCAAAGTCGCTCTGTCGACCTCGACTCTCTCTCGACTCTCGTGACCTCGTCCATTCCTACCCTCCAAATCCTATCCGCGGCCAACGCCAGCCACCACCACCGCCTATCACCAATACTGTTAGGATCTCACCACCGCACCGCCTCGCAGGAGTTCTTGGATGGATGGATTTTCTGCTTACTTATATGCTCTTGAAAAACTACTAAATTGTTATATATGTGACATAGTTGTAATGCATATTTGCTATTGATTTTGGAAGGGTATTTGGTGTTCTTCTGAATTTTTTGGGTCTAGGTAGACCTGATGGGTGCACGACAAGGATGTAGTTGGTTTAGAGGGGGCGAATAGGCAACTTTTAAATTTTAGACAAGTTTGCAACTTAATCAAATTAATGTCCCAAGCTAGCTAGCAAGTCCTATTCTAAGCAATTAAGATCAACAAAATGCAGCGGAAACAAAACAACAAGTAAGAGCTTAAAGTAAACGTAGGAAGAAAAGAGAGGGACACAAGGATTTGTTTGACCAAGGTTCAGAGTCATCCTCCTACTCCCTGTTGACGCAAACCCTTCATCAAGGACCGACTCCCGCTCGAGCCTGCAACCTCTCTCCACTCTTCGTAGCTTTTCACCACTCCGGTAGTCAAGCTCCAATACTTTACAACAACATATTGAGGACTCCCACACGTGCCATGGCAAGATCCTCAAGATCAACCCCTCCAAACCATCTAGGATTGAAAATTCATGGGTAATAAACTCTAAACCATCACTTATTTGGATAACACTCCTCAAGAAAACTTAGAATAGCTTTGGAGCAATGGGAATATGGGCTTTTTGTGGATTTATGGACTATGACGAAGAGCAAGGCTGTAAACTTGGCTTGAATGAGTATGAGTGAAGTTCTGGTGTCAATCCTTGCTTATGAAGAGTGTTTCTGCGCTCTTAAATAGGCTAAGGAGCAAATTATAACCGTTTGAGGCACTTCCTAGTCGTTAATGAGAAGACAAAGTACAATTTTAAAAAGTACTATTAAATTTGCTTTTGCAACGAACATATTTCAATGGTAACAAAATGCAACATAAAAAATGTAGTTACGCTGGATAGACTTTTGGACTGGAGGTTCACGTTGGACTGGCCGATGTGAAATGGAATATTTCTAGACTAGAATGAGAATATTGAATGTTCACGTCGGACGTGTTAGGCGTGAACTAAATTGTTTCTGGAGTGGCACTAGATTGAAGGAGGAGCAATAAACACTTGTCCAACATGAACTAGAATTTCTTTGGTGGCACACCAGACGAAGGAACGGATAAAAAAGACTTGTCTGGTGTGAAGTTAATTTCCACTGGTAAGATTTTCTGAAAGTAGGCTAAGTCCTAGAGTTTAAATTTGCTCCAAACTATTTTAATAAGTTTGAGAAAAATGTTACCCAAAAAGTAACAAGTTGAAACCCCCTTAATATCACGACAAAGAATAAAAGAGAAAGAACCTAGTTACAAGTTTATACATCACCCAAGCCTATAAACTAGCAAAAATATCCTTACTCTTGAACTTTGAGCTTGACGCCACCCCACAAAGGAAGAAACTCATAAATTGAGCCCAAATGCTCATAAGTGAGTCAATTTTGATTATTATTTGGTCATCATCACCAAAAATCCCTTGATAAAATATATCAATGAAACTTGTGGGGTCTAGATGCTACAATCTCTCCCCTTTTGGTAATTGATGACAATAAAAGTTTCTGTAAAATAGAGTTAGCTCCAAGCAACAAATTATATGATTGCAACCAAGTCATAGTTAAAGGAGATAAAGACAAGATCAACCATAACTCCCCCTTAATCAAGCAACTTGAGTTTAAATAAGTAGCCAAACACGCAACTAGAGATAAGCATAAAGATAACTAAGGGCCCTCTAATCTTCAACTTCATCTTCACCTCCATCTTCTGTTCCCCTTTGGCATCAAGCACCAAGAAGCTGTAAAAGAAACATCAATGACGTTTGCAAAAGGTCCTCTTGAAGACTTTGGTTAGCTTGGACACCTCAGACTTAGGCCTAGGAGAGGTACTGCCCAAAGGAGAAGATTACTCAACAGATTCTTCTTTTTTATAGAAAGTAGACTGCATTGCTTCATCATGCCAACGGGATTGAGGATCCTCTTAACTGGTTTAACTATGAAAATTTTGTTGAAGTTGCTGGTTATTGGAACCAATTTCATGCAGTTTAGCAGCTGCTCTTGTAGCCTAGTTTGAACATGGCCATAGTGAATATCAAGGTTAGTGGCAACACTATCAAACCTAGTATGAGATGACTGTGTTTTCTTGGTTAGTTCATCGAGTTTCTTTGCATTCACAATACCTTGAGAATTAATTAGGTGTTCTTGCATTCCTCTTATGCCTTTGAAATCTTCATCGTACCTCCTTTGAAAGCTGTCAAAGTTGGAAGATAAGCCCTGAATATGAGTTTCCAAGTTCTCAAATAGAGAAGAAAACTGCCCCAACCCTGAAACTGTTGTTCTTTAGGCATTTGATCAGTTGGTTGACTTAGAAATGCTTGGTGAGACTGAGAATACTCGTGAGGGTTTTTCTGCCCATGAGAAAAGTGTGGAGATTCTAAATGAACATCTCCGGTTGGTCTAGAACCTCCAACCTCATAATTATGCTGCCTTGGGCTAAACCTATGAATTTGGTCTTCAGTGAATCTGGCAGCCACAACAGCAAGTTCCTTCAATTTGTCAAGTTGATTACTCTCGGATTGAAGTATCCTTTTCATACCTTGAGAGGCTCCCGCTTCAGTTCTTGAGCCATCATTTCCACTTTATCATTTTGTTGTTCTTGAGCTTGAGTGAATAATTTGTGTGTCCACTCTCTTATGGAGCTTATGGCATTGGGGAACTTGCGGAAAGAGAAGGACTTGGTGCATTAGAGGGGCTTTCAAATTGATTGAGGTAATAGGAGGTAGAATATTGTGCACGAGCGCTTTAACCTTGAGAATGATCATCACCGTCATTTTCCTCACCTCCTTCACTAGAATCTTGCACTTGAACAGGAGATACAATAGGGCGAATACCCCTAGTAGCCTTAAAAGCATCTCCATTTGCCTTGTTAAGCTTGTATTGCTTTGGAAAAGTTTTGAACTCCCTATTGAATTCAGCTGTTGAAATCAAGTCCCTTCCAAGCAGCGCCAAAGAAATTATTTGAGCAAAAGGCAGAGGACTGGACATCTTCCTGTAGATAGATTCTTCCATTTCTCCCATGATAAAATATATTAAATCAATAGGCTGCCTGCTTAGTATAAGATGGAGAAGACAAGCTAACACACATGTTACTGCCTCTCTATATCCAGCCTTAGGATACAAGGTGTGTCTCAAAATCATAAATAAAACCTTGGCTTTAGGAGTTAAGAATTTGATCTCTGATGGGTTAAACCCATGTTCATGAGAATTCTTATAGATTTGCCTTGACTCATTTATGGGAGGCATCTCTCCAACTTGCTTTCATCTTTCTCTAGGAAACATGTGCTCATAGATCCTCAAAGACTGGAAACCATGTTCCTCCAATCCCAAGCACCTACTCAAACATGGTGATCTCAATTTGTGAACTCTGCCCTTGATTGAGAAAAAAGGTAAAACCTCTACCTTTGGACCCTACGAGAAGCATATAATTCCATAACTCTATCCACATCCCATGGAATGGTTTGATTGGAAATTAGATTTAGTAGCTTGGGGGTGGAATTTATACAATCCACAAGATAGGTTGATCCAGAGGCTTCACATATTTGCCTCCACTCAATGTTTTTAACTATAGAAAGAGAGTTCTTTCTACTCTTTTAAAACTCATAGATGTTGCTTTGGAGTGATGTGACAAATCTTTCTTGATTTGGAGCTGTATCAAAGGGAAACCAGACTTTTTACCTTATCAATATGACATTCCTCAGTTTCTTTCCTCTTAAGGCGCTCATCCATAGCCAACTCCTCTTCACTTGATTCAAGATCTTCAGGCTCTCACTCGGGCAAATCACTAGATCATAGTCTAAATCTATAGTTTCAGATTGACTCACCATCACTTGCTACCCCAACGGTTCTAGCATGCCCATAAAATTGGACAAATGTTCCCATTTTCACATGTGTGGTCGTATGTGTAGTAACTTGAGAGATAGAACTAACACTCAGTCCTTAATCGACTCATACTGGGCTATGCCTCTGGAATCCCTTCATCATCGCCAATCACCCATCCCGTTGATGTGAAAAATTGACGTAGACTGCGGCACATACGTGGCCGAGGACCTATCTCCTAGACAACATCAAATATTGGGTTCTAGGCGTGCCAGTCAATTTAACCTAAAATTGACAAAGAAACTGTAAAGTTCCTAATCGGCTTGTTGGTAGTTTAGTTCTGACGGCGTGTTCACCGCTCAACCACTGCGGATCACACCCCTAGTCAGATTTCTATCCTGCTAGCCTATCGGCCGAGCTCAGTTCGATTTGAGCGTCGGGAACGACAAGGAGCAACACACGGGGATTACCCAGGTTCGGACCCCCTCGCGGGTAATAGTCCTACTCCTGCCGAGCCTTAGCTCTTTTTCGATTGTGGTTGAATGGAATGTGTTTACAGTGTGCTGTGTAAGCTTCGGAACCCCCCCTTCGATCTCTCTCCTCCCCTCTTATACAAGCCTTGAACTGGCGGAGAGGGCCGAGGGGGTAGGCAGTACAGTACTCTTCGGGACAGTCGATAAGACAAAAGGACGGGACAGGAGAGACGAAAACGTGCTGCTACTGCGCCGCACGGCGCCGCCCTCGCGTGCTTCGCAAGTGGCCACCGACCCGCACAGTCACACCAGTGAGGCTGCGGGTGGGGCCCGGTCTGCTCCTCCTGACGCGGGCGGCCATCTCAAGCAAACCTTCTCTCTGCCGGTCAATTCTTCTGCGCCACAGTGACAGCCGCTCAGACTTGCAGGGGTCACTGTAGCGGTAATCATATCTTCAGCTGTCCATCCGCGCGTGATGTCGCCTTAAATGCGCTCGTCCTTCGTAGCAGGGGGAGCCTTCGACCAGAAGACTCCTTCCGGGACGTCCCCTGCCATGCGGGCCCCACCTGGCGCGTGGGGCCCTCGCTTGGTCTTCAGAGGGGGCTCGCCCACGCGCTGGGGCCTGGTTCGCCCTCCTGACGCGTGGGGCCCTCGCCTGGCCTTCAAAGGGGCTCGCCCACGCACCCGCCCGGCGCGTGGGGCCCTCGCCTGGCCTTCAGAGGGGGCTCGCCCACGCGCTGGGGCCTGGTTCGACCGCCTGACGTGTGGGGCCCTCGCCTGGCCTCCGAGGGGCTCGCCCACGCACCCGCCTGGCGCGTGGGGCCCTCGCCTGGCCTTCAGAGGGGCTCGCCCACGCACCCGCCCGGCGCGTGGGGCCCTCGTCTGGCCTTCAGAGGGGGCTCGCCCACGCGCTGGGGCCTGGCGCGTGGGGCCTTCGCGGTTTCCCCAAGGCTCCTTATACCCTGTTATTTATTACACCGACAAGTTCTGCTATCAGCTTATATGCCGATGCACTACAACAGAGTCCATCGAAGCAAGTCACCGGTGAATAAATCCGTCGTCTATATGGAAAGCCAATAGAGCAAGATAATGATCTAAAACCTATTGAATAATAAAGCCTACCCAATAAACTTCAGATCAAAAAACTCGATTGCTAACTTGTGAGATAAACACAAGTAATCAAATCGATCTAAATTAAAACAGTGATACTTGCGAAGGAGATAAACACAAACTATAGATTAAACTGAATCAACGTAGTATAGTTTGTGAAAAAACACAAGTAGAGGATCGGCCTACATCGATACAACTCCACTTACAGTTTGAATCTTTTGGCAAAAATGATTGGATCAAAAATTACGATGAAACCAGCGAAAGATGAAAAGTTAGTTGTATTTTATGTGTTGTTGTTCAGTCCTCGGGCCCTTTTAAACTACTAAGTCCTAACACAACTTGAAGTCGATCTACAACTAAACTTAGAAAGCTAAAAAGGATTATGTACAAAAGCCGACATTGGCTAAAATTCATATTCAACATGCCTCCATCCAATTATGCCGACAGGTTACGTATCCAAATTTTCGTCGTCTTCCAGCATGCTAGCTTTATGGCTCACATCAGCTTCTTGGTCTATATCAACTTATAGGTTTTATTAGCCTTAGTCGTCTTCTAATTGAAACAATAACTTGACGAGCCCTTTTCTGGTGTCAACGTATGTCCCCGTAGTATCAAGGTCATGTTGCAAAAATCTATCTGTAAGCCGATCATCGCCTCAGAATATCACTCGACCATTGGATTCCCCTCAACATCGATCTCACGATATCTCACGATATGGCACATCCCCCAAAGAGTTGCACTATTCTGGTAAGGCCTTGATGCCAATGACATCACCTATAAATATGTAACTCATGCAAATATTTGTACTCTCCAGTCTCCCCGCTACCATCGCACCTCGTGATCGACTTCTTTTATTAATTGGCTTCATCTGACTCCTGCAACCAGCTTCAACATGTCTCATGTGCTTATTCCGTCCCTTCTCTGAAACATGGGTATCCACTAGGCCCAATAGGCGATCATGATCCTGAAATTTATATTTCCAAAGACGTGTCAGAGCTCCCCAGCAGGGGATGCAAATCAGCTTACATCAGGGACATGCGGGAGAAAATTTAAATCCTCTGCTGGGCGCATAGCGTGCGGGCGGCATCAGCATCAACGGGCGCGGGATGCAAACCGATTTGCATCCAGGATGCTCTCATGCCTTCCCTTAAATTGTAAGATTTTTTTTTCTTTCGATGGATGGAAGAACAACTTCCGCTCATGGCCTACTGCACTCGCTGGATGGAAAGATTGGCTTATCAGAGTGCAATAGACAAAGAAGGGTGAATGGGAACGACTTTTTTTTTTTTTTTGAAGGGAAAGGCAGGAGAGCTGCCGTCCATTCATTGATAGAAGAAGAAAGGTGCGACGCACCAAAGTTACAAGAGTTACAACACAGCAATGCTGCTGCACACCCCGGCCAAACGGCCGCGCCCACACACGTAAGGCCAAGAGACCTTGCGGCGACACACAACTGGAAGGAAAGGGTAAAGAAACAACACCGGCCACGCCGAGCGCACTACCAACACACACAACGACGGACGACTCCGAATTAGCAGACCTAGTAGACAACCAAGAAGTGCAGCAGTGACTAACACGACGCCTCCAACAAGGTAACGACGGGTAAGACCCGCCGCCGTCGTGCGATCACCAGGGTTTTCACCCGAAATGAGGGAAGAGGCTGTAAGATGATGCCTCCAACGAGGAGAACGTCACCAAAAGTAACGCCACCATCCGCCTAGGAATGGGCAGGGCTTTCGCCCAAGCCCTTCCCCCCACCAATGCACAAAACGGCTGCCACAGAAGACCACCAACCGAGTCGTAGACTGAAGCCGCAGGGCCGAAGAGCGCACACGAAGCGCCGCTACTAACACGGAAGAAGCCGCCCACACCAACAAGCACCCCGTAGCAGAAGGAGGTCCAAGACGACGAGGGCGGGACCAAGCCAAGCAACGAAGAACCGCAGACACTCCCGGAGAGGACGTCAGCCAAAGTCGAAGAGCGAGGGTGATGAGGGCACCACGAAGCCGAAGTAGGCCACCCGACCCCTTCGAGGTCCAAGGTCCCAGACGACAGAACAACACCGACCAACCAGCCCATGGGCTCGGAAGAGGCCGCCGGAGCTACCGGGCCCTCACAGGGAGGGGAGGGACGGGGCAGCAAGGGCGGGACCAAGCACGAAGGAGATGGACGAAGATGACGCCGAGAGGAGACAGCAGACAACGGAGAAGCCGCCGGCCTCGCACCTGGAGCACACCGCTCCGGCCATGATTTGGGCCTCCTGCCACAAGATCTGGCCGCACGGAGAGTAGGGAAGGAGCCGGGGAGCCGCCGGACACACGCCCCTGGAGCCACTTGCTCCGTCCGCTCGGACCATCTATCAAAGCGGACCCCCCCAAGCGGCCTCCGCCGAGACGGGCTCAGGGGGAGGGGGAAGAAAGAGAAGAGGAGGCCGGTGCCGAGCTCAGCCGAGCAACGAGGACACCGGACACAAGACCCTGGAGCGCACCCGCTCCGACCTCTTCGAACCGATGTGCGGCGGCGCGATCATCGCCGACTTCCTCCCCGCCGGCGCCCGCCGCCCGGCCGCCACCGGCGCCGGCATAGCTGGTACATCTTTAGTTTACGCATCAACTTGTTGTGCTCCCAGTTCTTAGCTGACACCGCGACAGTGCGACACTGCCCAGTCTCATGTATGCAACTTGGATGCCATTTTTTTGTCTCTGTTTTCCTACTAGCCGTAGATTCTCTTCTCCTATATAGTTTTCATATATAGTTTTGTAACGTAGCTAACGTCTTCGTGTGTATATATTGAGCTTCTTGCATGCATGCGTGATGCTCTGTGTTTGTTGATGGCAATCAAGGGGAGGAGCCGGCCGCGGCCGCGGCCACGGCCACGGCGGCGCGGCAGCCGGCGCCGGGGAGGAAGACGGCGTACCGCGGGATCCGGCGGCGGCCGTGGGGACGATGGGCGGCGGAGACCCGGGAACCCGCCGAGGACACCGCGCCGAGGATGCCGCGCGCGCCCACGGACGCCCACCGACGCACGGACGCCCAGAGCTCCCTCGCCCACGGCCAGATCTGGGAGGGCGCTCCGTCGCTCACGGCCACGGCCACGGCCAGAAGCTTCCTCGCTCACGGCCACAGCTCCCTCGCTCACCGGCCAAACCCGCGCCACCGGCCAACCGTTGCCGGCCCCGACGAAGCCTGCCGACTGCCGCCGGCCACCGACGCAGAAGGGAGGAGAAGAGGGAGGCCCCGGCCTCGCTTCTCCCGCTGGGGAGCTGGCACCGGCGGGGGAGAGAGTGCCGTGTGGCCCGCCGGCGGCGGCAGGCCGGCCGGCGGCGGGCGCCGCCGCCGCCGGGGGCGGCTAGGGTTTGGAGGGGTTCGCCTGGAGGGGGGCCGAGAGGGAGAGTTCCCTCAATATGTGAAGCTTTTTACCGTTCAATGGGAACGACTAGGTATAGCCGATTTCATCATCCTTTCGGTAGCCGACCAGTGCATCGATGAACCATTGATACCAGCTTCTTCATTTTTCTGGTCTGACTCTTAATGCATATATGCTTTGCAGAGGTCCAATGGGGCCGACCTTAATGCACGTAGCCATGCTTATAGGATCGAGGCCTGATGGGGGAGTATCCATCAAATTTTGAACTGAAACCTCAATATCGACTCAAGGACACCAAGAACCTTGGTTGGACGGGTTATATTTCTTTGCATAAGGGATCTAGTGATATTATAGAAAAAGAATTAATATATCGCTTTCCTCAACAGGTGGTTAGACTAGTTCGTTTTCTATGAAACTTCCCTCGATCCAAGTAAAATCTACCAAGGTATAGCTGAGGAGCTAGCAAAAGGACATCAACCAGCTATGGGCAAGTACCTCCTTGGATCGGTATATCGAACCCTGCACAACACAAGTCAGAAACTTTGCACAGGCCTTGGTGGCTACAAAGTGGGCAGTATCAAAGGTCCTTCGTGGTTCATACAATCACGATTTTATCTTCATATTTTGCACTGCATCAATAATTGGAGATCACAACCCCATTCCCTGATGAAACTACTCCTGAATCTGATGAAGTGAAATTCCGGACAAGCTGATCATATGGGGAGATTGTTGCCGGTAGAAGTTTATCGTGCAAGCTGAACGAAGAAAGCTTCACTCAAATTCTCTGCCAACTTTACAGCAAACCAAATTCTACTTATGGTCAACTGAAAGTTTTTGCATATACCGATTCTGAACTCCCGTCAGTTCATCCTTCTTCGGCATTAGTCTTGATGCTGAAAAGAATATCCGATTTATAGATAGGAAATCTTGAATATCTTTCAACATTTTATTTCTTCCCAAGTTTTTTATGCTGTCCTCAGTACTGGTTCACATACTTTGAAGCCCACCTTCGAGTATTACCACACATCGGTATATGCTCGTCAGATAGGCACAAGCCAACACATTACTGGACTAGTACTCAACAAGGTTGAACCCAGAAGTGATCTGAACAAAAAGAGTAGAAGATAGTTATACATTTAATTGATGATTATACCTCACGTATGCCTGACTTCATCCTTACGATTGCTCGTAGTCTTATCGAGTACCGGTCTTGGTGGCACACCCTTTCATCGGCTATCTACCCAGAGGATGAAAATGTCAACACTTGCATCAACCGATTCCTTCATGGTCACGAAAATCTTCTTTTTGAATTGGAACGGGAAGAATAATCCGATTCTAAAAATGTATGAGCAAAGTAACGTCGGATCATAAAGCTCCAATGAAGCTGATGATGACTCGTTGGCGTCAGAAAAATACTAACTCCAATTTATCGAGCACTGACAATAGTGATGAGGCAGATCGAGTTTTCTTTGCTGACACATCCTTACCTCATTTTTTATTGTTTTCTTTTGCAGACAAACAAAAGAAAGACACAAGCCAATTAGACCCGATCACGGGAAGCCCGGCCCGAACTGTGCATCGGGCTGGGCTCAGGCCCTAATCTCAGAGCCCGGTCATCGGGCCGGGCCGGGCCGTCGGGCTTCGAGCCGGGCTTTCGAGCTTTGGGCCAGGCCCGGGCCTGGTTTTCGAGCCCGATGAGCCGGGCTGGGCCGGGCTCAGGCCTGGTCCCGTGGGACCGGGCTTTTCCAAGCCCGTCCCGAAGTCTGGCCCGGCTCGACGTTTGATCGGGTCTAAAGCCAACATTGGCGACAGTGCCTCCCGCATCAACCGAGGGGCTTTTTGCCTAGATAACTACGTTGTCAGCCACTCAAGAAGCGACAAGAGGAAAAGGAAGAGTAAGTTTGTTGTGATCTCGGTACTTGTATGTCGCGACCCCGGCTTCAGCAGGATCCACTCACAATCGATTGCTAGTCCCAGATATTAATTCTAGCAGCTCACGATCGATAGTTGTTGAACATCATCACACAATCATAAATAACTAAAAAAATAACATATTATGCAAAAGTAATTTTTTCACAACTAATTATTACAATACTTAATTAAAGATGACATAATATTGTCCATAATGTATCAGTGCGAAAATTCAAATATGCAGCGAAAATAAAAGTACAATGGTGCTCCAGTCTGACCCTTTAGCGTCAGCTAATCCTGATCGAAGTCCGGGACAGAATCCTCCTGATCCTGAAGATAAACTGGACCAATGTTTTCTCCTGAATACAAATTTATCTGTGGTTTCTATAGTGAGTACACGGCTACCCAGCAAGAGTCCTTATAATGATGCAACGATAATTTCAATGATAGGCCCAGTGGCTATTTTGCATAAATATATACTCTAGTCAAATTATTTAAAGTGTTGTAAAACAATTTTGTAGAGCGATTAATAGTGATAGAGATTCACAAGAGTAACAACCAGAGCTCGGCTTCCCAATGCCCTTCCGTAGATCAAACTTGCCTCGAGCAACACCAACCCATCAGTTTAAGTTATTAACACATGGGACTATCATGTACGACCTTCCTCCCCTCCCATGACCGTGGTAACAACTATCATGATAGTTTTAAACTCTGCAGAGTGTAGCACACTTTACCCACAAGCTTAGTGTTACTTTTATGTCTTATCTCTTTCTTAGGAGCCTAGACCAAGTAACAATGCAAGGCGATTCATTAGTTCCTTCTGTTAACACCGATACATCCTCTAAGATTTCGACACTACGGGTCCCCTCTTATGCCAACAGACTGCAGCCCGATCTTCTCAAAGTACCGTATGTTAACAGTTTTTCCCTAACTACTAAGGTAGGAATAGCACATGTCGTGCATCATGCCGACGCTAGCACTTATGATTGTGCTTGTTTGGTTTGGCCGGATAAGCACACTCCAAGGGTTTTTAGACCAAGGTGACTACCTCCACCACATACCTCATGCCATCAATACCGTCCGACTTGCCACCATAAGTCAACACACGCCACATAGGTTTTAGTTGATTAGAGTCTTGTTTGTTTCAGATTAAAATAAATTAAATTGAATTTTTCACTTTTGTATAAGCCAAATAATGTAATATTTTGCAGTCATTTTTGTGGTGTTTCAAATAGTTCTTCTTATAGTTCGTAAAATAAGTTTTTTATATAATTTTTTGAATTTTTAAAATGTGTTTCGAGGGGGTTACAAATTTGTTACGGTAAAACTCAACTCAACTTTGATATGAAATAAACAAGGCTAGGTTATTAAAAGCAACTCAACATCACGGGTTGTACCAAGTCACATCAGCAATTACATTAAATGAAGGGCCTAATAAACTACCAACCCATGAGGACTAGCAAACTATGCACAAGCATAGGGTAGGAAAATCTAAGGCATCAAGAAACAAGCTAAATTCATAGGATCGATAACACTATGTGAATATATTAGGTTCTACCCAGACCCATCATTTCATGCATGAGGTAAATAAATAAAAACAATAAACATGGTTAGTTTTCGCAAAATAGGAAGCAAGATGCAAACTATCTTGCCTTGTTAGTACTCTTGATCTTGGGAACCTCCTCTGAAAGGCTCTCAAACCCTCCCGAGCAATGCGAACATGGATGATCTACACGTATATGCAAATGCATAAGAACAGCAAAAATTATATCTCAATAAAATATATAAAAATATAGTCTATTTATGGAAATTAATGACTTTGAAATCAACTAATTTGGAGTTCGCATGCTCCCGAAACAATTCCCGGAAGTTTCACGAAAATCAGAAATCCCCGGAAATAATTAAACCGGTTTTAATTGGGTTAACCGAAGAGAAAACAAAAAACCTTGTGGTCTAGACGGTTTGTAGAGTGCACAGCGATGCTGGCGCACGCTTGCGGCCAACGGAGGACACGCGGCGCGGCAGCATAGGCGTGCGCGGGCGCGACAAACCCGTGGGCGACGCATGGCAGGCAAGGCACGGTGCGCGTGCGCGAGCGGCAGCGGGCAGGAAAAAGGGGAAACACGGCATGCAGCGGGCAGGAAAAAGGGGAAAGACGGGGGAACGAATGGTGGATGCATAGGAGACGGTGCTAGAGGGGTTGAGCAGGACCCAATGGCTAGTATCCTGACAGGTGTCGAGACACTAGCGATGGACACGGAGCCGCATACCGCAATGGAGGGAGAGAGATGGGTGCACATACCATAGGGGAAGATTTCTATGAAGGGGGTGAAAACGCATATTTCCAAATGGGTCAAGAGTTTAGTACAAAGGATGAGGTAATATACTTTGTCAACAACTTTGGTGTCACCACACGACGCAAGCACTTTGTGGCACGGTCCAGGCCGGCTGTGTACGAGCTGAAGTGCGTAAAGAAGCCACAGTGTTCATTCCATGTCCGGACGCATCGCCTGAAACATGAGCAGCACTTCATAATCAGTAGTATGTGCCGCACACTTGTACGAAGTCTGGTACGAAACATCAACAACAATGTGGATTTAAAATTCATAGCGCAGATATTGTTAACTGCTATTGAGGCAAACTTATTCATGAAACCACACTGCATAATGGCTGAGGTGAAGAGCCGCATTGTTATGTCAATTACATATCACCAAGCATGATGAGCCAAGCAGAAGGCACTTAAAATGTTGTTCGGGGATTATAAGGAGTCATACAATTGCGCTTCCTGTCTTTTCCGCAAGATACAGGAGAGCAACCCTAGAACACGCTATGTCGGGCATAAAATTACGGCCCATTGCCATGGCTCACTCCTTGACAGCCCAATCGAACAGCCTACCAGGGCCCAGCTCCCTAGAAGGTTCTTTCTGGCCCATATGCACCTTGCCGAACAGCCTTCTGGCTGACATGATGCGTAACGGCCAAGGAATCGTGTTTGAGTCCGTCTCGAACAGAGTCCTGCACGGCTACGTGAAGACCCGGACGTGGTTTCCCGGATTGGATTAGGAGTCGTGATCCCCAAGACTTGGAGTTTACCTTATCTACCGTGAGATGTATTTTGGCATGGTACGAGTTCGTTTCGTATTCGTAGTTAGCCCGGCCCGATTATCCCTCGGTAGGTCGGTTCCTCAGCACTATATAAACCAAGCCCTTACAGCGTGTAGGGGGCATCACATTGAATCTACGTCAAGCCAGTACGACTTGACGGCCATCACATCCAATATTCGTATTGTCACACATTACTCGCCGAGACTTGTTCATCTCGCCGAGTTCCACCTTGTAATCCTCTTTGATATAAGGAAAGGCTGGACGTAGGGCTATTATCTCTCCCGAGAGGCCTGAACCAGGATAAAAACCCTTGTCTCCCTGTTGCTCGTTGATTGCTGTTCTGTTGTTCGGCGTGTCTCCTATCTCCCTTTTCAAGAACCTTTCATCGACTTGAGATCGATATCTCAACCGTCGACACGCTATGTTTCTGCACATGAGCCAATATATCTCCCCGATGCAAGTGTTGCCCCAAACCACTTTTTCTTGATGAGGTTGTTTTGATCTTTTGGCCAGTGCATAGAGGCCTTCCGGCACTGTCGTCCCGTGATATGTGTGGATGGGATGTTCCTGACTGGTAGGTACTATGGTACTCTGCTAACTGCTCTTGCAATTGACGAGAACAACCAGAGATTGCCTCTCGCATTTGTTGTTGTTGAGAGCAAGAACAATGATAGCTGGTTGTGGTTCCTATCTCTACTGAAAATTTACGTTGTCATGGATCGGCCTAAAGTGTACGTCGGTTTTGACTGCCACCAGGGGTTCCAACATTCAGTAGATGTATTTGTCCAAAGGTGATGCACCAATATGGCCAGACGTGCGTCCCCGACGGTGCATGCATCACTTGGGAGCGAACTTATACAGAGCATTGAAGAACAAGGCCTTACTGAAGAAGTTTAAGACAATGTGCATGCAAAACCAACATCGCAAATTCAATGCGCTATTCAATGAAATTAACGAGCGTACCCGAAAAATGGTCGCTGAAGAGCAAAGCACAGGATGGGTTAAAATAGTAGGGGGCAGCAGGTGACCACTCGGTGTAATATTACGATCGCTTAGTGGGTAGCGTAAAAACTGACGGAGAAATGGGCTCTTGTCTATGACACTGATTGTGCCTGGCAAGTGCGTAGATTTATTTACAATGTTAGTTTCCATTCCGTTAGATCGTAAATTTAAGAAATCTTGTATTGCAGATACACGGTGATGACAACGAACATAGCGGAGTCGTACAGTAATGTGCTAGGGGCGTGCGCGGCCTGCCAATATGCACTATCATGAGATGACCTTTTGTAGTACTAGATATTATTTCCATGACCGAGATCTGGCGGCCATGCAAATCATAAGCATGTTCGCACCTCGTGTCAAAGCCATCCTAGAAAGGAGTCGACAGAATTCTCGGTTCCATCGCACATCAATATATGATAGAAACGGGGAACATCTTCAATGTTGACTGTAAGAGGAAGTACGTGACAGGATTTAGCACGAGCGATAATGAACAAAAGTGCCATCTTAGCCAGTACGAGGAGATATACACTTGCAACAATCCCCGCCTCGAACACATCCCATGCTCGCACGTATTGGTCGCCTATCGAGATCTTGTTGGCAATGATGGCACCCAATACCTCTCCTCGTACTATTACATGAATACGATTAGGCAAACATGGGCACCCAAGATGGAACCAATTAATTGATGAGGGGTTACAAAAACTCAGAGGGGACTACCTTCATCCATTCCCTCGTACAAAACGTGTGGAACAAGGCCAGCCACGTACGACACAACTTGAAGGTGACATGAATGCTGTCGAGGGTGAAAATGGTTTGCGTTATTGTCTTCTATGTAAATAGTCAGGCCATGACCGTAGGCACTGTACTAATCAAGGATGAAAAAAAAATGTCATGCTAGCAATTCTTATATCAATGTCATGTTGTACTAGAAGACTTGTATGCATTGTTTTCTCATTTCATATTGCACTACTAAGACCTGTATCCATCTATTCTTCTTTATTTGCGGGAAAGTAATTGATGAATTTGCACTTACATTGTTGTCATATGTAACAACTATAATACATCATTGCAGCATACGCAATAGATGTTTCAAAGTTCTTCTCCGCACGATGTGACGGCGACCATAGATCTCTAAAATGGGTGCGGGGCACATAACATGTCTGCATGTTTCCTACAGTTTATCTCATATTAACATGTCGGGCGAAGATTGTGACATCCTAATAAATATTAGAATGTACCAAGTTTCATTTAAAAAGAAAAACTAGGTAAAATAATTTCTATTATTTTTCTATATCAAAATCCCTAAATTTTCAAACAATTATTTACATATAAGAATTTGTTTTATTAATTAGTTTTCATTATAGTTTAAAATTTATAAAATTCCAAATTTTACGATTTCAAATACAAAAGCTCTTTCCTTGCCTTTTTCCGCTATTCTTTCGATTTTACTCTCGCTCGACCAAAACCCTAACTCTGCCTGACCTCCTTTGAAAGTTCTTCCGATTAGAACCCTAACTCCCTTGCTTGATCCTTTCTCGACCAAAACCCTAAACTCCAGGTCGAGTCAACCTTTCTCTCTCTCTCACCCAAAACCCTAACTTCGATCGACCTCTACCGTAACCCTAGCCGATCGAACTTTCGTCTCTCTCGGCCGAGACAAGTCTTTGGTCTAATCTCTTTCCTTCTAACTAGGTCGGTCATAAGCGAACCACTTCTCTCTCTTCTATCTACCTTGTCCCTTTACCTTAGTTGACCGAAACCCTAATCCCTAGTCGGTGTCGCCACACCCGTCATGGTGCTGCCAGGGCCGGTCTCGCCTGTTGGAATATGCCTGTCATATTCCCTATAATTTAGGCTAATCCTTTTTATTTCTTTCCTAGTTTAGCCTTATTATTGCCTCAATTAACCCACGGTTAATTACATTGATTACGCAGCCCTAATTTTGTGGCTTGTCTGCATGCATGAAACGCATGCTTTGTACTTTACGTAATTCACATTTTCACAGATTGAATCGCAGAGTGCTTCTCCAATTATCTCCACACCGCTCTAATCCTTTCACCACCGCCCGCATGCCAGCCGCCGCCGCCGGAGGCCGAGCCGCCGCCCTGCCGAAGCCGCCCGTCTCCATGACCGTCGCCGCCGCCCTGCAGCCGTGCCGCCGCCGCCGCCCCCTGCCCATGGAGCTGCCGCCCCCGCGCCGCCTGCCGCATGGCCGCCGCGCCGCCGGAGAACCCCGCCGCCACCTCGCCGGAGCCCTCCTCTCCTCAACCCGTGCTCTCCCTCTCCCTCCTCTCCCTTCCTCCCTTGCTCTCTCTCTCTCTCATCTTGGAGGAGGAATACAGGAGGAACGAGGAGATCCGACCTCCTTTTTCTTGTGGTCCGAAGGTTGAAGAAGCACAGCCGATCCCCTTTTCAACTAACCGGCTGCACACTACATACATGAACAGTGCATTTCGTAATTTTGTTTCCCTTAAACCGAAGTAGCAATTTCGCGAGCGCCTTGTTTTGCGTGTCGCAGTCGCCGACTTCGCGAGATGGACGCCGAGCGATGCTGTGAAAGGAAAAAATGCTCCGGCCTGAGTTCACTCTAATCCGACCGTGCCGATATTTTTTACCGGAGTCGTGAGTGCCGAAAGATTCTCAGAAGGTGGTCCAGATCAAGACTTAGATCAGGACGTCCCAAGTGGTGGCACCGGAGCCGTACGCCCTAACGGATTCGCGGAGGATCATCAAGACTCGATCTTTGGACCAACCTGTGACGCCGGAGCCGTGGATGCCGACAACCTTCCGGGAAGACGTGGAGGGTTGGACTTCGGAACGAGATGTCGCCACGAACAATGTTGATCATTAGCGTCGAACAATGCCGATCGCAGCCAGGCAAGCACTAGCTGTTTGCATATTCTTGTCCTTTGACTAGATGTTAGGATTGCATTGGGATTTACTATAAAATGTGCCTTTGTGAGGCGTATGCTTCGTGATGGTGTTTTTGGTTAAAACCTAAACAACTAAAACTAGTGTAGATTGCTTAGGGAGACCCGGCAGTGATGGTTCTGGGACTGTGGTGGAGATTCGAGAGTCTCCTCTAATAAGGACTCAAGCTTGTGTATTGCTAGACCAAACCTTACCATACAACCACTTGTGCCTTCGGCCCTGACTTAGTACCATACGAAACCTAGTAACCACTTGCTCGCAGACTGGCTGGTTATGGTTTAGGCCTCTGTCCTAGGGGAAGGTCTGGCTGACTATACCTAAGGGATAAGTCCGTACTTGAGACCGAATGGCTTAAATGGGGAACGACCCACAGGTGGTGTTTAGAAGTAGCGGGCGCCTTACCGCGGTGGACACCGGCTGGGCAGGCGAAGTGGTGGGCATAGTAGACTGGAAAAGTCTTGTACCGTATCTCCAACTGGATGAGACATGGCTTGTGGGTATCATAGGGAAATGACCGCTTAACACCACTTCCAAAACTTGACTTGAGGCTTATCACTACATTGGTCGACCGGTGGCGTCTTGAGACGCACACGTTACACCTTCCGGTTGGAGAGATGACAATTACTTTAAAGGATATTGCAATGCTCACAGGTTGCCAATTTCTGGCCCGCCCTTTATTGTGATCAAACCAAGTAAGCTCGCATGGAAAAACTATATTGAATAGAGATGACTGTCAACCTTTTTACTTAAATATTTCTAAGTTCTCCAAGATACATCAGAGGATGCAGCATTCCTATCCCACATCCGGACCAGTCTGGAGGGTTCAACTGGCATGGACAACAAACCCTCTACGACTTCCCTCCATAGGTACTGCACCGGGAGCAAACCCCCCATGGCATCCCTCGACAGATTGTGCACAGCCATCAAACCCCCTATGAACAAAGCATGATGACGGGTTTTCCACACTATGGCAGGTATGCGTACGCCATAAGTTCATAGCCCGGGTATGTCCTAATTGCGGAGCAAACTGAGCAGCAAAATTTGTTTGGACCTTCTCAAGCTGCAGGACAACGTACAATGCATTCACCAGACCACTACACCGCAAGTGCATACACAACGAGGGGTCGTCGGCGCTAGGTGTTATCATGTAATGTACACAATATGACTTTATTTTGATGTTTTTACCGTTTTAAATGTAATGCTCCAGTAATGCTATATGGATGGGCTATGCTCCAGTAATCTTGACCACCGTCTCGTCAAATCAATCACATCATGGTAGGCTGGATGATCGCTGCTCCCCGCATGCCGCTGCTTGCCCACGAGCTGCCAGGAATCCGATGCCATTTTTCTTTAAATCAGGCACCCGATTGCTAGCCCTCTCGCACCCTCACCCGTACCTGCCACTGCCACTGTTTCTGTTTCTCACTCATACATCTTGCTCAAATACGTTGCTCCATTTTCAGGAGCTCGGGAGGTAACGTCTTCTGTTTTTTTGTAAATATGTTGTCCCTCTGTAAATTTATATTTATTGTTGTCGATATTTTATACTGTAATCCGTTAATGTGGAGATGCGGAGTAATTCAATTAGAGTCTTACATATATGGGTATACTTTCTAATTTTATTATATTCAAACTCTTTTAGTAATGTGTTGTATGTGTTTTATCGTCCTCTTTATATATTATAGACATACTACTACTCGTCCGTTTGTGCCACCTAAATAGTGGCTGGCGTATGACCCAAGAGTTCAAGCGCACACACCCTCTCGAGATTTGTCGGTCGTATCGAGGGCTCACTACAACAAAATCCTGCGATGCTAAGAGATCCTGAGTTCTATCGAGGATAGCCGAAGTGCCTCCACAGGCCGTAGATTTTACCGATGTGTCATGTTTGAAGTGTGTATATCATCATGCTTAACCTTATGATGCTACAAAGGTCGTCGAGATTATACTTTAGCTTTTGCAGATACAGGATTGTGGCTTCACAAAATGGATGGATGGTGCATACCGTAGCATCGACATATATACATAGACTGCCTGCACGTAAGGATAGTACAATTAGAACACCGAGTAAATAGTCTAGTGAGGGCAGAAGAGGCAGAGTGGCAGCGAAGAGAAGCAGTTCTTGACCCACAATATGAGGTGAAACCCCCCATGTACGAATTTAACATGCCTTTGTTGCTGTCACTATCCCGACAGGCCGAACAAAGTAGTGCGCCACAGACGAAGGATATTTCGGAGGGATTACGGGCACCGAAGACCCGGACTTCGAACAAAACCATTCATGCAGTACTCAGTGGTGCATTTGTTTATGTCACTTTTCAAATCAAACGTCTTAAAATGCAGGTGTACTTGCATTCGGATCACCGGCATAGGCTGGCACGTATTAGCTCATTTTGTGTTGTCAACAGTCGCCGGAAAAGCCTGCCACGAATTAACTCGTGTTGTCATGTGAACAGTCACCGGCAGAGGCTACCACACATTAAGTAGGCTGCCTCGCATTAACTCAGTGTTATCATGTCAGCAGTCATCATTCTAATTTTTTCAAGTTTTAAAATTTACAAATAGACATGAAAAATATTCTAAAATGCATCATTAAGGTTGCGAAGGTTGTAGTCTTGCAGAGAAGAAAAAGGAAACACCGACATGAAACACCTACCTTCTCCAGGCTATACATAAAAATCTAAACCTCGCTTTGGGTCCTCCTTGCGTTGCTTTTCCTACGACCATAAATAAAAATAAAACCATGAAACTTTCATTACGCATTCAGGTAAAATTGTAGAAGTGAAATGTCCATACGTAAAAACTTTAAAAAATTAGAATTCTAAAACTTGACAAAATTAGAATTAAAAAACTTGACAAAATTGAAATTATAAAACTTGACAAAATTAGAATTATAAAACTTGACAAAATTAGAATTCTAAAGCACATTTCGGTCCCTCTTGTGCTTTGTGCCACGCGTCGCCGTGCTCCTACCGTGCGGCGTGTCGGCCACCGTGTGGCATGGCGGGCTCTAGTGCCATTTCTGTAATTTATTTTAACAATAGGTTATTTTATTAAATGCGATTTAACCGTTGATTATTCTGGCAATTTTTCCTATTAAATCAAGTATTAAATCTTCTCCATGGCCACTCTTCCCCACTTCGCGTATGATAAGCTTGAACATGTTCTGTTTACCATATCTTTCCAACCGGAAAAATTTCTAAAAGCCATCATTCATAGTCTCATAGAGTTGAAGATTTGCTCCTAGATTTTTCTGCAGTTAGCATACACGGAACTCGACCCTCAACTTCAGTGATAGGGATCGCAACGCTCTTCTCCATGCATGTTTTCTAGACGACCTCCAAATATCCGATACAAATCTTGACGAGCAACCCCACTAGGCTAAACCCATTTGCTGAGCACAATGGTAAAAATGTGTTAATACTCGCTAGATTATTCCCCCGTGCCAGTAACGATTAAATGCAAAAAAGAGGTTACATAAGGAAACCTAGCTACTTTGTTCTGCATTCCTGTGGCAATGCACATGCATGGCCCAGTAGTGTTGGTGGCATCTAGATCACCCAAAGTGATATGCCAGCTAGTAAACAAATGAAATTGATACTACATGAACATATTTCTCTTCACTATGGATGGTCGATATCAATGCCGTTTATATGTTTGTCAGGACATACGCCGAATATATTCTCATATCCACTTTCTGTGCTCCTGATGAAGCATGAATAGTATCAGGAAGTTTTTCGAAAAGGCTTCTCCTGTGTCAGTTGACATTTGACTAATAAGTTGGACATAACGGAGAAACGTAGCCTATCCATAGACCTGTGCATATCATATTTATCATTCTTTCATTTCGTACACCACAGATATTGATGACTATTTCTTTGCTTGTGCCTCGTTATGATAGTACATTAGTACTACTTTTGAATCTAAAGTCTCATTTTGATGAAAGTAATGAAAATCCAAGATGGCAATAGTAGTGATTCCAGATTTGATTCCTGTGCGCGTTCTATGCATGCTCATCTTATAAGTGCAAATAAATCCTAGAGGCCGGATGTGTTTATAAACTAAATGTGTCCTTGCTCGCTCAATCCCATGTAGGTGATCAATGTGTCACAACACAACTGAGCAAAGGTTCTCGTTGAATTGTATGATGATCATTTTGTTCATTGTACGTAGCTTTCATCAATATTATGTGGTTATATGCTGTCTAATGAGTTGTTTTCTTGTTTTAACCTCCTAAAATGATTTAGCTTATGTGTATCCTTCGTAAGCGAAGAGTTTGGCTATTTTATAAATTTTAGAACTGCAATGCTGTCTAATGAGTTGTTTTCTTGTTTTAACCTCCTAAAATGATTTAGCTTATGTGTATCCTTCGTAAGCGAAAAGTTTGGCTATTTTATAAATTTTAGAACTGCAACAGGTGGCATGTTTAAATTCTTCATATACAATAGCCATTATGTTACTGCAGGAAGGCAAAATGCATCACCACTGCAAACCGTCAAAAATATTCAACGTTAAGTTTGATTTTCCGATAAAATTAACGAAGAAATACATTGTCCAATATATAGCCGGAATGGGACGATCAATCTGGCAAGTCATTAATAACATTAATGCACGTGTAATTAGGGGATTACGCATGCAGCATATTCTACCATATTTGGCATATTCAACTAGCATATTCTATATTCTAACACTCTCCCGCAGTCAGAATGGCAACAACATGACGTTCAGACTTTTAGACTGGACTGAAACACAGTGAAAACTAAAGTAGGCAGCCCTTTCGTGAAGATATCGGCGTACTGCGCAACATTGGAAAATGTTGGTCGATCTTGACATGCTTGGTGCGCTGATGCTGCACTAGGTTGGTGGAGAGATAGACTACAATGACATTATCGCAGTAGACGATGGTGGCTCGGCGAAGGGGACTCTAAAGTTTCTAGAGAAACTGTTGTAGATAGCACGCCTCAGCCACCACGTTGGTGACGACGCAGTATTCTACCTCAGCGCTGAAGCGGGAGACAGTGTGTTAGCATTTCAAAGACCAGGAGACCAGGATGTCGCCGAGAAACACGCCGTAGCCTAAGGTGGGCTTGCGAGTGTTAGGGTAGCCTGTCCAGTCAGCATTCGAGTAGACTGTGAGATCAGTAGGCATGGTGCGGCTTGGATCATCCATGAAAAGGCAAACCAGATGGACAACATAAATGACATCTAGCCAGGTGGACATTTTTGATACTGAAGAACACGTGATAGAGTATGGTAGAGTGTCGCATCAGAGACCAGAGCACCACTAGCAGAGAGCTTTGACTGAGTGTCCACAAAAGTGTTGCAAGGTTTGCAGTCTGACATACCGGCAAGGTCCAGAATAGGAAAATGTGTTGATTTGGTCCCACAATTATGTCCGCTGGACCACTTTTCTCCCTAAACCTCAATACCGGACTTGTGAGGCCCCTCATGTAGCAAAACCGGACCAAATTAGTCCTTTGACCTGGTCAGTGGGTGGTTTTAGGGTTTTTCGCTTGTGTGACTTCCATGCAGGATTTTTGCTGACTTGATGGCCACATGGCATCCATCTCATTGCCTTATCTCTCACTTTCTCTCTAAATTTTTTTGGAGAGAGACCGAGAGATATTTTTTTGGAAGAGTAGAGAGTTGAGGGGATTAATAATGAGGCAATGATGTGGCCGTCCATGTGTTCATAATGTGTGCTAAAATTGCACGTGTGGGCGCCACGTTGGAAAGTAAATCCTAACACCGCTGTTTTGACCGGTCAAAAGATTGATCAAGCCCGGTTTTCCTACATGAGGGACCTCACAAGGCTGGTATTGAGGTTCAGGGACCAAAGTGGTCCAACGGGCTTGATAATTTTTCCGGAGAGAGACCGAGAGATATTTTTTTGGAAGAGTAGAGAGTTGAGGGGATTAATAATGAGGCAATGATGTGGCCGTCCATGTGTTCATAATGTGTGCTAAAATTGCACGTGTGGGCGCCACGTTGGAAAGAAAATCCTAATACCGCTGTTTTGACCCGTCAAAAGATTGATAAAGCCCGGTTTTCCCACATGAGAGACCTCACAAGGCCGGTATTGAGGTTTAGGGACCAAAGTGGTCCAGCGGGCGTAGTTGAGGGACCAAATCGGCACCTTTTCCGTCCAGAATATTAAGAATGTACTATTGCTTGAGAGATGCATAGCACCGGACTAGGACTAGATTGAAACTCTCAAAAAATGATGCAGTGGCCTAGATCCTTGAGGGAGAACTCACGCTGTTGAGCAACAACGGTCTTGTCCAGGAAAGCAGTACAGGAGGCAGTCAGGACAATGGCATCCGCATAGAGCAAAAGATAGATAATGTTGGTGCCTCTGTGAAAGACAAAAAAGGAGGTATCCGCCTTAGCTTCAACAAAGCCTACAGAGAGCAAACAAGAAGCAATCCAATTGTACCATGCGCAGGGTACCTGCTTCAGACCATATAATGATTTGTTGAGCCTGCACACATGTTCTGAAAAGGAGGGATCAATGAACGCTGATGGTTGAGCATTGTAGACTGTCTTTGTGACATTTTGCCATGCGAAAATGCATTGTTGACATCCAGTTGTTGGATAGACCAGCCACGAGAGAGAGCTAATGTGAGAACGGTCTTGATGGTATCCGGCTTGACAACTGGGTTGAAGATCTCATCGAAGTCAACACCAAAGCACCAGGTGAACCCACGAAGAACCCATTGAGCTTTGTACCGATCGAGAGAACCATCTGCATGCACTTTGTGCTTAAAGGTCCATTTGTCAGTGACAACATTGGTGTCTGGGAAGGGGACGAGGAACAAGATCCCAAGTGAGGTTGGCATGGAGAGCATCGAACTCCCTACTTATAGCATCACACCAATTGGGATCTGATGACGCACCATGGTATGTCTTTGGGAGAGGAGACAATACAGTGGCGTGAAGGTTGAGACATTCTCGAGGCCGAACGGAAGGCCCGACCTTCCGACGAGTGACCATATGATGAGCATTGGTCACAGTGAAAGGGGGGCACATCAATGACAACAACCTATGGAGAAAGTCTAGCAGAGGTAGTAATGTGTAGAGGTGACAAGTCTGCTAGGGCACCCCACACGTAGCAGCCTATGGAGTAGATTCAATAGGGTCAGTTGGATGCACGGAAGACGTGGGCGTTGTAGCTAACGGTATGGCTGACAGTGACAAAGCCGACGAAGTCTATATAGGTGGCGAGGCAGGGAGCGGGTCCTACAAGGCTGAGCAGGCAGGGGAGACTATCGGGGCAGCCGGCACGATCGATAGAGTCGACGGGCCCGGGGGGAGAGACAATGCAGCCGGCAGTGCTGATGAGACCGACGAAGTCAGCGCCACAGCTAGCAGCAACGGTGCAAGCGATGACAATGAGGTACATGTAGAAAAATTAGTAGCACGAGTCTTAGGAAAATCCTTGGGTTTTGACAAAAAAAATCAAGTTCGAAGGAGGTGTGGGATGTGGTGGAGGAAAAAGAATAGGCTGGACTCATCGAAGACGACATGCCGCGAGTTGATGACGTGGTTGGACGCAAGATCAAGGCAGCGGTACCCTTTGTGGTCGAAGGGATATCTAAGAAAGACATAAAGGGTGAAGCGAGGGGTGAGTTTATGCTTGGCAGTGCTACAGAGGTTAGGATAGCATGCATAGCAAAAAACATGGAGATTGTCATAGGTGGGGTGGGTGTCGTAAAGGGCAAGATGAGGAGTGGAGTGGGACGAAGGTTGAGAAGATATGTGGTAGTGTGAAGGACCTCAACCTAGTAGGAAGGGGATAGGCTGGCCTAAAAGAGAAGGGAATAAACAACATTGTTAGTTGTACGGATAGCTTGTTCAGCCTTGCCATTCTACTGGGACGTGTAGGAACATGACATGCGGAGTGCAATGCCATGTTTGAGGAAGAAGGCCCTAAACACGGAGTTCTTAAACTTGTGACAATTATCACACTAGATATGTTTGACTGTGGCACCGAATTGAGTTCGACCATAGGCGAGGAAGTTAGTGATAGTGGGAAAAGTCCCAGATTTTAGGCGCAGTGGGAAGGTCCATAAGAAATGAGAACAATCGTCATGAATAACCAGATAATATTTTGTAGCCAAAGATGCTAGAAACAAGAGATGCCCATAACACAGTGTAACAAATCAAATATCTAGGTAGCTCGAGAAGGAGAATGCAAAAAGGAAGACGAACATGATGACCGAGTTGACAAGCATGACAAATTGGTTCATGGTCGGGTTATTACAGGAGATAGTGGACGACTTAGCTAATCTAGAAAGGGACTCATAACCAGGATGACGAAGACGTCGATGCCATAGCGTTGAGGAAGGAATGCTGGTGGTGAAGGCATGTGCGGAGGCTGGACTCGGGGCAAAGGAGTAGAGATCTCCAGAGCTATTGCACCTAGTGATCACGCTCCACGGACGAAGATCCTTCACAGAGAAACCAGCAGGGTCAAACTCGACAGAACACTAGTTATCAATAGTGAATTTCCGAATGGATATGAGATTCTTAATAATGTTGGGTGCAACGAGAATATTACGTAGAACAAGATAACCGTTAGTGGAAGAAAACGAGAGATAACTAGTGTGAGTGACAGGGAGATTGGATCCGTTGCCAACAACAATGTTGGTTGGGCAGGAACGACGAGAGTGAGGGTGGGTAGAAGAGAGAGTACCAACATCATCGCACTACCGAGTGGTGCTATGTGACGATTTGCTTGTCTACGTCAATTGCAGACTTTTAGGCTAGGCCGTGGCGAAGCGGGAGCCAAAGACGGGTGACAGAGTGCTCAGCCAGCTCAAGGGACAGCGAGACACACAACACAACCGAGTTGGGCGCGGCGCAGTGCAAGGGTAGAGGGCATGCGGCGGGCGACGGTTGGCTAGCGAGGCGCAGCGAACATGGTAGCAGCCGGCGCGGCATGATGCAAGTGGGAAAAAGGGGACATGGGGCGCAACGCAGTTGGCTATCGATGGAGCGAGAGTGGCGAGCCCACGCGTGCCGAGGTGCAGGACCGGCGCGGGGCACACGCGTGCGTGCGAGGGAACGGCTGACGGCGCGGGACTTGTGGAGGGGTGCGGTTCACAGGCACTGACTTCGAGGTGGTGGCGGCGTGATTTAATTGCTGGTTGGTGGCGATGTCAGCGGCTATGGCGCTCTGGTTTTCTTCCAAACTTTGGTGAGCTCTAACTCTCTTGTTTCCCACCAAAATAGGCTATCCATATTTCCATCTTGACCATCTCGATGAGATCTACAACATGGCACCATCTATTCTATGGTTTGGGTTCGGCATAGAGAGGGATATCTCGAGAGGGTTTCTGTGGCTAGGGCTCAAAATCTAAGGCTTCTCGAGTTGTGGTGTTGGGGGAGGGGCTTAGGGGGTTCATATATTAGTATGGATGACCTAGGTCGGCCCTAAGGGAGGTGAGTTGGATTATGACTCAAATCCTATTTTGGGTAGAATTATTTAGATCCCTCAAATTAGGAAAGTGAGATATCTTTGAATTTTTGACTTGGGACTCCATCCTATGTCGGTTTTAGGCTTCTAGAAACTTTGCTAAAAATTGGAGCATGAGATTCCCTTGTTTGCCCGTGATTTCATGGCTTCGATGATCTAGAGGCTAAAATTTGACGCACATGGAATCATAAGCAAATTCATGATTTTGGGCTTGAAATTTGAGCTGTGCCTAGGGCTAGGATTTTAGTGTTCCATTGAATTTTCCTAGAATTTTACCAAGGTGAATCCTGTGTTTTTGGATTTATTCCTAAATCAATTTAATTTAAATTAGGTTTTTGTATACAACAATTCTTTTTATTTAGTTGTAGGGTTTTCGAAATACATGTAACATACGATAAAATAGAGTGGATGTCACAATGTCTCTCTGATCACTGTATCTTG
>SPJY01024898.1:0-10112 GCA_005191435.1 Raddia distichophylla | reverse complement strand
CTGAATCTCAAACTCGCACCAGTAGGTGGGTACAGGCGCGGGGTACTCCAGATATCTCAACAGCTCGTTGAGCAGAGTGGTCATCCCAAACTCATCGGTGGCGGTAGTGATCTTTACTGAGGCCATCTAGAACAAGGAAGAAGAACAACAATTAGAACAATGGTAAGAGTCTCAAGCACTAAACAAATGAAGAAGATTTTTAAACTAATTTTGAAATGGCTCAAGGTTTCTAGGGTTCACTAGCTAAGACGTCCTAAGGGCAACACCGCTCTGATACCAACTTTGTCGTGACCCCAGTACTTGTAATGGGAATCCAGCATCACGAGTCGATACTAATCCCAGTTTAGTATCTCATGATGGACAACACGGTGGAATCATCACAGTATATTTAATTAAAGTGAAATAAGAGTAAACCATAATGTTTTATTACAAAGAAACGAACTGGCATACCAGTGGATAGTCCAATACAGGATTAAACATTAAACAGATACATCAGAGTAATACAATTAAATAACTATGATAAATTCCCAAGGTGCCGACCCGAACACCTTAGCTAGTCTTGCGCTCCCTCGGCAGGGCCTTCCTGATCCTGGCCGAAATCTGAATACAAAATATGTCCGCGAGCAATCTAATGAGTACGCGGCTACCCAGCAAGCAGTCCTTAAACATGAATGCAGGGCCAAAGGTGGGGTTAAGGTTATTTTACACAAATCCTACTTCTAGTCATATTTTAGTTGGTCCAGTCAAGTTTTATTATAGTGAATGCATGATCATATATCCCCATTCTTAAGTTCAACAAAAGGTGTATCTCACACCTGGTCAATCCCAGCCTATTCTAGTCAAGTTTAATTATTAAAAAGGATGAATCTATAGGTGCAAACCTTTCCAGACATGTCCATAATCGTGGACACGGCTATCATGATAGTTTTAACTCTGCAGAGTGTGTACAATTTTCCCCACAAGCCCCGTCTCATCCACTAGGAGAAACGGTACAATACTGTTTCAGACTACTACGCCCACCACTTCACCAGCCCTCTCTTAAGATTTTCCCGGCCCCGCCGGTGCCTGCCACAGTAGGGCGCCCTACGTCTAGGCACCACCCGTGGGTCGTTCCCCATTTAAGCCATTTGGTCTCAGGAACGCACCTACCCCTCAGAGGAGATTGCAAGGCTCCTCCTAGGGCAGCAGTGACGAAACGTAACCGGACAGCCTACGAGCCAGCGGTTAGTGGGTTTCATAGTGTACTAAGCCAGGGCCGAAGGCACAAGTGGCTGTATGTATGGTAAGGTTCGGTCCAGCAATACACAAGCTTGAGTCCTTATTAGAGGAGACCGTCTCAACACACCACAATCTCGGAAACATCACTGCCGGGTCTCCCTTAAATCCACTATCAACTTTTAGTAGTTGGAAACATCTCTGCCGGGTCTCCCCTAAGTTAACTACAACTTTTAGTTGTTTAGGTTTTTACCACAAATGCCAACGTGAAGCATACGCTTCACCAAAACTCATTTTTTTAAAGTGTATCCCAAATGCAATCCTACACATCTAATTAAGGATAGGCTAGGAAACATACAACAGGTTCACAAAGATGGCTAAAGCATATTAATAGATGATTAACATGTCTAGGTACCCACGCCTAATTACATGCATGCAAGTAATTCGGAAAGATAAACAACAGTAATTATATTGTAAAACTAGGGTGGGATATGTGATTAAGCTTGCCTTCGAAATATTCAGCGCTCTGAGAGTCCCACTGCGGTTTCGGGCAACAATCCACGCAACAATTGCACCCACCGTCTATACATACAAACAACAAATAACATAACAACAAGATCAATACATAGAAAATAATTATTAAATATACAAAAAAATTCTAGGATTTAAATGTGATTTTTAGGCTCCAAAATCATCCAATTTGGAGTTACGGAGCTCCCTAAACAATTCGGGGAAGTTTCGGGCTAAATAGAAAAATCTAGGAAAATAGAAAACCGAATTAAACCCTAAACAGGCCAAACCGGCGGAACCGGCCCAACTTCTCCCGTGCGCTCGGCCCAGCAAGGACCAGTCCGGCACGGTGGCGTGCAGCTGACAGGGGGGCCCACTGGGCAGTGGCGCCCAGCGGCTGGTGAACGGGACCCACCGGACAGAGGCTACGGGGCGGCGCTGGCGTGGCAGCGACATGGCGGTGACGTGGCGACAATGGACGTGACACGGCATGACACGTGGCAATCAGGGCCGATGTGTTGATGACGTGGCAAGACACGTGGCTGCTGACGTGGCATGCCACGTGGCAGTGGGGGTGCGGCTATGGGTGACATGGCGTGACACGTGTCAGGCCACGTGGCTCCCGGGCTGACGCGGTTTGCGGACCCCACGGCGACGTGCGTCGCACGGCAGTTGGCGCGGCGCGTGTGCTGCGCGCGCGTGCGGTGTGGTGAGCGGCGGCGCTGGGGCGACGTGGCGGCAGCGGGTTGGCTCCGGAGCTCCTGCAGGCGGTGCGAACGCCGAGGATCACCGGCGACCGTGGAGGCAGCGAACTACGGCTAGCTCTAGCAGGCTGAAAACAACACCGATTTGGGCGATCCGCATATGCATTTTGTTCGTCTCGAGGAGATCTATCTACTGGTACCATCTACACGACGAATTACCTACGGGAAAAGGAGATTTACCTCGAAAACGCCTCGGGATGGGGGTGTTGAGCCGTAGGGTTTAGGTGTAGGGGTGGGGAGTGGAGTGGAGTGGTCGGTGAGGAACAGTAGTGTAGAGTCTTATAGGGGTGTGGGGTGCAGGGTAGGGGCCTTTGGCCTTCTTGGGTGAGCTCAAATTGCCAAACTCTCCAATATGGGCCCTTAATCACATGCTAACCTGGCCCAATAGCAACTAACTCGAAATTAAACTAATGCTAGCTGCAAAGTATGAATGATTTACCTAAGTTTTCTCTTGAAAAAATATTGGGACACATTAGGATGTCACACAGAATTCATACATTTTCATATAGATTATGTTAATTACATCTCACATGGAGAATACCCCTGATTAAGAATTCCAACATGAATATTAAATAAGATTGCAACATAAAGAAAATTATAAAAGACAAAAAGAAAATAAGCTTTGTGTCTTTGGGGCGTCGATGACGGATGCTTCATCAGAGACTTTTTTATTTCATTTTTTTTACTAGCACATCATGGGTGGCTAGAATCTTTTTGTTTGATTTTATTTTACTAGCGCGATATGAAGTGTCTAGTATATATTTTTTTGGTTTTGTTTTACTAGCGCAATATGAGGTAGCTAGTATATATTTCTTTGACTTTATTTTACTATCGCACTATAGAGTGGCTAGTATATTTTTCTTTGATTTTACTTTACTAACGCAACATGCAGTAGCTAGTAGAAATACGTTTGATTTTATTTTACTAGCGCAGTATGGTTGGCTAGTAAATATTTGTTTCATTTTACTAGCGCAACATGAATTGGCTAGTATTTGTGGATGCTTATTTGCAAACATTCACTGTATCCTTGCATTTATTTGTAACGACAACATGGATGATTTCATATTGTCTTTGATTTTTTTATATTTACCAGCTGACTAATCAGCAGTTATATATGTGAATGATTTTATAGCTGCCGACCAGTGAATATGAGATGGTCGTGCAACCAATTCACTTATCATAAATGCTATCCATTTTGATCGGATGCATACATTCCTAATGCTGAATCACATGCAAGACATTATGCGCATTTGTATGCATGCACCTTTTATATGTGAAGCTTAATCATGCATTTATCTATATGTCAATTATATGAAATGGTTTGATCACTCTACTCATATGTTGATTAGCAGAAGATTATTTTTTTGTGAATATGCATACGCATCACGAATTCCATTTTTTCTGCAGGCCTTAATGCAACCTTTAATCTTCCCAATTTTTGGATTTACAGAGCTTCGAACGGGGCCATCTGTATGCTCGTCTGATAGCTGTTGTTATAAGAGAACTCGGCATACGGGAGAGTCTCTTCCCAATTTTTGGACTTGGACAATGCTACTGATCTGAGCATATCCTCAAGAATTTGGTTTGTGCGCTCGGTCTGTCCATCCGTCTGAGGGTGATAGGCACTACTAAAAGCAAGGTGAGTACCGAGTAGTGAATGGATCTGCTTCCAAAACCTTGAGGTAAATTGGGTACCTCGATCAGATACGATTCTCTTTGGTACTCCATGCAAACTCACGATTCTGGCCATATATAACTCTGCCAGCTTGTCACTAGTGTAGGTGGTTCGAACCGGCAAAAAGTGTGCTACCTTTGTTAATCGATCTATGATGACCCATATAGAGTCATATCCTTTTTGGGTCCTGGGCAGTCCCATTATAAAATCCATGCCAACCTCCTCCCACTTCCATTGGGGAACAGACAGGGGTTGGAGCAATCCTGCAGGTCTTTGATGCTCTGCCTTCACTCGTCGACAAACATCACATTCCGCTACATATGCAGCCAAGTCATTCTTCATCCCAGTCCACCAGTACCTTCCTCTCAAATCAAGATACATTTTCGTGCTGCCGGGGTGTATTGAGTATGAGGAGTCATGGGCTTCTTGGATAATTAACTCTCGGAGTCCTTCCTTATCGGGTACCACTATCCTATTACCAAACCAAATGATTCCTGCCTCATCCATGTTGAATCTTGGGGCCTTGTCGATTGCTATTCGGGAAGCAATCTTAAATATTTCATCATCCTCCCGCTGTGCTTCCTTGATTCGGTCCTCCAAAGTGGGTTGTACTTCCATGACATTGAGTTGCCCTATGGGAACCACCTCCAAATTCATCCTTTGCATGTCCGCAATTAAGGCGTCACATCTCGGATTCCGACTCAATGCATCTGCAACCGAATTCGCTTTACCAGGATGGTAATGGATGCCAATATCATAGTCTGCCATCTGCTCTAACCATCTTCTCTGTCTCATGTTCAGATCAGGTTGAGTGAAAATATATTTCAAACTCTTGTGGTCTGTATACACTTCCGTTCGATTGCCCACAAGATAATGCCTCCAGATCTTCAGAGCGTGCATTACCGCAGCTAACTCAAGATCATGAGTAGGATAATTGATTTCGTGAGGCTTTAGTTGACGTGAGGCATAGGCTACCACCTTCCCTTCTTGCATTAACACACAACCAATGCCCAGCTTCGAGGCATCGCAAAATACCTCAAAATCTTGATGTATATTAGGCAACACTAGAACCGGTGCCGTGGTTAACTTCTTCTTCAGCACCTCAAAACTCTCTTGACACGCTGGTGTCCATTTGAACTTAACATCCTTCTTGAGCAACTCCGTTAGAGGCTTGGCTATCCTGGAGAAATCTTCGATGAACCTCCTGTAATAACCCGCTATACCGAGAAACCCTCGGACTTTGGTCACAGTTTTTGGTTGTTTCCAGTCGAGTACTTCCTGTACCTTCGAAGGATCAACTGACACTCCTCCTTCCGAAATAATGTGACCTGAAAATGCCACTTCCCTAATCCAAAAGTCACATTTACTAAACTTGGCATATAACTGATGTTGCCTTAATAGTTCAAGCACAATCCTGAGATGCTCGGCGTGCTCCTCTTCATTCTTCGAGTAAATCAATATGTCATCAATAAATACCACCACAAATTTGTCCAGATATTCCATAAATACTTTATTCATCATTTGCATGAAATGCGTTGGGGCATTAGTTAATCCAAAAGACATGACCAAATACTCATATAGTCCATAACGGGTGGTAAAGGCAGTCTTTGGTATATCTTCCTTCTTGATACGGATCTGATGATAACCAGATCGCAGATCTATCTTGGAAAATACACATGCTCCCTTCAATTGATCGAACAAATCATCTATCCTTGGTAATGGGTACTTATTCTTGACAATAACCTCATTGAGTGATCGATAGTCCACACGCATTCTAAGATCTTCATCCTTCTTCTTCACAAATATAACTGGTGCTCCCCATGGTGATGTGCTTGGTCGGATAAAACCCTTATCCTGAAGCTCTTGAATTTGCTTCTTCACCTCAGCTAATTGGGTAGCATTCATGCGATACGGTCGCTGAGATATCGGACTTGTCCCTGGATATACATCAATTGAGAACTCCACATCCCGTTCCGGTGGTAAACCAGACAAATCAGCAGGAAACACATCGGGATACTCGTTCACTATAGGAACTTCCTCCAATTTAGGCTGCTCTCCTTCGGGTCTTGTCACCTTTATCTGATTGATGACTCCATCTTGTATCCTTTTAGTTGACTGGTACGTGACTCGTGTCCCGTCAGTGTTGGTCAATGTAACTGCTCTACGGGCACAATCAATCTGGCTATCAAACTTCATTAACCAATCCATTCCTAATATGATCTGGATCCCTTTAGTATCTAGCAGGAGAAGATTAGATTTGAACTTGGATCCTTGGATTTCGATCTCAACTTCAGGACATCCCATAATAACGTTCATAGATCCCCCCGGGGATTGAACCTTAAGAGGCCGCTTTAGTGGCACTAACCTCCACTGATTCTGATCCACTAACTCTTTAGCAATAAATGAATGAGAGGCTCCTGAATCAAACAAAACTGTAGCGGGTACGGAGTTTGCCAAAAACATACCTAGCACGACGTCGGGTGCATCCTCTGCTTCCTCAGCCGTGACATGATTGACTCGTCCGGCTCCCATCCTTTGCATAGTCCCGCTGTTGGGTGCATTGCGATTCTGTCCTCCTGGCAACTGTTGGTTCTGATTCCCAGTCTTTAGTGGGCAGGAATGTGCGAAGTGACCCACCTGATTGCACTTGAAACAAGTGGGCCCAGTATTGTTTTGGCCTGCATTCTTGTTTTGACCCTGCTGCTTGCCTCCAGACTGAGGTCCCTGCCTAGCCGGCTGCTGATTGGATGACCCTTGGCCAGGTGTAGGTAGTCGGGGTACGAATGTCCCTTGCCCCGATGCTTGGGGGCGGGGTGTAAAATATAACCTCTGTCCTCCAGGACGATGCTGATGGTGATGATGACCCTGATGGTGCTGGTGCTGGTGGTGCTGATGGTGGTGGCCCTGGTGAAATCGGGGACGAACTTGACTCCCCCCCTGAGGCTGGAACTCTGGCTTCCTCTTCCGATGCTCAACACTTCTGCGATGGGCTTCCTCATAAATGATAGCCCTTTCAGTCACATCCTCGAAAGTGGTGCATTTGAGTGGCAGCACTTGTTCACGAATCCCAGGGTACATACCCTCAGTAAACCTCCACACCTTGGCCTTCTCAGTGGGTATCACCTCACTTGCATAGCGAGACAGTTCCACAAACTTGTCAATATACTCAGCCACAGTCATGTTACCTTGACGTAAGCTTTCAAACTCACGCCTCTTCTCATCTTGCATACTTTGGGGTATGTACACCCCCTTGAATTCCTCCTTGAAATCATCCCATGTCAGAGCGCCATGGTTGGGATGGGTAGAGCGATATGTTTCCCACCAGTGAGCTGCATTATTCTTAAGCATGTGAGCTGCATACTTCACTTGGTCCTCCCCTGGAACATTGACCATATCCATTTTATCCTTCAGATCCCTCAGCCAATCTTCGGCCTCCACTGGGTTACGAATTCCATTAAAGACATTGGGTCGGGTGCTCATGAAGTCCTTGAACTTAGCTTGAGGCTGCTGCTGATAAGCATGGGCTGGAACAAAGGCTGGGGGTGGTGCGGCTTGCTGCTGCTGCTGCAGGTTGGTTAAATGATCAACTATCAGGTTGAGGGCATGCATAACTACACCCTCTTGCTGCTGAGCGAGCGGCGGGGCTTGCTGCGAGTTTGCTTGCAGTGGAGCGACTGGTGGAGCAGGTGGCGGTGGAGCAGGCTGTGGTGGAGCAACTTGCTGGGCGGGTGGCGGCGGCGGTGGAGGCGGTGGTGGGGGTGGTGCATGCTGCTGAGCTTGCTGCTGCTGCTGTGCTAAAACTTGGGCTACAGCTAAGGCAGCGGCCTGGGCGGCTATAGCATTGACATCGATGATAGGCGGGGGATGGGGCAGTTCTTCCTCTTCCTCTACAGCATTGGCGTTGATGATAGCATTCTCGCTACCATTGATGTTGTCGTTGCGGGGAGCAGGGGCATACACATTGCGAAGGGCGGCATCACGGGCAGTCCTCTTCGGCGGCATCTGCGGATTTAGGTAAGATTAGCTACTGGGGAGTTTGTGACTTTAATAAATTTTTAAAATATTTCGAAATGCCATTTTTTTACACCCATTACAAAGATCCAAACAAAAACTCCAGCATTCCATATCCCTTACATACACAAGTGTAGCGGGGATTTTTCCATAAAAAACCAACTCATTCATGGTTTAAATCAACACTTGGCAAATTATTTCATTTTTACGATAGTGTTGTTATTACCAACTAGTTAGGCCTTTACACAAGTGTAGCGGGGGATTATTCCATAAAAACCAACTCATTCATGGGTTAAAACCACACTTGGTAAATTATTTCATTTTTACGATAGTGTTGTTATTACCAGCTACTTAGGCCTTCATACATAGGAAGTAATAAACGGGCATGACAGTTTATATAATTTTCAAAAGAACTTGGATTTTTAAACAAAGAAATTTGGAAATTTGGAAATTTGGGAATTTGGAAATTTGGGAGTTGACGGCGTCTTCGGGTCGTCCCATCGTCTTGATGCACTCTTGAACTTCTTCGCGAAGATGGCGTCGATATAATAAAGAACACATTTCACAATCACCACAATTTGAATAACAAGACTATATAATATATAGATAACAGGCAGCCACATTACAATAAGAAATCCAAATAACAATGTGGTCAACCTCAACCAGTGTTTTCAAAGTACGACAACGGACGGTAAATAACAAAATAACATTGTTTCAACCGAAGACAAGAGGTAAAACAACGACAATGATAAACTAGGCCTTAGTCTTGCGGCGAGTGCGGGGGCCCATCTGTTGCTCCGCAGCTTTGACTTCTTCTTCCCACCTAGCCTTTTCTTCCTTGAACTGACACTTGGCGTCCTCGAACTGACGCTTCTCCTTCTCGAACTCTTGCTTCTGCTGAAGCAAGCTGGCCTTGTCAGTCTGCAGTATCTTATTTGCTTCGTTGTACTCGAGTATGCTACCATTGATCTCGGTAGTGCGTCGATCATTCTCCTCCTTAATTTTCTTCATATCGTTCGCAAACTTGGACTTATTCTGGCGGAGCTCACTCTCATCGGTGTCAATCTCGTCGTGCCAGTTGAGAATGGCGGTGTACTCCTCCTCCAGTTGCTTGTCCTTGTCTGACCATGTTCTCCAGCATTTTCCTAAAGTTGGTCGCTCTTTCCCTCTCGCGATCCAAGGCTTCCTCCTTTTCTCCCATCTCTATGGCAGTCAATTCCAACTCCGACTCCCGGTGGCGCATCCGCCACTCCTTCCTGTGGAGATTGGTGTCCCGCTGCCGAACCTCCTCCCTCCTATTCTTCTCCTCTTCTCGTAAATCTCCCACCGTACCCTTGTAGTTGTCAGCCTCTTCAGCCTTGCTTATGTAGAGGCGGTCAAGCACACTCAAGTAATGCAACGAGGTGGCTAACACTGGCGACACCTCATTGTAGTTGTCAGCCTCTTCAGCCTTGCTTATGCAGAGGCGGTCGAGCACAGTCAAGTAATGCAATGACGTGGCTAACACTGGCGACACCTCGCCCTGCGAAACCACCTCACTCGGCTCGTCGGATGGGGCGTTGACATGCCGAGTTGGGAGATAGCAAAACTGTGAGTCCTCCAACCTAGCCCGGTTGGTCTCCGCAATATGCAGGATAGCGAGTCTGGCGGCCTCCTGCCGTCCAATCATCTCATCTTCATTGAAGCTTATGAACTCCAACGATTCTCCCTCTTGCGCCGGACGCTTGGGCTGGATGACCAGCTTAGTCTGCCAGTGGGGGCACTGTCACACAATCTCAAACTCACACCTGTAGGTGGGTACAGGCGTGGGGTACTCCAGATATCCCAACAACTCGTTGAGTAGAGTGATCATCCCAAACTCATCGGTAGCGGTAGTGTTCTTCACTTAGGCCATCTAGAACAAGAAAGAAGAACACCGGTTAGAACAATGGTAAGAG
>SPJY01024890.1:0-10304 GCA_005191435.1 Raddia distichophylla | reverse complement strand
TGCAGATTCGGCATACCTCGGGAGATTGTTGCCGATAACGGATCTCAATTCTAATCATCTGAGTTTCGGTCTTTTTGCGCAGGCTTAGGCATCAAAATATGCTATGCATCCATGGGCTACCCCCAGGCGAATGGAGCAGTAGAAAGGGCCAACCAAAACATCATGCAGGCTCTGAAGCAAAAGAAAAATGGCCAGATGAGTTGCTAAAGGTACTATGGGCCATCAGGACCTCTCCAACAAGGCCAACGGGCTTCTCGCCATTCAAGCTAGTATACGGAGAAGAAGCTCTGACTCCAGCCGAGGTCCAGGCGAGGACACTTCGCATTATCACAGGAGGAGGAAACCCCGAAGATATGCCTTCGGCTGACTTCATCGAAGGAGAGATACTGGCCGCCAAGCAACACCTTAACAAGTACAACGAGATGATGGTTAAGTCCGACAACAAGAGGGTTCGGGATAGAGAGCTCAAGGAAGGAGACCTCGTGTTGAAAAAGATGCCCCAAAGGTCGTCCAAGCTAGACACCATATGGGAGGGTCCATTTATCATCGCGAAGAAGACGAGGGATGCATCGTACCATCTCGTCACAGAGGAAGGAAGAGAAGTCCCTCACACATGGAACGCGAAGTCACTCAAGAAATACTACCCGTAACTACTAGCTGCGACTGGTTAAATGGCCCGCAGTTGGGCGTGTATCCATACATTACCTTAATTGCCAGCTGCGACTGGTTGAATGGCCCCAAGTGGCATGTATTCTGAAGGAATGATTGCAAACTAACTCAAGGAGTTTTGATCAGCGATGAATAAAATAAACTTCGCCTCAACTATTCTCCGAAGAAATCTTATGCTGCTTATAAGCAAACCAGGTAGACTGCGTTATAGCGCCCTGGAAAAGTTCCTAAGAGGATGACGATCCTCGGGATTGGCTTGGGACCCGTTGAAAATTATGTCCAATCCCATGCGACTCATTTTCGCATAAAAACCCAGGTTGATTGCATTATAGCGCCCTGGTAAGGAACTGACGAAGATCAATTGTATCTTCACATAAAAACCCAGGTTGATTGCGTGATAGCGCCCTAGTACAATGTTCGAAGTCTAATATAGACCTCGGATAAAAACCCAGGTTGATTGCGTGATAGCGCCCTGGTACAATGTTCGAAGTCTAATGTAGACCTCGGATAAAAACCTAGGTTGATTGCGTGATAGCGCCCTGCTACAAGGTTCATAGTCTAATATAGACCTCGGTTAAAAACCCAATCTGCGATATAGCGCCCTGGAAAAGATGGGAGATGCGAAGATCAGTATGGCCTTACACATCTTACGAGGACAAATAGGATTAAAATACTCACGCATACTCCTCGCGAAGGGTTCAATCCACGGACTAGGGGCTGTCGCACAAATCTAAATCTCCGAAGTATATAGCATTCCTCATACTATTCGTCTACTTCGCGTTTCAAAAAATTGCCATCTTAAAAATTCTTTTTCAAGATGACAAAAGGAAGATAATGGAACAACACGCAACGTATACGAATAGATACTCAGAAGATACAAGGTAGGCAAGCAGATAAGTATATATTATCTTCGTTCCGAAACAAGAAGGGTTCTTTACAAAGAGTACCCGGTTACAAAAGTGTTATCCAGAATACATTACAAGTGACACGGTGTACAAAGAAGCTAAGCCTGGCCCTTGCCCTTCGGGTCATCCTTGAGGTCTGGAACATCCCCTGCGCCCGAAGATCCTTGGCCTCCGGAGCTCTTGCGTTTGAGGGCCATCTCCTTTTTAGCGCTAACCATGAAGGAGTCTGAGAAGGCCCGGCCATGAGGAACCCAAAATAGCCTCAAAAAGTCCTTTACGGTAGAGCGGTGTTCCTTAGGCAGCTCCCTCGAGGGATATTCTTCGGGATATCTGGAGGGTCCCTTTTCTCCTTCAAGGGTGCTTCTCCAGTGCTGGCACCCCAAAGACTCCAGCATCAGGGAGTCGGCCAACATGCCTCCTATAGTGCACTTTGTCCCGAAGGCTTGAAGGCCCTTTGGCAAGACGCCCAGACCATTTTGGAGGGAGGAGAGAGCCTTCTCAGGGACCGAAGGGGGGACAGTCGGAACCGTCACCGTCCCAAGCCTCGCCAGCTCATGATGAGCCCGACGGGCGACTTCTAAGGCCTCGGCCTGGGAACCCCTGAAAGCCTTTTGGAGACGAGGTGAGAAGCCCAAAGCCTGTCGAATTCGGCCGAGAGTTTCTCGTTGATTCCACGGAGCCTGGCGTTTTCGACAGAGGTCCTCTCGACAGCCTCACGTAGTTGGCCCACCTCGGCTTGGGACAGGGTGAGCTGCTGTTCAAGGTCGAGGACCTGTGCTTCCAGCTCAATGATTCGTCCTCGCGAGGTGCCAAGCTCGGAGCGGGTGGCGTCTCGTTCCAAAAGGACCTGGGAGTGAGCCCTTGCCTCCTCTGCCCGAAGGGCCTCTAGGTCTTGGAGTCGCCTGTGCTGCTCGGTCGAGACTTCTCCCAAGCGAAGGCCTAACATCTTCGACTAGACCAGTCCCTGCATAAGGCGAAGATAGGGAAAGTTTATTATTACCAAAAAAAAGGGGCGAAGATACCTGGAAAAGGCTATCTTGAAGCCCATGGAGTATAGTCTCGGACGCCACCCCCTCGCTTAGGTTCCTAACCTCGGGGATGGCGGAAAGAATGCTCTCAGCCGAATTATCGGAGAATAGGGCCACGGCCAAGGCTGGTGTATCTTGTGTCCCCCCACCCCGAAGGTGTGGGTATAGAGGGACCAGCAACCTCGGGGGCGATTGTTGGTCTTCCACCCGAAGCCGAAGCTGGAATGACCACATCCTCAGCACCAGGGGCTGGAGGGGACGTTCTGGGGATAATGGCACCCATTCCAAGAGATGGAGCAGGGGATTCTAAAAGTATATACATATAAAGGGAAGTTAGTTGAGAAGTAAAAGGAAGCGGGAAAAAAATATAAGTACGAGGTACCTTCATCGAAGAATTCATCCACGGCGTATACGCTGCCGATGTGGCTACCAGCAGCGGTATTTCCCCCCACGGAGACATAGGTGTCCTGAGGGGAAATTGGATTGGCCCCCGCGCCGCCAGTACCTTCGGGATCATTGGAGCCGTGGTGCTGGCCCTCGCCAGGGGCTGGAGCCGGAGGGTTGGATGCTGATGGAGTATCCTCTCCGCTAGGGAGAGTGCCACTCGCCGAGCTTGCAGGGCCTGAAGGCCTATGATCGCCCTCGGAATCTTCGTACCCTTTGCTGCTCGCGTCTGGGCGAGGGGGAAGGGACCTGATGGGGCTAGCTGCTATGGGGCGAGAACCCCTCATCTTCTTCGGGGCGGGCGCATCCCCGGATTCGGCGCCCTTCTTGCGCTTGTGGCTACCATCTTCAAAGGGGACCTCGGTCCCCAGCACCCGGTTGATCTTCGTGGTGATGCCGACTTTGGCGGCCCTGGCGACTTCCTCGGCCAAAGTGGGACGTAGGAGGAAGTCTGTGTACTGCTCCGTCTTCTGGAGAGAGAGGGCCGAGCGGGATCCTAGCGACACACGGGCGCCGTCCTCCTCGAAGACTGGGATGTATCCCCAATCCCTCCTAAGTGGCGTGATCCTCGCGGCGATGTATTCTTCGGCCAAGGCCCGCATATTGAATTTGCGGCTAATCCTTCGCAAGAGCAGCAGCTGCGCCTCGTCGGTGCCATTCAGCAAGACCTCAGGAGATCCAATGGTGGCGAGGTCACCTTTCATGAAAGCCAGACCTCGGTATTCATCTTCCATCCTCTGGTAAAATCAAAATAGCTTCCACGATAACCCCGAAGATCCTTCCCATTTCTTCTTGGTGGCCAGTGTAGGGAAGCCATCTTCGCGACCTTTCCTCACCACGAAGTTGAAGCAACCGAATGGGGAACCTTGGCTCTTCCCCTGCCAACGAAACTCGTGGAGGTGCGCGAAGACTCTTGCTGACGGGACCCCGCCGTGGCTCCGAACAGCCCATTCGAAGATAGCCAACCTCGCTACAGCATTGGGGGAGAGCTGGAATATCTGGGTCCGGTAGATGCCCAGCACTTCTCCAATCAGGGGCACACATGGAATCCGAAGACCGGCGTCATGTTGACACAGGAACATCACAGTTTCCCCTTAGCGAGGATTGGGGCTGGTCTCTCTCTCAGGGTAGCGGACCACCTCCTTGGACACTCCGGATCGGGCTGCCACCTGTGCAACGCCCTCCGCAGTCATCCGAGATTCGCCAAGCTCCCAGGACAGGCTGGCCTGAGCCGCGGCGGGCATAATGCTCTTGGGGGCCATTGGGAGCCTCTGAAAAGGGAAGAGCGGAGGCGCGGCTGGGGGATCGGAAAAGCTTCTCACCGGCGGGCGTTTCCTGCGGCGGAGCAGCAGCAACAGGAGGAGGGTGATCGCCGGAGCGGAAGAAGCCAAGGAGGAAGAAGAACTATCTGGCGAAAATGACGGGCGTAAAAAGTGGGAGCCCCCGTCCGGGGGTATTTATGGGGAAGGCTACCCCCCCGGATGAACGACGCGTGTCGAAATCCATGGCTCGGAGGCGAACCGTCTGTGGTAAAAATTTCATTTTTTCCCGCCAGGAATAAGTTCAAGAGACGCATACCCCAGGGCTGACACGTGGAGTTAGTAGTCACTGTGTGTGGGCGCGCCGATCGAAAAAATTCCCTGTCCAAATCAAATCAACCGTCCCATCCGGAAGGTGGTGGGTCCAGGGTAATAAATGAGCGGCGAAAGTTTTTAGGTAAACGTCACCTAACTCTTTAACGTTCTTAGTGTATTTGACAGGGTGGATAGGGATCTTTGGCACTCTCTCCCCCGCATGGTGAAAAAGGTGTGAACCTCGGGTGGCAGCCCATCACCACGCCGAGGCGAGCTGAGGCTGCAAGGGGCTTCTGTTGTAGGAGAGGTCCCCCGTTTTTACCCGAAGTTAAGAGCGAGATTCCCGAATATGGTGACTAGCCAAGTCTGATGAGTCCGAAGTATGCCCACAACCTTCGGAAGCGAAGGTAGCTCGGGTAAGCCTCGGGACAAGGGAAAGATGTTCCCGAAGTATCCTTCTGGAGGTGATGAAGAATACCTGAAGATACCTAGTGAGGCCCGAAGGTTCCTGGAGTTAACCTAAGGGGGGATAAGGACCCAACCAGCGCTGGGCCATGTCCCCGTATCAAGCGGAACCAGGGCCCGGCTAGCGCTGGGCCATGTCCCCATGTCGTGGCTCCTAAGGAATGGGCCTGTGTTGACTCGGATTATGGGGCCCACGAGGCCCACATTGTAACAGGGGTAGCTGAGGTTTTTTTGTAAGTAAAAGGGGTTAGGTACAGTAAGGGACCATTGATCTAGTGATCAACTGTCCAGGTGCAAGGGCAAAATGGTCCTCTTGTATTTTCATTGTAAACCCTAATCATCAGTACCCCTATAAATACAGAAGCACCCCATTCAATGGAAAAAAGACATTTATTACCATTCCTACTCGTCCATTCCTGTTTCCAGTCTCAAACCTCGTAACCCTCTGTGATCCCTCTACTTTGGGAGGACACACCTCGCTGTCCGAGACACCTCGACGACAGTTGGTGCCGTCCGTGGGGACCTTGGGGCGGAGACGATGGTGTGAGGTAGGAACCAACCAACCACCGAAGTATCAGTGCCCGAAGTAGCCAATGCCGTGACGGGAGTCGTCACGAGGAGTGGAGGTGGAACGAGATGGAACATGGTGCCAAGGCTGCCAGGAGGGAGAGGTGAAGTTGAAGCCGTACCCGAGGAGGCACCCGCCATCCTCGGGCCAACACAACCCGAAGTTCTTGAGTCTAGCCGAATGGGAGAAAGGAGAAACCGTGAAGAGCCAGTAGCCGCCTATGATCCCGCACATCAACGCAAGATCCACCAAATCTTCCACAAAATCCACAGCATCCACCTATTCCTCCTGAAGTGCGTCTGCCAAGAGCACCGGGGACGACCTATACAAACCCTCACTTCGACGAAGAGTATTTGCAGCACCGAAGAGCGATGGAACAGCAGATCGAAGAGCTCAGGAGGGAGTTGGCAGCAGCTCGGGCACCTCCTCAACAAAACCAGCGAAGATCAAGCGAACCTGAAGGATCCCAGGCCGAGTCGCCTGCTACAAACCTCACCCAGAGTACTTACCGAAGGGAGCGTGGAGGAGGTGGGCCGCTTGACGGTTTCCTTCGAGCAAAAAAGTGGCCGGATAACTTCAAAATGCCGAGCATCAACAAGTTTGCCGGCGACACCGATCCGATGGAGTTCCTTGAAGTCTATGAAACGGTTGTGGAGGCCTCGGGAGGCGATGATGATATTAAAGCTAAGAGCCTGCTCCTAGCACTCAAAGGCACTGCCCTATCTTGGTTCACATCTTTAGGTTCGGGATCGATCCACTCCTAGGAGCAGTTGAGGGAGGCCTTCGCCAACAACTTTCAGGGCAATTATGTCGCAAGGATGCAAGAGAGCAATCTGTTCACGATGAGGCAAGCGAAGGGAGAGAGTGTTCGGGATTTCTATAAGAAATTCGCAAACATGCGATGCTAGATTAAAACCATCAGTGATTCTACCATCATCAATGCATTCATCGTGGACCTGCAGCCGGGGACCTTGTGCCACGATCTAACCAGCACTCCGCCAAACACAGCATCGGAGTTATACGATCGGGTGGAGAGGTACGCCCGAGGAGAGGAGGAAAACTTGAGGAGGGAAGCATTGGCTAAGAAAGAAAATCAGGAGAAGAAACAAGAAAAGAGGAAAAGTGAAGATAAACATCAGGGTCGCCACCACCAAAACAAGAAGGTGCACAATATCGAAGATAAACCAAAGGAAGTAAAGGGAACAGAAACACGAAGAGGCCAAAGGAAGGCGAACTATTGCGCCTTACATGGAGATAACCAAACCCATAACACCGAAGATTGCCGAAACATCATAAGCCAGAGAAACAGTTATCTGCGGAAGCCGAAGAATGAAGGGCAGCGGGAAAACAACCGAAGGTGGCCAAATGGTTCAGGAAGACGCTATGATGGAGATCGTAGAGAAGACCACATAAGGCAAGACTACAGAAGAGAGGATAGGTATTGGAGAGAAGATCGACATGGAAGGGGAGAAGGAAGAGAGAGAAGGGAGAAGCCCAGGGGCGATGAGGGAAGACGATCACCCGACGAAGTCCATCATGTCGAACAACCCCAAGAGCAGCGAAGAGTCATACACGTCATATCCGGGGGATCCTCGGTTAATTTGCCATCTAACAGACAAAGAAGACAGTACCTCAGGGAAGTATCCAACGTCTTATCCTCGCGCCCACAAGCTGTGGCCATAACCTTCGACAACACAGATGGAAGAGGAGTTTGGTTTCCCCACCAAGAGCCCCTCATTGTCACAGCAGAGATTGCAGGATACCATGTTGAGAGGATGCTGGTGGATGGAAGCAGTTCTGCTGATATCATTTTTCTATCAGCGTTCAAACAGCTAAACATTCCCGAAGATAAGATAAAACCTTCGCACCTACCTCTAGTTGGCTTCGGGGGAGAACCGGTAGTAGCAATTGGCCAAGTTACTCTACAAGTTTCATTTCAACAAGGGTGGAGAAGGACGACGAGGTCCATATGCTTTGACATAGTGGACATGGAGTATAGGTACAACGCTATCTTCGAGCGAGGAGTCATAAATGCTTTTGACGCCATCATACATCACAAATATTTGTGTATGAAAATGCCGGCTGAGGAAGAAGTCATCACAGTGCGAGGAGACCAGCAAGCAGCAAGGAGAACGGAGCTCCAGGCCACACCGAAGTTTAAACCTGTCCAGAACATTCAAAGAGGGGATCCTTCGCTCGGGGCTAAGGGGTGGAAACCTAAACCAAAACCGGAAGAAAACACGAAGTTACACCCATTGAACCCACAAAATCCTGGTAAAATGGTAACCCTGGGAGCTCAATTGTCGACCCAAGAAGAGGAAGACCTGCTGAACTTACTGAGGCAAAACGAAGACATCTTCGCGTGGGCTCCGGAGGAAGCGAAGGGTGTACCACGCAGCACCATCGAGCATGCACTTGCTGTCAAGCCCGACGCAAGGCCTCAGAAGTAGAAACTCCGAAAAATGTCAGGAGAGAGGATCGAAGCAGCGAAAGGCGAAGTGCAGAAGCTTCTCCAAGCAGGGGTGATCTGAGAGGTCGTCTACCCAGAATGGCTGGCGAATGTCGTCATGGTCCAAAAGTCTAATGGTACCTGGCACATATGTGTGGATTTCACAAACTTGAACAGGGCATGCCCGAAGGATGATTTCCCTTTACCGAGGATTGACCAGCTTGTGGATTCCATGGCTGGGTGTGCACTGATGAGTTTCTTAGATGCTTACTCAGGATATCACCAGGTGTACATGCGCGAGGAGGATGGAGGAAAAACGGCTTTCGTCACGCCGATCGGAACATATTGTTATCGAAGAATGCCCTTCGGCTTGAAGAACGCGGGAGCAACCTTCGCGAGGCTCATCGCAAAGGTTTTGGCCAAGCAGATGGGTCGAAACGTGGAGGCGTACGTGGATGACATCGTCGTCAAAAGCAAAATGCGCCATGACCACGCTGCAGACCTCGGTGAAACCTGCACCAGCCTCCAGGCAGAAGGTATAAAGCTCAACCCTTCGAAGTGTGTATTTGGTGTTGAAACAGAAAAATTGTTGGGTTTCTTAGTATCCAGAGAGGTATTGAAGCCAACAAAGAGAAGATCGACGCCATATGCCAGATGAATCCTCCAAGAAACAAGAGGGAAGTTCAAAGCCTTTTAGGGAGGCTAGCTGCTTTAGGAAGATTCCTACCGAAGGCTGCAGAGAAACATAAACACTTTTTCGCCACCCTAAGAGGAACCCACTCCTTTACATGGGGTCCGAAGTGTGTTGAAGACTTCGAAAAATTGAAGGAGCATTTGTAACAATTACCGAAGCTTACCAGTCCAAAAGGGGCTGAGAAGCTGCTGTTATACCTCTCCGCGAGCCATTATGCAGTGAGCGCGGTGTTGGTAAGAGAACACGAAGATAGGCAGATGCCGGTATACTATGTATCGGAGGCGCTCCAAGGAGCGAAGAGGAATTATGTGGAGTTGGAGAAGATGGCATATGCTTTGTTAATGGCTTCAAGAAAGCTAAGGCAGTACTTTCAAGAGTTCAAGATCGAAGTACTAACGGCTTTTCCCTTAAAATCTACCTTCGAGAACAAAGAGGCAACTTCAAGAATATCGAAGTGGGCTGCCGAGCTGGCGCCCTTCGAGATAACTTTCATATCAAGGACAGCTATCAAAGCACAAGCAATGGCGAATTTCCTCACAAAATGGACGTCCGAACCTTCGGAGGACCCGAAGATGCCGCCATTATAGACAATAAAATCAGATGGATCGTGGACAGCTAAAGGAGCAGGGGCTGCGGCAGTCCTGGTGGATTCCGAAGGAGGTGCAACCGAGTACGCTTTAAGGTTAAACTTCCCGACGACCAATAATGCTGCAGAATACGAGGGACTAATGCTGGGACTTCACAAGGCAAGAGCAATGGGAGCAAAATGGGTGCTGATATGCACCGATTCGAAGTTGGTTCAAGGCCATGTGTCAAAAGAGTTCCAAGCGAAAGATGCGGAGATGTCCAAGTACCTGGAGGTGGTCCGAGTAATGGAGAAACATTTCATGGGCATAACGGTCAAGGCGATACCCAGGGGGGAGAATTCAAGGGCAGATGAGCTTGCGAAGATGGCGGCGTATAAGGAGGAGATTGCGGAGGGAGTATTTTATGAAGAAACAAACAGGGCATCCATATGCCCCGAAGTGCAGCTTATCGAAAAATCAGCCGAAGACGACTAGAGAACACAGATAGTTCAATATCTTCGTGATGAGATATTGCCCGAAGATCAGAAGGAGGCGATGGTGATTGAACAAAGATCTCGAACGTACATTTTGCTTGATGGATTATTGTATAAGTCTGGAGTCTGTGCACCATGGCTGAAGTGCCTGTCCTGCGAAGAAGGAAAAAGATTGCTCACCGAGGTCCACGCGGGACTTTGTGGAGCCCACCAAGCACCAAGGGGCTTGGCGGCGAAGGTGTTAAGGATGGGAATCTATTGGCCAACAGCGAACATTGATGCAGATGAATTAGTTAAGAGGTGCCAAGGGTGTCAGTGGATGACCAACCCTCCGAAGGCTCCAGCCAGTACTTTACAACCATCAGCACCTATGTGGCCCTTCGCTCGATGGGGCATATATATAGTGGGAGATTTGTCCACTTCTCAGGGAGGATACCGATGGGTCATC
>SPJY01024880.1:0-10489 GCA_005191435.1 Raddia distichophylla | reverse complement strand
CCGATAATCGGTTTATTTCCGAAGCTATCGGTAAATCTTCATTGCTTCGCCGGTATGTTGCCTATCGGTAACCTTGCCGATTGCAAAAGGTCAAGTCGGCTGGCACGTCCTCGGAAAGCCCGATCCCCTGTTGTTCGGCGGTAGTTGGTGCCGGGAAACCACTTTTCCGCGTCAACTATATAAGTGCCGGGAAACCACTTTTCCGCGTCAACAACTGGGCCGTCAGGGAGTGGGCCATGGCAATGGGCCGTAATTTTATCCCCGACAGCGCCCAACTTCAAGATCGCACTTGGAGTTGGCCACGGCCAAGGGCTAGATGATTAGGCGCACCAAAAATAACATTTCAAAGCAACCTGTTTGCCTAAAATTCCTAAGTTCATCTCAGAACTTCGTTACTGTTCATCTAGTTCCTCTATTTTTCGCATTTCAGATTCGTAGTGAGAAAGAGGAGCAAACGGACTTAACAAGGAGATTCCTTAAAGAAGTTGCATTTCACAGGAAGAAGATGAGGAATTTACAACCAAAAGGAGGGCTCGCCACCCTAGTCTATCGGAAAAAGGGCGCCGCGCTACTACAGCTACGGCCGCGCCGAAGCACTGCAATGACCTCGCCTCGCATACTAACGGCGCAGGCGACGAGCCGGCGGAGCTGCGGACTCCGCCGACAACGACCTCAGCGGGCCCGGCGCGGGCGCAGACGGCCCGGGTGCGCTCGGATGGCGCCTCCGCCGGCCGCGTACAGGATCGCCCATGAGCACCCACGGCGCGGCGTCGGGAGCCTCCACCGCTGTTTCAGCCCCCTCCACCGTGGGCACTGACGGTCCCGGCGCGCTCGGGTGTTGCCGCTCCGCCGCTGGGAGTTGATGGAGTCCATGAGCACCGGCGGGGGCGCCGCCACGATGGCCTCCGCAGCCGCTTCGATCTCCTGTTCCGCCGCAACCTGCGGCGGAACCTCCTCTTCCCCCACCGCGTTTTCCTCCTCCTCCTCCGCCGCTCGCGCCGCCGCCAGCGCCGCGGCCGCCTGTTCGTCGGTTTGGAGCTGGGCGTACGCTGCCAGCTCGGCCGCTTGGGCCGCAACGACCGGGCCTGGCCAGTCCACCTCCGCCGCTCCGGGCTGGAACGGCGGCAGAGGAGGCACCGGCGGTAGATCCTCCGTCGCTCCGGGCTGGAACGGCGGCAGAGGAGGCACTGGCGTCTGATGACCAGCTTGTCGAAGACATCTCTCTCTCCTTTCCTTTGTCTCCTTCCTCTGTGTTTCCCTCTGGCTGTGAACTTCGTGTTTGGGCTCAAAACTTGAGAGAACTGGGATGGAGGTAGCACAGCGCGCTGCGCCCCGCTCTTTATAGGCCGGCGGCCATGCAATGTCCTATCGAGAAGCGGGCTACCCGAAGCATCGCTGTCAAACGTGCCCTTCCCGTCAGCGGAACACTGTGCCGCGCTGCAGAGCTCACAGTGCGTGCGAGTTGACGCAATAAGTTAAGAAAAAAAATGGCTAAGCCCTCCGGCCACCACATATTACGCAACGCTTATCCGTTAAGCGGGCATTTAAAACAAAATATTACACAATCTTCATAGCAAAAGGTACAGACAGGGAAGATCGGGTCAAACTACGACCTGCGCTGCAGCTTGAGCCTTTCTAGCTCAGTTTCTAAGTCCCGGATTCGCTTTTGTGCCTGAAGCAATTCTATGGTCTGCGAGGCCACGTCATTTTGCTCCTGGCGCAGTTTAGCCCAGGCTTCAGCGAGCTCCTGCTCTCGCTGCCCTAGGGACTCTGTTTCGGCGCTGGGCTTCTTCTCGGCTTCCCGGAGTACAGTGTTCTCCGCCGCGAGCTTGTCGCGGGCTTCCTCAAGCCCACGCATAATGGAGTTGCGCTCGGACAAAGTAGCCTCCATCTCTTTGGAGGCCGCTTCCCTGCGCCTATGCTCCTCATCGAACGCAGCCCGGGCCAGGTCTGCCTCTTCACGGGCCGCCTAGGCCTGGCTCACTGCGGCTCTCTCCAGCTCTTGAGCCCGGGCGAGCCTTGCCACGGCTTCCCACTCCTTTTCCTGCGCTGATTGAAGTACGGCCTCTAGCTCGGCGACACGGGCCTTTCCAAGAGCTTCTATCTCAGCTGCTAGCCCATCTGTGCGCTCCTTTTTAGCCTGGGCTTCCGCGAGCTCGGCGGAGAGGCGCTCGATGTTCGTTGCGTCGGCACCTGACCGTTTGTTCGTCGCTTCCATCAGTGAGGATGTGCCGGCGATGTGGCCGTAGAACTGAAATAAGAAAATACACGTCAAGTTACGAAAAGTTAAGTGCCTAAGCATGCTGGGCGAGCTTCGACGGCGCCACCGACAGTTCGGTCGAGCCCATGGACATGCGCCTCGTTGTACGGCATGGGCAGACAGCCCACCGAGGCCTGGCTACTCTCCTCCAGCGATACGGAGCGCGACGACGGTGCCGCCGAGAGCAGGGCCGCCGTTCCGGCTGCGGCCGCTCGCCTCTCAGCGTCCTCCACCTTGGCCGTGAGGTCGGCTTCGGTCTTCTTCGCCTGTGCCACTGCCAGTTTGGCTTCACGAAGTTTAGCTCTGGCTGCTACCAGCAGGGCCTCCAGTTCGTTCGCCCTCTGCCTGGCGGCCGTAAGCTCAACCTCACTCCCGTCCGCCGCCACCGGAAGGGCGCGGACCTCACCTCCACCAGCTTGGGCCTCTATCGCCGCCTTGGCGGCCGCCAGGGATTCCTCGAGGTTTTCCCTCGCCTGAACCGCTTGCTCCACGACGCCCTGAGATCGCTGGAGCTCGCCCAGAAGTTGGACGACCTCCTGCGCAAGTTTCCGCCTTTCCACCGTCGGTTCGGCTCGCTCCGCAGCTCTCCGAGCGGTGTACTACGCTTCCGCGAGCTGCGCCTTGAGTCTAATCACCGCGTCCTCCGCTAAGGCCTAGCCAACCTTCGTCGCCCGGAGCTCCGCTTCTACCGAGCTTCCTGCCCTCCACGGAGGGCAGGAATGTGGGTGTAGCACCCATTGAAAAGACCGGGCGCGGTCGAGGGGGCACCACCACACTTGCCGCAGTCAACCGCCATCGCTTCACCTCGGCCTCTGCTTCTTCCATTCGCTGGCGGGCGATGTTCGCTTCGCCCACTGGAACGGCGTTCAGGCGCCGCATAAGGTCCTCCCTTGTCAGGCCAGGGGTAGGGTAGATCTTCACCCTCGGCGGGCCTCCCTCGGCGGAGCGCCGCGATCTTTCACTTACTTGTTGCTCCACCCACTCCGGGCTGGCGGAGATCCAGCACGCGGACGTCAGCGAAGGCGCGCTGGATAGGGAAACATCCGTCCAGCCCAACGGCGTAAGCACACGCACTTACCAATCCCAACCAAACAACAGCATGCGCCGGTCAGGCGCCGGAGGAATTTCCCCGAGTGGGGTCTTGAAGAGGTCAGCGATCCCCCGGCGGTCGATTGGCCACCACCCATGTGCTGTGCGCCCTTCGACGCGCAGGGGTGTAACCCACAACGAGGCTTCCTCGATCTCCACCTTCGCGGTCTCCGCGACCTCGCTGGACGTGTCCAATACCACCACCGGTAGGCAATATGATGACCCACATGGAATGACTGTCTCTCCTTGGCTCGCGCGTCCGTTGGCCTCAGCAGCCCGGCGATCGCCAGCGATCACTCCAAGAATCCCTCTCCTTCGGACTCGGCCGGCGCGCTTTTGGCCGCCCTGGCTTCAACGGAGGGAGGCAGCGCCTCGACCACCACCTTGGCGCTGCGTACTGCAATCGAAGGATGCGTGTAGCAGGTTAGGCGCAGGGAGATAACGACAACAGGCAGTGCGAAAACACTTACGCGCTGGTTCCAGCTCGGTGCCCTCGTGCACCCCCGGTGTGGGGTGCAGGAAAAGCTCCGTCTCCAGCCCGCCGATGCGACTTGAGGTGGGCACGGCCGCTTTCCTCCGACCCGCCAGGACCTTCCTCGCGGCACCCGCCTTGGCGCTGTTGCCGATGGCGGGCCCGGCACCAGCACGACCTCCACGTTGGAACTGCCCGAGACGGGCCGATACACTCTTCTCTTCTTCAAAAACGCCACGCCCTGGACGTGCAAGGAGGAGCTTAAGGGTCACCGAGTGCCTAACACTTAGGTAACGACGGGAGAAGAGGGCTTACTTGCGACGGCGCTGCACGTTTTCTTCCGAGCGTTTCCGCGCCAGCCCGCGCCACGCTTACCGCGGTCGATGCCTGCGCCGGACTCCCCTCGATCGACATCAATGACAAAGCGGATGCCTCGCCGGACGCCACCGGTGACTTCCCTTGCGGCGAGCGCGCCGCCATCGGTTGCGTGGACGAGCCCTCCTCGGCAGAGCCCGTGGCTTGCACGACATTTTTGCCCGCCTTCCATGTCCGCTGCAAAGCAATCGACGCAATCCGTCATGACCCCAGAGGCGTGCGGCTAGAGATTTCATCGAACACCAGATGGGCGCGTACCGCAGACAATTTATCCCTCACGAATCAAATGGCATGAGGACTCTTATCCATGGGCAGCAGCATCCCCGCGATCCGCGCAACCTCGCGGGTCGAGAGCCCTGCATGGTGTCACGAACGGTCATAACACGTCCCGACTTGGAATCAGACATGACAACGCGGCTCATGCTTACCGTCGTGGAAGTCCCGGTCCGGGTCTTCCCAACCGCCCATGTCACTGATGCACCGCTCGCGGCGCCCCAGCGGGCTGACCCGGTGCCGGATGGAGCCAATGACGACGTCGTAGCCCGTTAAGCCTTTCTTGACGAGCCCCTTGATCTCATGTTCCGTAACTTGATCCTCCTGCAGGATCTCGCTGCGCGCGAAAATTGGAGTATCCGGCGCAGCCGAAGAGTACTCCAAGGTCGAGGCCCCGCGGCTCAGGTAGAACCACCGCCGGGCCCAACCATCGACCTTAGTCCTCACCTCGTACTCCGGGTACGATTGGCTCCCGCGGGCTCGGCGCACGGTCAAATAGAAGACCCCGCCGTTGCCCACGCGGTGGCCGACGGGCTTCAACTCGAAGTAGTGCTGAAGGAGGCTCACCGTTGGCCGTACCCCACAGAAACGCGAAGATGGACAGATGGATATTGGACTGCGGGACAAGTTCTCTGGCCGCAGCTCCGTGAAGGCGAAGAAGTCCGTCAAAAACTGCGATTCCGGCGCACGGAACCCGCAGATGGCTAAACTCTCGAAGCACACCAGCTCGTCTGGCTCGGGCCTCGGCTCCCGCGCTGCGCCTGGGAGACTCCACAAGCTCGGCCTCACAAAGCCGTCCCTCTCGAGCTCCACCATCCTCTTCGTCGAAAGGACGCTGTCTCCGATGAACACCATGGCGGCAGGAGCAAGAAAGCGAGTTAGGAGGATGAAGACGGAGGCAAAGGGGATGATTCCACAGTGTGAGTTCCCCCTACGAAGCGCTGCCTTATAAAAGAAGACAACAGTCGAAGCGGAGATCGTGGGGATCGTGCCCAAGGGGGCGTAACTACTCCGCTTTTCTGTCAAATCAAATTCAATGCCTGTACTTCGGCTCCTGAGCCAAAATCTTCCCCCGCGGCGCGTAGTGGGGATATTCTCTAAACCTCAACCCGGCTCACTGCGCGACCCGCTTGAGGCTCGGGGGCTGGCTGTCGGTGATTAATAAGCAGCCCACCTCGGGATGGGCCTTGGGCCGATTCTGGACTGGCCCACCTCACGAACAGAGGGTCCGAAAGGCCACCCCTGGCCGTACTAAAGGCAGCGTCTAGCCCGCTACGGTCTCCCCCGGGCTTGACCAGGTCAACCACACCCCCCTGGGTTCTTACCAGGGGCGTGGCGCGCCTCCCGGGCTATCCTTGGCACCAGAGAGGGTCCCGCGGGCAGTCCGCCTGTCCGTAGGCAGTGGCTACAGCTGTTAGGTCCCGCCACACTTTTCCCGGCCTTGACCGGAAGGGGTTGTGCATGCCCGGGAACCCGTAGCCCGGGGAGAAGCACGCGAGCAGCTCAGTTTGTCGTTTGCCCTCCTTGGCGGGCGGCGAATGGTTGTTACACTATGCGAAGCCCCCAACGGGCAGCGCGAGGTTGGCCCAGTCCAGTCAATGCTATTTTGGGGATAAAGGGAAAGTGCTTTCTCCCTAAAGAAGATTTTCTCCCCGTATCGGCACCCCAAAACAAATACGCGACTAGTACTAATCTGAACGGCTTCTCCCTGCAGGTTCGAGACCAGACAGAGCCCCGGAACGAGACAAGAACATCGCCACCGAAGCAAAAACCGGCGTGGAGCCCACCGCATCAACTCCGGGCGACCCGCCGCGCCTATAAAAGGAAAGGCCCTAGATCCGTTCGGGGCCAAGCAGTCTCAGGCGATTTCTCTGCGCAATCACTAAGGCCACACATGCTTCCGAAGTCTCCTTAGCAGTAGCTGTAGTCCTTAGTCGCCACCTCTGTAAGCTCGGGATCAGTGCCTCCAAGCCCGGTCTCGGCACCTCCTGTACTGTTGCCCACCGTATAATCAACAAGGCTGGAGTAGAGCTATTACCCGGCAGTGGGTGCTCGAACCAGGGTAATCGCTGTGTCTTCGTGGTTTGTATTCTTTCTCTCCCTTCCTCTTCCCCTTTTCTTTGCTCTTCCTTCGCCGTACAAGGGACTTGTACCTGGATCACCAAGTCGCACCAGGCTTAGTCCGGGAAGACCGCGCGGCCTGAGCCCCCGTAGGCTCGGCCGCCACCCGGGCTGCTGAGAAGGGTTGTCGTTGGGCCTCACTCCAACTACAAATTCGTCTGCCAGTCCGTGGACCCGCTGCTCTTCAGGAGCGCGATTCCCAGCCACCAACAGTTAGTTCCTGTTCGGGTGAATCATCAGAAAAGGTTGAGCGCTTAGGGATCTTACCCGTGCTCTCCCTGGTGATGTCCTCCCTGCCTTCTATCTTGTAGAAGGGGTAGGACCTCTTCCGTAGCGGACATATTCTGTTCGCCACGAAGTGCCGGATGATCTCTCTGCCCCTGAGCCCGAGGCCCACGAGAGAGGCAATCTTCTGAATAAAATACCACTCTTCGCCGACTGGCTCCGGCCGCGGCATCTGAGTCCCCTTCGCCGGCGCTTGTCCGGTGAAAAAAAGCTTGCTGTCGCTGCTCCTCTTGGTGTAGAACCACCTCATGCACCACGGCCCCATTGAGTCGAGCAGTGGTGGACGAGGGTATGGCGCGTCGTCGGTGGTGGTCCGGAGCTTGAGGTAGTAGCACCCAAGCCCGGAAGCGGCGAAGCTGCTCCTCGTCACTGTGTAGTAGTGGAGGAACAGCCCCACCGATGGATCAACTCCCAGGTAGCCCTCGCACAGGTGTGCGAAGGCGGCCATCTGGAGGAACGAATTGGGTTGAGGTTTGAGACCTCCAGCCCACTGATATTCAGGAAGGCCTCCACGAAATTGCTTTCGGGACACCTCAACCCAAACATGGAGAACTGCTCGAAGTTGACGAACTCGTCGTCAAACGGATTCGGCATCTCCTCCTCCTCGGGCAGCCTCCAGCTGCCGGCGTCGATGTGTCCCTCTGCCTCTAAAGTCTTCAAGTCATCATCGGTCATGCTAGTGCCTGAGAATTTAGCCATGGCAATCCCCAGGGTTGGCGAACAGATGTGGAAGTGGGCGGCGGCTGTTTGATGCTTGCGCAATTGGAAAAGGGCTTGGGAAGGAAAGGCGCACAAGAACGGAAGTGGTGAGCCACGGGCGGCTTGGAACTTTTTATAGCCCTGAACCGGGCAGCTCTGCAACGGTTTTTGCCACAAAACGGCTAGTTTTTTACTACAACGGCTAAGTAAAAACGGTCGCCCGTTTCGTCTACGCAGCAAAAGTTATTGTTGGAATCTGCCAACGGTTAATTTTTCCGATTTCTGTATTGAGGGCTGGGTGCTCTGCTTGGACAGATGTCTGCACTGAGGGCTGAGTGCTCTGCCTGGGCAGACGTGTGTCCCTGTTCGGCGCAACAGAGTTGCTCGGAACTGATCGGGTTTGTTCGATCCCGGACAAGTCTTGTTCGGTTGAACTATAACCTGTTCAGTCTTCTGTTGCACGTATTTGCAGCAGCAAAATTTTCCTCTTCGTGACTTGAGTCTCAAGAGGAAGACCCCACTCTAGTGAGTCCTTTCACTTGAGTCTCGGGGGCTAGCTGTCGGAGATAAAATCACGGCCCATTGCCATAGCCCACTCCCTGACGGCCCAATCGAACAGCTCCCAGGGCCTGCTCTCTGGAAGGTTCTATCTGGCCCATATGCATCCTGCCGAACAGCTTTCTGGTTGGCACGGTGCGTAACGGCCAAGGATACTTGTTCGAGTCCGTCTCGAATAAGAGTTCTGCATGGCTACGTGAAGAACCGGACGTTGGTTTCCCGGATTGGAGTAAGAGTCGTGATCCCCAAGAATTGGAGTATACTTTATCTACCTCGAGATGTATTTGGCATGTACTAAGTTCGTTACGTCCTCGTAGTTAGCCCGGTCTGATTATCCCTTGGTAGGTCGGTTCCTCAACACTATATAAACAGAGCCCCTACGGCTTTTAGGGGGCATCTGATCCAGCACGAGATCTTTGCATACAATTTCTTGTACACCCATAATCTCGCCGAGACTTGCTCATCTCGTCGAGTTCCACCTTATAATTCTCTTTGATATAAAGAAAGACTGGACGTAGGGCTATTATCTCTCCTGAGAGGCCTGAACCAGGATAAAAACCCGTGTTTCCCTGTTGCTCGTTGATTGCTGTTCGTGTTGTTCGGCGTGTCTCCTATCTCCCCTTCTTAAGAACCTTAGTTAACTTGAGATCGATATCTCAACCGTCGACACTTTCATTGATGGCGGCGATCAAAGCTTGAGGAAGGCAGCGGCAAGCAGGTTCTATGGTAGTAGGGCGGCGACGGTGGGTTGGATCCAGGGCTGGCTCAAGGGCGACAACAGTAGCTGGAAGTAGGGGCAGCGGCGATGGGCTAACTCCAGGGCGGCAACGGCTACTCGAGGAAGGCAGTGCAACACCGTCGGATCTGGATTTATCGTCGCTAATGCATCGTGCTGTTCATCGAGCGCCTTGGCATCGCGTCGAGGCCTCCAAGGCGCGGCGGTGAGGAAGCCGACGAAGAAAACAGAGGGGGAAATGGGTAAGCACAAGGAAGAGAAGGGATGGGGAAATGAAATGTCCAAAATATCTCCTTGTGGGATTATAGTTACCGGGTTTTTCCTCCTATGCCTCCAAATAAGCCCCAGGCTACCAATTTCACCACATAGTTCATCGAGGGTAACATGTGGCTCCCGCCCACCGGCGTCAAGTACAGGTACCGCCGACCTCATCCCTTAGATTCTCAAATTAAAGTTGTGATTCGTAACTGCAAGGGGGGTACGATCATGCGTACTAGTAAAAAATAGAATCTTATGTTATAGGTTTTGGAGGGATATACGAGAGGGAGATGGCGTATAATCTTTTGGGTGATTAACTGTTTTGTTGTTGATGGAACAAAGGTACAGCTAGCCAGTGTACGCAAATCACGGAGGTTTTGTTTTTCTTTGTAAGTTTGTGTTCTACTTAGCCTCGTCCATCGGTGTTAAGTATGTTGCCACCTAATGTTTGTAATGGCCAAGTTAACTAAATAAGTTGGCTGAGCTAAACTTTTTAAGTTGGAATTCGATAATGTTTTTGAATTGAAAAAGGTGCATGTTTGGTCCTCAACTTTTGTGTTTGAGCCAAATTAGTACCCTCAAAGGTGCAAAACCGCTCGAGACGTACTAACCCTCAACTTTCGAAACTGTGCCAAATTATTTTTGTATTGGTCAAACCTATTTCGTGAGTGGTTTCATATGGTTTTAGCGGATGCGGACATCAAGCCAACCAAATTAAATGACATGTCCGCGGTCCGCCTCATCAAATGACCGCACTGGGCGGACAAGATGATGGAGAACTTGTGAGAGCATTATTATGAAAATATTAGCACTTTAGGTTTACGTATTCTAGCCGATGAACAGAAGGTTGTTGCTGACGTTGGCAACGTTGTTGTTGTCGACAACGATGTTCGGGTTGGTGTTGTTGCCTGTCGATGATCCTCGTCGGTGAAAAAATCGACACAGATCGATGTAGGCGAACGTGTGATGAAGACGAGCAGTAGCGCTAGAATGCAGGAGGCCCGTAGGTGTTGTGCGCACACGCATGCCCCATCCAACTCGAGCATTTAGCGGACCATTCACGCTGGTGTTGTGCGCACTCGTATGCCCCACCCAACCCAACCCGAGCTTGAGGGCCCGTTTTTAGCGGACCATTCACATAAGTGCCATGCGCCCGCTCTGCTCGAGCCCGGCAAGGCGAGGCGAGTGAGGGTGTGCATGTGTTTTCCTATTTCTCTCTCCCATCACATGATTTAGTGCGATGAAGTAAGATCTACTATTTAAGCTTGTCAACCACTCCTCTCACTAGCAATGTGGTGTTGAAAAAGCTCACATGCCTCCATCAGGTAGGCCTTTGTATTTTTTTTGTAATTTTTCAGGAATT
>SPJY01024803.1:0-17911 GCA_005191435.1 Raddia distichophylla | reverse complement strand
CCCCAGCAGGGCAGACAGTGCCGTCGGGCCTCTCTTGGCCGACGTCACTAGTGACCTGATGCTGGTTCTATCGTCGGCACTGTTTTTGGCCGCCGACATAGCCTGTCGTCGGGAGTCTGGCCGCCGACATTTCTTTTTGCGGCCGCCGACACAGAAATCATTTCCTGTAGTGTATGCACTACTTATGTTGAGATGTGGTATTGTGCTATTCTTTTCCAATTCTTCAGTTTTGGTTCATATTATCAATGCACACATCTCTTGGGACATAGCAATGGCATGTTCTATCAACTAACCTCTTATGCAACCATTTAATCACTCGGCTGTCATCAAGTACCACAAAGGGGGAGATTGTGAGCTCAAGTTGAGCCTAGAAGTATTGGTGTATTGATGACGGGGTTTTAAAATTGATCAAGACGCTAGGGTGTTCTCGGAGGTCCATGGAACCCTAGCGAGGCATCGGCAAGCTTCAGAATTGCTCCAAATAGGTTAAAGGCGTGGCTGGGCGTGTGTTGAGGCCATGTCTCGATTAGGAGTAGATAGGTTGTTTTTTGGTTTATTTGCCCATGCTTCAAATGGGGTTAACGGTGTCGATCCTGTCGGATCATTGCACTTCTCTGAACCTTGTTCCAGAGTCCAATTCTCCCTCAATCCTGTCTAAAGCCAAGGAACAAATCGAGAGAGATTTAGGGTTTCAGCCATTCAGCAACACTTGTCTTTTTCAGCGCCGGACTTGTCCGATGGGCATATTTAATTATGCGCCCATGACCCAAAAACTCTCTGTCTGGTAATTCTCTCCATCGGACTCTTCTGGTGGGCGGCCGGTCGCGTTCGGTCGCCGCTAGAAAACCTAGTTTAAGGATTTGTTAAGTGCGTCTGGTGGCGGCCGGACGGGTGTGCCTCAGCGTCCACTGGATTTTGCTTACTTGTTATGAAGGATTAGACTTGCTAGTGTCAATTGATTCATTTGCTTTCGCTTGCTAGAACACTAGTAACTAGGATTGGGTCATTCTTAATTTTGATGTTCAATTGAAGATCAACAAAGTTTAAAATTTCCTATCCCCCCTCTAGTCCATAGAGTTCCTTTCACACGCCTAAGGTTAGGCTTGCCACAGGTCCATATGCCCTTGTTTGGCTGATTAAAGCAAGTTCGGCTACCCAAAATACCTTTGGCGCGCCACATCGTTTGTTACACAAATTGTTTTCCACAAATGTGGCGTTGAAAACGAGTGCCACACCATGACACACCCACCTAATCCCGTCAGTCTCCACAGAACAAATAATGGCGTCTAGGCTAGGGTTTTGGTGACAAGCAGATCTGCGTCGGCGTGGCGTCTCCGGCCGGAGCGTGGAAGGGCGGCACGGCGGGAAGGAAGGGCGGCATGGCGGCTAGAGAAGGGTGGCCGAGTGTGGAGGGGCGGCGCGGTGCGAAGGGAAGGGCGACACGGCGAAGAGAAGGGCGGCGGGGAGGGAAGGGTGGCGTGGTTGGAAGGGAAGCGTGGCTGGAAGCTCGGCGTGTTGGGGGGGGGTGGGGAGGGCCTGTGCGGCGGCGAGGGAAGGCCTGTGCGGGAAGCTCGGCACTGCTAGAGGGAGGTCGTCGCTGTGGTGAGTATTATCCCTGCTTTCGCATAGTAATTGAATGATGTGCAAATTAGTTGCTTTGTGTACCCAATTGCAATGTCAAGAATTTGCTAGATTGGGATTTGCATTGATTATCTATCGATGAGGAACCCTTGCCCTAGCTTGAAAATCGGTAATATGTGCATGAGTTGGCTCTGATATATTTTTTCATTGTGAAATTTGCATGTTTTGTTGGTGCACTGAAAAGATTTAGTTGTCCTGGAGGGGAGTGAATAGGCAACTTTGAAAATTTTATTTACTAGTTCTAATTACTAGGAAATTTAGCAAATTAGTTACCCAATATAACTAGCAGGTCCAATGCTAGTCAAAAAACAACAAGTACAGTGGAGGAAGTAAGTAAAGGGCAGGTGTTGAAAATATAGAGCTGAAAACAACAGAAGAAGTAAAGAGAGAGACAATGATTTTTGACCAGGTTTGGAGTCCTCTTCCTACTCCCCATTGAGGTAAGCCCTTTACCAAGGACCAGCTCCCACTTGAGCCTGCAGCCTCATTTCACTCTTGTTTGCTTTTCACCACTATGGTATGAAAGCATCTAGCCTTCACAAATCATCTTAAAGTAATAAGCTTCAGATCATCACTATGGTGGATAACATACTCTCAATCATATTCGAATAATTTTGAGCAATCAGTTTTTGAGCCCTTTGGTGGAAATATGGTGTAGCTGCAGAATTATGCTCAAGAACTGACTAATGGGTGTAAGAATGGTATTCTAATGCCAAAACTCATCTTGGAATGAAGTTTCTGTGCCCTTTTATAGGTTAAGAAGCAGATAATAGCCGTTTGAGTGTAATCCTAGCCGTTAATAAGAGGAAAAATTACTTTAACAAAAGCACTGCCAAAGTTGCTTTAGCAACAGACGGATTTCAACGGTCACAAAATTGAGACAGAAAAACACGTTTGCGGCAGACAAACTTTTAGTGTTAAACCTTCACGCGATGGACTATCCGGCGTGAATTGAGATTTGTCTGCGCGCTATGTCAAGGATAACTAGTTCGCAACAGAGTCCGGCGTGAACTTAGAATAATGCCGGACACCAAGAGATACTAAGGAATGGCTTGTCCGTCGTTAACCTTGATTTCTCTGGTGGAACACCGGACTAAAAGAAGAGAATAAGAGCTTGTCTGGCGTTAAATTGAATCTCTCTGTAAAGGCATATGGTTAAGTTTTAGGTTTTGATTGCTCCAAGTGATTTTCATATGATTGAGAGAATTATTATCCAATGAAGTAATAATATGAAACCCCTATTAATAGTACGACAAAGAACAAACAAAAGCTAGCTATAGGCTTGATACAACTCCTAATCCTTAACTAGCAAAAATGTCCTTAATCTTGTTTTTGAGCTTGATGCCGCACCACCAAGAGGAAAACTCATAATATGAGCCTACTTGCTCTAAAATGAGTCCATTTAAGCTTACTTGATGTCATCACCACAAAAACCCATTAATAATCTTTTCAATAAAAATTGGGGGGCCTAGATGCTACATGCACCAAGTAGTTCATCAGGTGTCGACAATAGCTCTTCTAGCTCCGGTGTGAAGCGTAAAAGAGGCTTCAAGTCTCCGATAAAGAGGCCCCCAAAGTCGAAGAGCTCCATGTCCAGGACTAATGATGAAATCAGTGCTACTTTGAAGGCTTTGCAAGAATCACTTGCTGCAACCGCACTACCACCACCGCCTACACTAGCTAACCCACATATTGCATTGTAGGAGAGGATAGAAGCCATAACAATCACAACCGATTACAAACTTATGGTAGGTATGTTCCTCTCATACAATGAGAATAAAGGCTTACGTGGTTTCTTAAGCAGTGAAGTGACACCACCAGCTTACAAACTTGGGTGTACAAGTTCCTTAGTGGTGATGGTAATATGTGACACATGCTAGGTGACATCCATTTGAATGTATGTCGACCGCTAGGGTGTATGAGTGATGTACATAAGTGGACCAGTACTATGGTTGTGTTATGGTATTAAATGGACTGCTATATTATTATGTAACTGATGGACTTCAGGAATGCTAAGTGCTTTTGTGGTATTTACTAGACTTAAGTAATATCAAGTGTTTTTGTGGTGTGTAATGGATTTGTACTAATGTTAAATGGTTGCGCTATGTATAAGACTTTATTTATGTCAGAGTGCTTCTCTGGTATGTAATGATCATGTTATTTTGAGCTATTTGTTTATTCCTTTTGATGAAAAATAATTATATGTTATGTCATGTGCTTAATTATTGAAGTGCTTGATTGATTCACGGTCAGATGATGGTGAGGAGCGTATATGTATTCATGGTAAAAAAATTTAGCTTGTACATGTTCCAGGTTGCTCAAATTTTAGTATTAAATTTGAGGTTATTGTTCTTGTATCAACATTTATTTTAATTATTATTATGTTGCTTGTCGAATTCCACATGGATGCTTGGGCTGTAAATGGCACTGGAATGTCCAAATTGCTCACTGGAATGGCACATCATTCTTGTGCTCACTAGAAACAAACATTTGGAATAGAAAATAATTAAAACAAACATTTCTACAGTCCATAAGATGTTTATTTTTTAAATTGTGTGGCAACCAACCAAACACCTATCACAACTTAGCCCCGCCTAAGCTGAGACATAGGTATAATCCAAAAAGCTGCCACAAAATTCTTAGGCGAGCCTACCCTTAAGCATGGTAGCAAACCAAGCGGCGGCTAAGTTTAGGCAGCTTAGTCAAGCCATACTTGTGGCAAGCTGCTAACCTTAGGCTAGACAATATTAGTCGATAACCAAACATGTCCTAAGGGCCTGTTTAGTTGCTGACTAACATTGCTTAGCCTAACCTTAGCGAAGTGTGGAGAAAAAATTCGGCGCCACACTTGTGGTAAAATGTGGCAAAAATTTTAACCTATGACACGTGAGTCCAGTGACTAAGAAAGTGTGGCAAGCCACAGTTGTGCCACTGATCAAACACTTGTTGAACAAAGTATGATGTGCCTAACATTAGGTGTGGCAAACTTAGCTGCGAACCAAACATGCCCTAAGTCTCTAACCCGCCGTCGCCCTCAGCCACACGCTACCATTGCTCGGGAGTCTGCTCGGTATTGAAATACTGCATGAACCCGCACAAAGGAGGTTACAAAGGGTAACAAAGATTTACAATAGTATGTGCGGTAATACATTTTTAAGGCAAATACAGATGGGATTAGTAACTAGCTAGGTTTTTGGACCATCTCTATCACTCGTAGGTTTGGTCGTGCCCATAGTTTGCGCACATACAATATATCCTATCGAAGGTATAAGACATCTCAGTGTACCTCATGAAATTGCAAAGATTCCCGCATAGATACATGGATACCTCAATGTCTTCTGGGACAGGTTCCTTCATATAGTTCTGAGGGGCGAGGGGAGCTCTGTAATAATTACGATGTTACCTTTCAACAAAACTATCTTTTCCCCCTTTTCTCCATTTGAATCTCCTTCCTTCCATTCTCTCCTTTCCTACTGCAGTTGCTCTATATTTTGATGTGTTTGGTTTGCATGGTGGGAGGAGGGGTGGCCGTGATAGCGGGTGCGCCCCTCAATGGCCAGCCCCTCAGAGCATGCACAGCAGCCTCCCCATCAGCTACTGCGGCTGGCATCAACGCCCGCGCGGGCAGCCGAAAATTCAAACGCAGCAGACTACGCGGGCTGGCGAGCGTGCTGATACCGGCGCTTGATGCAGGCCCTGCTGCACATGCTCTTAGGCTCCGTTTTTTTGTTGACATATTACTGTAACAAATTTGAGAGCTCACGAAAAGCAGTCTAAAGATTATAGAAAAATAATAAAAAATAGTTTTTTAACCAACCGTTACAAATTATCACAACATATAGGCTATATAAAAATAACAAAAAATGATACAGTGATATGTAACGGTACGTAACCAGAGGGTGCCAGGAAAAAATTTAAAAAAGCCTAAAATCAGTTGAAAACTGTGGATAGGTCTTCAAGAGGCCTTGTTTGTTTTAGCTTAAATTAAATGAAATTAAATTAAAGTAAATAAAAAATTGTTATTTTTATATAAGTCAAACGATGCAATATTTTATATTTATTTTTGTCGGGTTTTAAATAATTTTTTAAGTTTATAAAAATCATATTTTTTGTACTCTTTAAGACATCTTTTGAGATGTCATAATTTTTTCAGATTAAAATTTTCAGCAACTTTTAACTTCAGATGAAACAAACAAGACAAAGATTCGCCCCGCAATAGGTAGAATTTAGAATCCTAGATGCAATGTTGTCTCTATGCTTAGACCCACAAGACCCATAAACATAGATGACAATTTAATTTTCTATGTTTAGAGGTTTTAGATAACTTAAAAGGCAAGTATTAACAGCCACGTAGTAGTAGTCAAAGGTTGCTTGAGAGTTCAGAGAGCGAGGGCGCGCTGCGCATAGAGAAAGGGTTGCTTGGCGTAATTTTAAGCATAATTTGAACGCTCCAACGACAGTAAACAGAACTTCTTAAAGGCCCATGAAACATGACGCTTAGAGCGACATTTAGAACCTGTGCGAATTAGCGATTATGGATTATAGTTTGATTACAAGCTGAAAAGAACACTATAGCCTTGGAATTTTTCATAAGAAAAACAGTTTGAAACGGTGTCTATATGCTTAATTACAAGCAAAGTTCTGTAGTTCACTTTTTTATTCCTTAAAAAGATTCTTTAAGAATCTAGCATAATTCTTTTTCCTATTATAAAAAATCTTTTTAAAGTCACCTTTGGAATGCGAGGCCTTTTTATTCCTTAAAAAATGAACTTGTTCCTATGTAATACTCTTCTCAGTTCATATATTTGCACAGCTCAAGCCATGGAAAATGCTCTGATCCCTTTTATCGAGCTATATTCATTCTCTGTCTTGGTTATCCTTCGGTTATATTTGTGGCCACCTATAGTTGACTAAGCTCATGCATTGATCCCATTGAGCATGAATTTATATATCTTGAATCGCGACCTTTTGGTTCAACTTTATTATAGTTTTGCCGAAAGAGCAACTCCTTTTTTCACCTTGAATTGGTCCAAATACTCAGAATTTCTGAGTTTTACCAGAGGACTGGGCCCAATAACCAACGGTCTATGGTTGAGCGATATTGCCCACCATCATTTACCTATTGCTATTCTTTTCCTAATCGCAGATCATATGTATATATAGGGTATCGGTCATGGACTTAAAAGATATTTTGAAGGCTCGTAAGGGTCTGTTTACATAATAAGGTCATAAGTCCATGAAATCCTAACAACGTCATCGCATGCTCAACTATCTCTTAACCTATCTATGCTAGGCTCTACATTAATTAAGCCAAACCGGATAATTATCTACACATGTTGCCGACCAATGGTCATACGCCACTGTCCGTGTACATGTTGTTTCAGCCGCCTACGAGCTAGAATGTTTTTTTTTGAAAAAAAACAGCTTCACAATCGCTCCACGACCGCGGAGCACAAACGCTCGGCGTCCGCGTCTTTAGAAACATCACCAGGCGTTGAGTTGAGAGGAGAAAGCAGAAGGCCAAAATACGCTCAAGTCTGAAGAGGCAGAAGGCTTGGGGGTAGGGCTAGAAAAATAGCTCGCGGCTCGTGGCTCGGCTCGGCTCGGCTCAGATGTGCTTCTGAGCTCGAGCCGAGTCCACTTTTGGGGCTCAGGAAAATAGTGAGCCGAGCCAGGCTCGGCTCGTTTCTGACCGAGCTCGGTCTGGCTCGGCTCGTTGTCATATTTTGAACATGAAACACCTTTGGCTCATGGCTCGGCTCGGAGGTGTTACTGGGCTCGAGCCGAGCCCACTTTTTATCAGTAATAGATGTTTACTGGGCTCGGCTCATTGTCCGATTTTTATGATTTTTATCAGTAATAGATGTTTAAGAATTTGTGTCAGCTACATGATCAAAATGAGAAGATTGGGATTCATCATAATATATGCTTTACATATCATATCATTGTAATGTTGGCCTTTGTTTTGTTCTAATAAAATAGGTGTGCTCGTTGTTTTGTTTTGATTTGTTTTGTTTTGATACCAAGCAAAGTAAAAACAAAACCTTTTGAACCGAAGAAGCAATGTAGAATCCATTGGGAAGATTTGATTGTACGTGCTTGAATGTTCTACTCCCATTTGTTTGGCCCAGAGGTGGCCAACGGGCCGGGCCAGTTCGGGCCCTTTTGGTTCGGTTACTGCGCGGACCGAATCTGGGCCAAACCAAACCGGGCTGGCCCGGATATATAAAAATGAATATATTTAATTAAATAAATATGCTAGTGACGAACCGAACTGGGCCGGCCCGTCATTATACGAAACGAACCGGGCTGGCCCGACGGGCCGAGGCCTCGGCCCAAGTTCGGTTCGGTTTACCGAACCGGGCTGGCCCAGTTCGGTGAACAGTGCGGGCCGGCCCGGTTCGGCCTGTTTGGCCCAGCTTGTTTGGCCACCTCTAGTTTGGCCCTTTATTTCTTCTTTATGTGTTTGGTTATATGTCGATGGTTAATGTATTGGCTATTCTTACTTCCTACATTCCCTTAGTGCAGGCAAAATCAATAACTATAAATCACCTTGGGAGACCTGAGTTTTCACTGCTCCATGGGGATTCGAACTCGGATGATGGCCTTCACAAACAAAGCATTCTCATCAATATTTTTAGTTGCTACTGTGAATTTATGATCCGAATTCCAATGCTGTAAATGCATAAGAAAAAAATGTCAGCAGTACCAGTTGAAGGTATACCTGTACGAGTTAACTGCCCTTCTGTTTCTGCTGGTAGAAGCTCCATAATGTTGTTTCATTTGAATTAAATTTGTGTCATATTGATTTTTGCGGATCCATTGATGCTATTGATTGTTCCGCAAGTATGGGCCGTGCTCGGCCAATGAGATGCAGAGGTGGCTTGATAGGGTAGTTTTTCCATTTTGTATGTAGTTTTTTTTAAAGATTAAATTACTTTCAAGAACCAAACATTAAGTTGATACAAAGTCTTGAAAATATCTCCCGGCCTCTGCATACAAGATACACACAGCCTAGATGAAGGACAAACACACTCTCAGTGACACTCAATTCTTCGACTAGAACGCCACTCATGAGCCTGGGAAAAGAAGCCCTTGGCCACCTGCACCAAATGATGTATTAGTAAGAGTAAAATGCACAGGCGGTCCCTAAACTATTAGTCGATTCTCATCCAGATTCCCAATCTATGAAACTGCAGTTTTGGGACTTTGGGTCCCTAATCTTTTTAAGTGGGTTTGTCCTAGTCCAAAACTGCCATGTGAGAGCCCTAGAGCTGACGTGGCGCTGACATGGCAGTCCATGTCACAAAACTTAAAAATTTTAAAAAAAATCCTCAAAAATATAGAAATCATAAAAAATATAGAAAATAGTAAAACAATTAGGAAAATTCATAAAAAATAATAAAAAAGTAGCACTTGTGGGATTAAAGACGACCACACTGTATTTATGTTTCTTTTTAATTTGTTTATTATTTTTCATATGTTTATGCTTTTTCATGATTTTCCATATTTTTTTATTGATTCTTCATTTTTTAATGATTTTCCCAAATTTTTCTGATTCTTTTGATATTTTCTATATGTTTTTAATGATTTTCTTTTTTTCTTTTTATGATTTTTAAAATAATTTCCCCACATTTTAATTTTTCATTTTAATGATTTTTAAAATGATTTCCACGTATTTTTATGTTTTTATGATTTTCCCATTTTTAACTATTTTACGTGACACAGCGCCACATCAGCTCTAGGGTTGTCACGTGGGAAGTTTGGACTAGGGTGTGACACACACAAATTCGCCGGTTTTTGCGGGCATGCCAGTGCATTTATAAAAAACGCAAAAAGAAGGGACAAGAACGTTGATATTTCATTATCGCAATAAAATACAAGTTCCTGTTGAGTTTGCGCTCCGTAGCCTTGCTGGTTGGCCATCTTGATAGACGATTGTGATGGTTCTGGATCCTGGGGCCTTGGAAGGCTACCCAGTTAATTACTTCCGCGCGGGGACGGACAGAACACCTCCGATTAAGCCGTGAGGCTGTCTTCTTCTTCTCTTTGTCTTGTGCTTCACCGTGATGGGGTGGATGTAGGGTGTAGTTGGCGACGGTAGAATACATGGGGTCAAACGGCCCACGAAGTGCCTAGCACAGCCTTGTATGGCTATGCCTGCCCATGTCACTTGAATTTGTGTCTTCAGTCTTCACGTTGGTGTAGTTGCACTTGGTAGAATGCACGACTTGCACTTGACTTGGAGTTGAGGTAGACAACATGTTGGCGTCATCGGGAATATTCCGGCGTGTCCGGGGTTGGATGTTGACGTTGACGGTCTTGATCAGCATCGTCTTGACATTGTTGGAGCGGAGTGTATGTCAATATCGTGGAATTGGGATCTCCACGATACCGTTAGCCTTCAGGGTCTTGTTATTGGAGCTCGCTCCAACGGAAAGTTCATCGTTAGGAGGTACGTTGGCACCGTGGAATTGGGATCTCCACGATATCGCCGGCCTCCAGGATCTTGTTCACCTTCAAGGCAGTGTTTGTTGTAGCGATATGTAGATCGGCACCATGGAATTGAGATATCCACGGTACCGTTAGCCTTCAGTGTGGCCCGGCCCGAATAGAGGCACGGTTCGGGTTTTTTTATTTTGCGTGGTCTTCCATTGCTCAGATCAATTTATGTTCAATACGAAAGTTGTAGATAATGTCGAGGCGCATCTTTTTTATGTAGACAAGTTTTTCATTTGAGCAATGTATGAATTTATAAAAAATATTTTTGTCGCTGCCTGCTTTTGGGCCGACGGCACAGTTCTCGGTAATTCGTCATTTTCGAGGTCTTATACTGCTCGGATGAATTTGGGTTGAACACGAAAGTTGTAGATAACTTCGAGACGCATCTTTTTTGTATAGACAACTTTTTCATTTGAGCAACTTATGAATTTATAAAAAATTATTTTGCTCGCTGTTTTCTTACTTGGGCCGTGCTCGGGCCGGCCCGGCCCGAAGCTGGCCTGCCGTGCTATTGGGCCGTGCCGGGCCTAGATTTTGGCACTCCGTGCCGGCCCGGCACGGCCCGAAGTGCCGACCGGGCCGTGCCGGCCCGTTTTGCACTGGCCCGAGGCACGACGGGCCCGGGCCGGGCCGGCACGGCACGGCCCAACTCCCACCACTAATCTTGACGACATTGTTTGTTTTCAGCTTCGTGGAGATGCCGCTCCGGATCGGGGAAGACGCCGTGTTGCATGGGGCCAAGGACCGAGGTCGCCGTCGTGCCGTGAAGGAGGGTGGCCCGCCGTGCCGTTGTCGCCGTGCTCTGGGGCCAAAAAGGAGATGCCGCTGCCATGGTGTTGAGGGCAAGGGCAGCTGTGCTGGGTCGCAACCGTATGTCGATGAGCCGCCGTAGATGGAGGGGATGGCGAAATCTGGGCAGCAGCCGCAGCACCGCCATGGAGATGACCGAGCCGCCACCGCCCACCGCCTGCATGGCTGCATGTTGGGAAAGAAGCGTCGCCACCCGCGCGTGAGGAGCCCCTAGGCGTTTGCCATCGTGTCGAGGAGGAGAACCCATCGCTGAGCCGGCGCACTGGTTATTGCCGCCGTGCGTGCATGGAGGAGAAAATGCGGGCGCCGGGCGCCGGGCGCCGCTCCGCGCCCGCGTTGGAAGAGGAGCTCCATGCCGGCCACGCCACCGTGGTTAGAGGTGGCCAGAGAAGAGGTTGGAGAGGACGCAGCCACCGGGAGTCCGCGCCGCCACCATGGCTCCGGGCCGCCGTGCCGCCGGAGCCGCCGCGCGCGGGCCGACCGTGGAGGAGAAGGCGTGCGCGCCGCCGTACTGGGCCGGAGGAGGAGGCGCGCCGGCCGTGGATGGGAAGGATGGGCCGGCGTGCGCCGCTGCGCGCGTGGAAGATGGGTGTGACGTCGCCTGCCGCCGTTGGAGATGCCGAGGCCGGGTGCTGCCGTGCCGAGACAGGGGCGCCGCCGTGCCTGTCGCAGGAGTATGGGCGCCGCCAGTGGCAGAGCCGCACCGCAGGGATGGAGATGATGCCGCTCGGAGGAGATGCCGTAGGGGAGAGCGCCCGACGCCAAGCCGCGCTGGGGAGATGGATGCCGCTCTGTCGTGCCAAGGTATAGGGGTGAAAACGGGTCGGATAGTATCCGGCTGATATCCGATCCGAAGTGCTATTTTGAGAAAACGGTTTGCAGCGGATTCGGATTTTTCGGATTCGGTTTCGGATTCGGATAGTATCCGATATTTTTCTATTGGATTCGGATCGGATATGGTTTGGATGTTATACGGCGGATTCGGATATCCGCACTTCGGATAGAATCGGATATCTGCATACCCCACAGCCCAACAAGGCCCAACCGGCCAGCCCATTAGCCCAATACCTGTGTCTCTGACTCTCTGTGTACAAGCCCCCATCCAACTCCAACCCTACTCCCACTCCCGTGAACCCAGCCGCCCCCCACCGCCGCCCCCCGACGCCTCCCCGCCGGCGCCGCGCGGGGCGCCTCCGCCTCCCCCCGCCGAGCGCCTCTCTTCCCCGCCGGAGCCCCGACGCCGCCTCCCCCTGCCGGGCGCCTCCGCTCCCCCCCTCGCCGCCGGCGCCGCGCGGGGCGCCTCCGCCTCCACCCGCCGGACTCCCCGCCGGCAACCTCCACCTCGACGGCGAAATTAAGCATTTTTCCAAATTTCAATTAAGCATTTATATGTTTCCAAATTTCAATTAAGCATTTTTATTCTTATATGTATATGTTTTCAAATTTCAATTAAGTAATTTTGAAGAAAGAAAAGTCTATGCATCCATTTTTTCACCTCTCCCATGACCGATGGCGGTCTGGAGGTCATATGTGCCAATAATGGAAGAAATTGACAAAATATTAATCATGTTTAAGGTTGGCTGCGTTGGCTGCGTTGTATTGCCGTCGTTGCTAGCTAGCTAATGGCCATGGTTGATAGCTTCTACTTGTAGCCTGTATTGTTGCTTGTGCTGTCCTCCTAGCGCTGTTGCTGCTGCATGCCGAATTATGTAATATGTATGTTATTAAATACACTATTGTAATGAATTATGTGTTATAAACATGTGTTAGTTAGATTATTCTTATCGCATGTTTTAATTGCATATGAATTATGTGCTAACCGATTTAGTATCCGGTATCCGTTTTTAATCCGTCCGTAAAATAACCGATATCTGTTTTCTACCCGTCCGAAAGTAACCGTTTTCGCATCCGCATACGAACCGATTTTTATGCTAACCATATCCGAACCGATATCCGATAAAAAATTTAAGGATAGGATACGGTATGACCTACTATCCGACCGGATCCGAACCGTTTTTATCCCTACCAAGGTAGGAGCGCCGCCGTGGGTGAAGGAGGAGCCGCGCCGCCACCGCCGGCGCGTGGAGGAGGAGGCCGCTGGGCTGCTGTTGGTGTGGAAGATGGCCGCACCGCCGCCATTGTTGGGCCGCCGGAGAGATGGCCGCGCCGACCGAGCATGGCCTGGTCAAGCCGGAGCGCCGCTGCTGGAGATGCTGAGGTCGCCGTCGTGTCCGTGCTAGGTCGGCCGTCAGGAGCAGAGGCGAGGAAAGGGCACGCCGGCCGCCGTCGCCGTCCTTGCCAAGGGAGTCGTCGCGGGAGGACATGTGGATCTGGTCCGTGCCATCGGGTCCGCACAGGCGTCATGGGGGATCTGTGCCGCCGCGATGTGTGGAGCGGGAGGCGGCGCCGTCGTCGGGCGCGTGCGTGGAGACGAGGCCGGGCGCCGCCGGTCATGCCATGGGAGGAAGATGGGGATGGGGCCGCCGCCGTTGTAGAAGAGATGGCGCGCCGGCCACTGCTCGCAAGTGTTGGAGGAGCCGAAGCGATGTGTAGACGGGCTCGGCCGCTGCGACGGTGGAGATCAGGGCCGGCCATGCCGGTCATGGCAGCAAGGCCGGAAGCGCGATGGACGTCCTGCTCTGTAACCTGTTTCTCGCAGAAGCAAAAGGAAAACCATGCATGCAAAGAAATAGAAACTGCATGCAGCTACATGCAGATGAGAGAGAAAAAGGAAGAGAATCTGCATGCATGTAAAGGAAGAACAGGTGAAAATTTGAGTAAGAGATCAGCACTGCATGTGCTGCCCTTGGTCAGCATCACATCGACTACTTTATCTTTTCCTTTCACCGGAATTGTTTTCTGGAGATTGAAATCCTCGTCTGTGTATATATGGAAGAATAGATCCTCGATCCGCGCGCGTGATCCTCAATCCGCGCGCGTGCAGATGAAAAGAACAGGAGGACGCAGATGAGTCCTCTAAATGAGTTGCCGAGGGCTTCATTGCCGTGAGTTGGGCGGGACGAAAATGGCGTCGGCAAAGCTAGGGTTTAGAGGAACGAGGGGATATTTTTTGTATATAGAAAGGAGTGGGAAGAAGACGAGAGTGGGGGTCGTGGGCTGATGGGGGTCGTCGGGTACTGCTTGAGCTCATCCCAAGGTAGGGGATCCTCTAAAAGGTTAGGTCCACTGTTGGGATTCCAAGCGGTGAGTAAAAAGGTTAGCTTTGTATGAACTATACATATGTGATATGTCTGCATTAGAAAAATTTGTGAGGCACATGATAATAAAGGAAATACAAGCAAGTTTGCATTTTTTTTGTCCATATAAAAATAAACTAGTTCATTCAACTTTTTCCCTAGTTTAACCACTTTACTACACTTCATTCAACATCAGCCTATTCTCCTTGTTTGAAGACTGCATTATAATACAGTAATATATTAGCAAATAGATCCGCCGTTGTCTTCCCTTTGGCTACATACATTCAGCCATGAAAATGAAGGCAAATATGCACAGGAAAGTTGAGGTTGCTTTGAACAGAAAGAAGTAGAGGTAGTTCCTCTGCAAGGCAAAAAATAGAATCTCAGGCTGTAAGTTTGCTTCCTGAGTATCTTATTTGCTGTTGATTGTCACATGTGGCTGACATATTTTCCTTGCATACAGTTGACTGAAATGAATGGCAAAATGATATCTGGAAAGCCATTATATGTTGCGTTTGCACAGCGTAAAGAAGAAAGGAAAGCAATGTTGCAGGTATTGTCCTTGAACCAACTGAATTTGTATTACACTTCTCAGATTATAATTATAAGTGCTCATCATAGATGGTAAAAATAGCAGCACATATTACATTTCCAATAAGAAAGGAGATCGTTAGCAATTAATATTGATGTGTTTAGCTGCCATGTAGATGAGTATTTAGTAGCAGCATGCACATCAGGATTTTGTTGTACTTGCCAGCCAAATCAAAAGGATGTGCTAATAATCAGGTAATTAAAACTGAGAAATGGGTTGGTCGTTGCATGGTTGCATGCACAAGACGATGCATTGGACGATTATTAGTTGGGATAGATTTTTTTATGTGCAGTACGTGTTGATTATTTGAGTGATTAGGTGTACCCGTGGACTTGGCGAATTCTCGGAGCACTCGATCGGTGAACTGGTCTGGCGCAGAGATTTCATATTTTATTTTAATTCATTTTATGCAGAGATTTCTATAGCCTTTTTTTCTTGCATTTTCTAAAATTAATGTTCTACACAGTAGACAAAGCCCGCAAAATCCACGATGTAAAGCGCGTAATTTTTGGCTTCATGAGCAAGGCTTGAGCCACTAAAGTCGTCGTGATAGAGGGAACTCCATCCCTGGGTTCTCTCACCCGCACCTATATCTAGCCCTAGCCCTGTACTACCGGGAGCCGCCTCAAACCTCACCGCGGACGAACCTCACGATTCCGACTATCCCACAAAGCTCACGCAGGATTCACGATGTAAAGCGCGAAATTTTTGGCTTGAGCCACTAAAGTGGAACTTCATCCCTGGGTTCTCACCCATCACCCACCCTTACAAATATGGGACAAGTATTCAAAACCAGACAATATCGAGACAACTAAAATATTCAGAACATCTACAAACTGCTATCCTAAAGCAGCTGGTCAAAAACGATGCATTGCATGGACCTGTTGGGCCGGATTCCAACAAGCGGTGAGTAAAGAGGTTGAATATACAAAAGGTTATGTCCCACTTCACTCGTTGAGTGGTGGCAGCGATCAAAAACGATGCATTGGACCTGGATGCTTATTGCATTGGTTGTTTATTTTATTTTCGTGCCAAAGAGATGATCTGTGCTTGAACAAAAACTGAGAACTCAAAAACCTAAAACGAGTTGTACTAAAAAAACTGAGTTAAAAACGAGTTTAAAAACCTAATCAACTCAGTAGTAAAACACGACCTAATCAAAAACCTAATCAGTACGAGTTAAAAACCTAATAAACTGAGTTGATTATGTTTGGGGCTACGGAGTTAAAAACCTAAAACCTTTTTGGTTGGGTCATTTCGGTGTGGATATAGGCCTATCGTTGTTTGGGTTGTATTTTCTCTTCTTTAATAGAATGCTAGGGATCTTGCGGTATTGCTAAAAGATGATACGTGTAAATTTTGACTGAAAGAAGAATCGGCAACCGGTCCTGTACCCCGAGCCGCCCGTGAGGCGACTCACGAGGCGACTCGGGGAGACCTCGCCGCCGCCGCAAGAGGCCCTCCGTCTCCTTCCCGCCCCTCGCCGTCGCCGCCTCCTGCGTCCCTCCTCTTCTCTGTGGCGACTGCGGGGCCCCTCTTTTCCTCCCTCTCCTCGCCCAGATTTGGAGGTCCTCGCCCAGATCTGGAGGTCCTCGCCCGGTTTGGGGGTCAGCTCGTCGTCGGCGGTGGCGGCCCACGCTGCAGGGTCCTCCTCCGGCTCTTCTGCAGTTTGGTCGCCGGTGGGCTGGGGGGCGGCGAGGTGCGGCGTGGTCCTCTGCTGGGGAGCGGCGGTGGCCGGCTCTGGGGCTGCCCCGGCGGCGTGGTGCCTCCCTGCCCCTGTCTCCCCTCCCGCTCCTCCTCGTGGTACCTGCGCTGTGGAGCGGCGTCTGCGTCTCCTCCGCGTGACCTTCCCCAACCTTCGGCTTGCTTCTGCGCGCGGCGGCGTCGGGGATCCCCTGCTTTGGTGCTCGACGGCAGGCATTCGTCTTCGCGGTCGTCTCCGGCTCCGTCTGCGGCGCACCTCTGCGGCGGCGGCGCTTTGGATCTGTGGCGACCACGGCGCTTGGTGGGGGTTCCTGGGCGAAAGCCCCGCCCATCCTTTTGGGCTGGTGATGGCGTCGCCGCCTGGCGTCGTTTCCCTTCCTGGAGGCATCACATTGCGGCCCCCTCCCTTCGCCATGAGTGCAGAAGGCGTCCTCTTCCATGTTCTTCTTCGCGAACTCCGCGAAGTCATTCTACTGTGTTGCTGTTGTTGCTTCCTGCGTGGCGGTGGCGGCTTCTTGTCAAGCATCCTGCGTAGGAGACGACTTTGGTTCCTGCCGTGCCTCCAGCGCTCTTCGTGCCTCCAGGCGTGGCGGTGGCGCTGATCGTGCATCCCAAGCCGCGGGGGCGTCTTTGAGGCCTAAGCATCTCGGGTTTTTTGGTGGCGGCGCCGACAAGAATTCCTCCTTTTCTACACTTTGTGTCCCGTGTGGTGGTGGCGGCTGGCGACTGTGCTTCAAGTTCTTGCTGCTGTAGGTGGCCCCAGTGTCTTTCTTTCAGACTTGCATCCTTTGAGGTGGTGGCGTCTGGTTTGCGTGTTGTCTTCGGCCGCTTGGTCGTGCATCCCTTGTGGTGGTGGTAGTTCATCGAGCATCCCGCATGGCGGTGGCCTGTGGTGGTGATGATGCTTCGTGCATCCCGCAAGGTGGTGGTGGCTCAGTCGGCTCTAGGCACCTTGCTCTCTGGTCGTGCATCCCTTACGGTGGTGGGGTCTGGAGGTTTGCCTTGGTCCTGTCTCTGCGGTGCGTCTTCTCTGTAGCGTTCATCGTGCATCCTGTGCGTGGATCGTGTCTGGCGTCGTGGTGGTGGTGGGTGGTTACTTGCTTTACCTAGGTGGTGGCGGTCCGTTTTTTTCGGCCGTGCATCCCTTTTGGTTTTGCTAGTGGCTGCCGTTCTTTTCTTGGAGTTGTACAATTTCTTTTTTCTTAATGAAATGGCAGAGCACCTGCCCCATTCGTTCAAAAAAAAAAATTTCTCATGCAACGTACCGCCGCATGTAAATATCTGCTATGGCTGACCTGATACTTCCTTTTCTCTGTAGGCCTCAAAGGACCGTTCAATAATCCACCAAACACAGCCCCTTGCATATCGCCAACAATCTAATAAAAAAGGAGAGTAAGAATTATCTTCAGATGAAAGCTCAAAAGTTTGTAGGGAAAAAAAACATTGTAGCAGAACCATGGAAAGT
>SPJY01024787.1:0-12903 GCA_005191435.1 Raddia distichophylla | reverse complement strand
AGTTTGGTTATGAGTTATATGACCCATTTGGCCATTCGGGACACAAGGATTTTACTCGTCTTTCCGTCAACTTAACAGGTAGAGGTAGTAGCAGGCTAGCAGCTGTCTGTTAGTTACTGTTAGTTCATTATCTTCGGGAGTAGCACAGCTTGTTCCATGATACTCAGTACTTGGTTAACTTTCGAGTATTAGGTTGTCTTGCGCGACTGAGGGGAGACACGTCTGTTGTGCCGTCGCCACCAGTGCGGTGCCCTCTCCATGTTTTATAGAAAAGCAAAAGATAGAAAAAAAAAACTGTTCAGAATTTTCATAACGTCTCCAGATCCAATGACTTCGTTAACAAGAGAGAAAGAATTAAGCTTCCTGAAAAGAGCAAACGCTTCACATGGAATAATCATCGGAATAACCCTCTTCTTAAGATACTAGATTGGGCCTTCTACTCCTTGTCCTAGGCCTCTTGCTATCATAAGACTTACTCTGAAACTCTTTATAAAGCAACCAGTGATAATGATCCTGTAAGCATGACAGTAGCTGTTTAAATGCCCTAAGCTAGTATCTTTCATCTCGAGAACTACTGGGAGTACTGGCCATCTCTACCTGGTTTTAAAGACGAAAGTTAATAGGGTTTAGGCCTGCTATCCTAATAAGACTAATGTAGCTAAACATATCATTTTGCGGTTAAAGAAGCTTTAGAGGCATTTAAAAAAATGGGCATCTCGATTATGAGCCTTGAAGTTAATTTTTCGTCGTTATGAGCTCACACTTTGCTTCCTTGGTGAACTTGAAACTGAGCGAAGGCCTTTTTCGATAGAATTCAAATTTAGGAAACTAGTTCGAAAAAAATTTAGAATCTTTTGATGCAATAAAGAAACTACTGGTAACAGCGGGCAAAAAAAAAATGGGCCAAACTGGGTGATGAGAATATCACGTATTTTCATGCTATTGCTAGCTCAAATGATGGGCACAACTCTTCGGTATATGACCTTCACTCGTCCAGATTTTGCTTGTGCTGTTCAACAGGTCTGTCTCTTTATACATGATCCTTAGGAACCTCAATTCACTGTTATGAAGCGTATTCTAAGTTATCTTAAGGACACTCTGTCTTATAGCCTGTTTCTGCATCGATCATCACCTACTAACTTGACAGTCTACTCCAACACTGACTAGCTAGGAGGGCTATCCAATACATGTATGGTTTTGATGTTTTTCTTAGTGATAATTTGGTCTTGTGGTCTGTCAAGCGACAACACACATTTTCTCGATCTAATGCTGAGGCGGAGTATTGTGCCGTGGCCAATGGAGTTACAAAGGCATGTTGGCTCTGTCAGCCTCTCTAGGAACTTCACGGTCCTCTTCGTCGCACCACCATTGTCTATTGTGACAATGTTAGTGATGTCTACCTCTCCACCAAGCCGGTTCAGCATCAGCGAATCAAACATTTGAGATTGAGTTGCTCGGAGCAGACCGGGTTTGTTTGGTCCCGAACAAGTCTTGTTCGGTTGAACCATAACCTGCTCGGTCTCCTGTTACATCTCTCTGAAACAGCAAATTTCCCTCTTCGTGACTTTGAGTCTCAAGAGGATGACCCCACTCTAGTGAGTCCTTCCACTTGAGTCTCGGGGGCTAGCTGTCGGGGATAAAATCACGGCCCATTGCCATGGCCCACTCCCTGACGGCCTAAACGAGCAGCCTACCAGGGCCCAGCTCCCTGGAAGGTTCTATCTGGCCCATATGCATCCTGCCGAACAGCCTCTTGGCTGGCGTGGTGCGTAGCGGCCAAGTAATCGTGTTTGAGTCCGTCTCGAACAAGAGTTCTGCACGGCTACGTGAAGACCCGGACGTGGTTTCCCGGATTGGATTAGGAGTCGTGATTCCCAAGAATTGGAGTTTACCTTATCTGCCGTGAGATGTATTTGGCATGGTACGAGTTCGTTACGTATTCGTAGTTAGCCCGGCCCGATTATCCTCCGGTAGGTCGGTTGTTCAACACTATATAAACCAAGCCCCTACGGCGTGTAGAGGGCACGAGATCTTCGCATACCACTACTTGTATACTCGCAACCTCGCTGAGACTTGTTTGTCTTGTCGGGATTCCACCTGTAATCATCTTTGACATACATAAAGGCTGGACGTAGGGCTGTTATCTCTCCCGAGAGGCCTGAACCAGGATAAAAACCCCTGTCTCCTGTTCGTTGTTGTTCGTCGTTGTTCGGCGTGTCTCCTATCTCACTCCTGAAGAACCTTAGTTGACTTGGGTCAATATCCCAACCGTCGATAGTATAGTTGTATTTTTGTATACTTGTTTGTCATATTGTCATAAGTGATTGTATAGTTGTATTTTTGTATGTCATGAAAAAGCTCGCGAGCACTCACTAGCTGACTCGAGCTTTCACGAGCTCGAGCCGAGCTGAGTTTTCAGCTAGTTAGGTTAAATGAACACGAGCCGAGCTTCTTCACGAGGTCGGATGCTTCGCGAGCCACGAACGAGCCTGAGCTAGCTCGCTCAAGCTCAGCTCGTTTCCACCCCCTACTCTCTTCCTATATATATTTCCTGTTTTGCTCCATGGCCTCCTCTTCCTCTAGAGCATCTCACTCCCCATGATCTCCTGCTCTTTTTCTCCCAGCAATCCAGGTTTTTTCCCTATGGGGTACCTCCCTCCCTGCTAACTTTGTGCACTACCTTGACTATAACCTCAATTGCAATGCTGTCATTCATCCACGCATGGCCCTTCTAATCAGAGGAGTCGCCGGTGTGTGTGTGTGTGGTGGGGGAGGGGGGTCGAATGCAACAACGTCAGATGAGACTGCCTTTTTGAGTGTGTCAGCTTCCTTGTCCATCGAATCTTTGCTTTCCCTACTGCAACTCTACTCTGCTCTGACTATAGCGGCAGTAGTGTGCGCAAGGTTTCAAGGACACACCAAGATGGAGGAGAAGCATGGCACTAAGGAGGATGAAAGGAGGAGAAGGTAGTGGGATATGAGGATCCCAATGGGGAAAGGGCATACCTTATTTGGAAGGGAAGTATCTCAGGTGAGGAGTAAGGAGGAGGCCAGTGAGGAAGATAGCGTAGGACAGATGGATGAGAGAAAAACATAAAGGGAGGAGTGAGGGAGAGAGAAACGAGAAAGATGACACGTGGACATTCACCATGCCAGTTATGATATCAACGGAAATCCACCTAAAAAACTATGTACCTTTGGTTTTCAGTTCATGGGATAAATTAGACGAAGCACAATACTTATGTTGTAAAGTAGACCATTTTATCGAAAAATGTTTTCAAATTTAAACCATTCAAATTTAAACCATAAAAATCCAGTGTTTCAAATAAAACTTTAGATCATGTGATCGATCAAGTCTAATTTACGTGAAGTTTACAAAAATTTAACAGGAACTGTTCAATGCTCGTAGAAATGGAGAAAATAAAAATGTCGATCGCATTTCAAACAATTTTTGCGATCGTTGTGAAATCCTTAAAATAAAAACTGTCACTGACATGTATGTCGCTGCACTGTAGGGGGTACTACCGCTGCACGTACCGCAACGCACAAGGGTGCCACGCCACGAAGCAGGTGCAGCGTTCGGACTCCGACCTCTGCGTGTTCGACGTCACCTACCAGGGCGTCCACACGTGCCACCAGAAGCAACAGCGCCACGCGTCGCCGGCCGCCGCCGGCGCCTCCGCGCAGCTCGACGACGGCAGCCAGCTGCCGCCGCAGGACCCGAGCCACCAGCTGGAGCTCCTCGCGAGTTTCAAGAACGGCCTCAAGGTGGAGACCCAAGGGCTGTCGGCGCTATCAGAGTCCTTCCACGAGCACGGCGATGCTACCGCCGCCTTCTCCTTCCCTGCCGTCGCTTTAGACGGCGGCGCCACGGCGGCGGCGGGCTTCTCACCGGTGGAGAGCGGCGGGCAGCTGGGAGGGGCCTTCTCGCCGGCGTTCGTCTCGCCGGCGGCGTCGGCCGGGTCGAGCTACTTCTCGGTGACGCACTGCCCGGCGGCGAGCTACGGCCAGGGGGGAGTGGGCACGCGCGGGGTGGAGTCGGAGCTCGGCGAGGTCGTCTCCGCGGCGACCGGCGCGGCGGCGGCTCCCGCCGGGTTCGACTACTTCCTGTACCACAACCACGACGCCGATCAGCACGACCCGCACTTGCCGTTCCCGCCAATGTTTGGCCACCCTTCCCAATCCCATGGCCAACACAGGAACGCGTGAAGACTGAAGAGTGAACTCAACTAGTGTCACCAAATATTTCAGTTTGGTTATGAGTTATATAACCCATTTGGCCCTTCGGGACACAAGGATTTTACTCGTCTTTTTGTCAACTTAACAGGCAGTAGCAGGCTAGCAGCTGTCTGTTAGTTACTGTTATTTCATTATCTTCGGGTGTAGCACAGCTTGTTCCATGATACTTGGTTAACTTTCGAGTATTAGGTTGGCTTGCGCGACTGAAGGGCGACAAGTCTGTTGCGCCGTCGCCACCGGTGCGGTGCCCTCTCCATGTTTCTATAGAAACGCAAAAGATAGAAAAAAAACTGTTCAGAATTTTCATAACGTCTCCAGATCCAATGACTTCATTAACAAGATGGAAAGAATTGAGCTTCCTGAAAAGAGCAAACGCTTCACATGGAATAATCACCGGAATAACACTCTTCTTAAGAAACTTGATTGGGCCTTCTGCTCCTTGTCTTAGGCCTCTTGCTATCATCAGACTTACTCTGAAACTCTTTATAAAGCAACCAGTGATAATGACCCTGTAAGCATGACAGTAGCTGTTTAAATGCCATAAGCTAGTATCTTTCATCTCGAGAACTACTGGGAGTACTGGCTATCTCTACCTGGTTTTAAAGACGAAGTTAATAGGGTTTAGGCCTGCTACCCTAATAAGACTAATGTAGCTAAACATATCATTTTGCGGTTAAAGAAGCTTTAGAGGCATTTTAAAAAATGAGCATCTCGATTATGAGCCTTGAAGTTAATTTTTCGTCGTTATGATCTCACACTTTGCTTCCTTGGTGAACTTGAAACTGAGCGAAGGCCTTTACCAATAGAATTCAGATTTAGGAAACTAGTTTGAAAAAAACTTCAGAATCTTTTGATGCAATAAAGAAACTACTGGCGACAGCGTGCAAAAAAAATGGGCCGAACTGGGTGATGAGAATGTCACGTATTTTCATGCTATTGCTAGCTCAAATGATCGGCACAACTCTTCGGCATATGACCTTCACTCATCCATATTTTGTTTGTGTTGTTCAACAGGTCTGTCTCTTTATACATGATCCTTAGGAACCTCAATTCACTATTATGAAGCGGATCCTACGTTATCTTAAGGCCACTCTATCTTATAGCCTGTTTTTGCATCGATCATCACCTGCTAACTTGACAGTCTACTCCAACACTGACTAGGCGGGCTATCCAATACATGTATGGTTTTGATTTTTTTCTTAGTGATAATTTGGTCTCGTGGTCTGTCAAGCGACAACACACATTTTCTTGATCCAATGCTGAGGCGGAGTATCGTGCAGAGGCATGTTGGCTCTAACAACCCCTCTAGGAACTTCACCACCATTGTCTATTGTGACAATGTTAGTGATGTCTACCTCTCCACCAAGCCGGTTCAACATCAGTGAATCAAACATTTGAGATTGATTTGCATTTCATCCAAGAGCGTGTCACTCTAGGCCAAGTGTGTGTTCTCCATGTTTTGATGTCGTCGCAGTATGTTGATATCTTTACCAAGGGGTTGCCTTCATCGGTTTTCACCGAGTTTCATTTCAGTCTAAATGTTCACTCCTTCAACTTTAGATTAGGCGGGAGTGTTGTACATATATAGGTTGTTTGGTTACCTGCATTCATAGTTGTTAGGATATGCACCAATGCAAGATCACGAACGATACCAGGAGACACGATGTTTGGTAACGCAGTTCAGCTTTCGCCTATATCTGCAGGGCTCTGATTATGGGCGCTCCACCCCAATCCATAATATCACAGGATACCGACTGCACAGGTCACGGCCACATACCTGCCGCTGACCTCGTCAGGCCTATGCTACTATTATGAAGTCGTTCTCTTGGTTACACCAAGGCTGCCTCCCTTTATATAGTGGAGACCCGGCTAGAGTATGACTCTAACTCTAAACCAACCCTGCCTATTACAACACAGAGTCCATGTAACCTACTTGTACACATATTCGACACAAAGCCTAACAAACTCCACCTTGGAGAATATGGTCTCTCCATCTTGAAGTCGTTCCAGCGTTTTGCACGAACCTTGTAGCCAGTCACTGGTTGATCTCTTCTTTTGGATATTTGTTTGACTCCCCTTCAACCTGCACCTCTAGATCCAATCTTTGAGTCCTCGAGCAAGCTTCCCAGCCCGCCACCATGCACCACGTCCGTGTACGGCAAAACATGCCGCACCTCGGCTATCCGCATCCACGCCAAAGCTTCACCTCCAGTGTCATGATGCAGCGTCTCCTGTGCAACATCCAGTCGCATCAGTGCTCCCGCCGTTCCGATCTATCCGGCATACATCCACGCTTGTTGGTTTGATCGTGAACGCCGAGGTCGTTGCCGTCACCTGCCGACCTTGCCGGTTACTTTGTCAGCCCGATTGCCACGTCTGGTCAATCCCTGCCAACGGTAGCCCATCGAACGGTTCGAGCCTCCTGCCCGAAGTGTCTTACACCACCGATCGAATCGTCGATCGCCGCCATGCTCCGCTTTGCGCCGATGAGGTGTTTTCTGCGGCGCCCGTATATGCATAAACCTTGTGTCTCCCCCTAGATCTTCAACATGGCCAACCTCGCCAACAAAGCTCTGATACCACTTGTTAGGATATGCGCCAATGCAAAATCACGAACGACACCAGGAGACACGATGTTTGGTAACGCAGTTCAGCTTTCGCCTATATCTGCGGGGCTCTGATTATGGGCGCTCCACCCCAATCCATAATATCACAACACACCGGTTGACTAGGCCGGTCACGTCCACATGCCGGCCGCTGACCTCGTTAGGCCTATGCTACTATTATGAAGTCGTTCTCTTGATTACACCAGGGCTGCCTCCCTTTATATAGTGGAGACTCGGCTAGAGTCCGACTCTTAACTCTAAACCAACCCTGCCTATTACAACACAGAGTCCATGTAACCTACTTATACACATATTCGACACAAAACCTAACAACAGAGATTTGCATATACAGATGCAAAATCTTGATTTTTTCTTATGTTTGGTTGCCTGCATCTTGTTTTGAGCCTAGCTCCGTGAACACAAGATTCTCCATGTAGTCTGGCTTTGGAGAGCGTTTCTCTGGATGCAGCGCAAGGCGGCCTGGTGTTCTGCACAAGGGGCCACAGTTAGTCACCATATCAAGCCATGCATGTGCGGCTACGTGGTAATTAAGTTTTTTATTTGTATCTTTTTATTAGCATATCTGATTATCGAACCGATTTTAAAAATGAGTTTCTAACATTTTTTCAAACAAAACTAAACCACACCCGCTATATAAATTTCAAAATATTTAAATTTCAAAATATTTGCCTACTAAACACTCAACCAAACAGCATCTGACATCCTGTATCCCACCAGCCTGGCTGAGTCGGATGGGACAGGCTCGTGAGAGAAAGCAACCAAACAACCTAATAGTAATTTTACGGGTTACTCCAAGGTTGATTGGCTTCCATATCTCCCGACCACTGTTTATATAATCTTTTTAGATTATATATATACTGAGATATATAAGGTTCGAGGTAAGGAAAGCTACCATCCATATATACTGATATAATCTTTTTAGATTAATTGATCCCATGTGTTTATCATGCTATATGGGGCACACGGCCGCATGGATAAGCATAGCATGATAGATTGATAGCAACAAAAGGGTATAAAAAGCTAGCAAGCATTCCTAACGAAAAACTAGCAAGCAGCTAACACAGGCTATAAGCCCAGAATCAGTTCATGGGGCTCCATCTCTTTCATGACTGGGTCGACCGGTTCAACCGAGATCCGCAAAACGGAGGGCAAAAACCATGGTTTTCAATCTTGCGGTCTTGCCGATATGATTTGGTTTGGCAAGCCAATGGTTTAATTTGAACCGATCCATATTCAAAATTTCAAATTGAAATTCAGCATCAACCGATTAGTGTTTGACATGAATCGAATCCTTAATGCTCCAAACCGTCGTTTTTTTCTGGGTAGAACAAGTAGTTTCTGGTCCAAACCGACCAATGCTTTGCTAAATAAATTGGAGGCGACCGACCTAGCTATACCGATCAGACTGATTTCTGACAATATAGCAAGCAATACCAAAAAATCAGGAACATGTGGATGCAGTGCAAACTGGAACCTATGGAGCACATGAATACGGCAAAAAAAAAAAAAAAAAAAAGGAGGGGAGGAGGAAGGCAGTGACGTCGGCCATCGCTCTCGCCGACGTCAAATCTTCAGCGGTTTTGTCGTCGGGATAACTCTGGCCGACGTCACAGAGGGGGGCAAGGGGCTCGGGAAGCTAGGGGAGGGGAGGGCAGTGACGTCGGTCATATATCTGGCCGACGTCACTGGTTGGGAGGATGTCTCGGCGGTCTATTGTCGGCCGACGTCAACGAGGAGGGGCATGGGGGGCAGGGAGCAGGGAGGGGGAGGGGAGAAATGACGTCGGGAATTTGTTGGCCGCCGACAAAAGTGAGCAGTGTCGTCCAAGCAGTGTCGGCGGATCTGTGTCGTCGGCCAGCCGCCGACAAAGGCCTATGACGTCGGTTTTTTGGACCCACCACATAAAACAATGTAAAAAATCATACTTGGACAGTGATGAAACCACATGGCACCACACTTTAACGATGGCCCACATAAGGAAACCACACTTCGATGGTGGGTCCACATGATGAAAACACATGAACCACATTTCATGAAGTATCATATATTGGTATATGTATTATAAGGTATCATATATTTACAAAAAATATATAGTATCATAAAGTACAATTAAACCATTGTACCGCCTCCTGAACAAGTACAGTGGCTAACCTAGCTAGGGCGGACCAAAAGCTCGGGCTCGACGAGCTACTTAAAATCGGTTCGAGCTCGGTTCGAGCTCGAATGCTAAATGAGCCGATCTCAAGCCCGATCCCGAGCTCGAGTCTATTCGAGCTGAGCTCGAGCACGATCCCGAGCCTTCATCGAGCCCAACTGAGCATGAATAATTATCATTGCATAACATATTTCTCTCTTTAAATCCAATTCTTCAACCAATTTGAGCCAAGCTCGAAATCGAAATCGAGTACAACTGACCTCATATAGTCTCATCTTTCCCATAAAAAGCACAAATTCCTTCATTCGATCTCAACCGTGCTGATCTCGAGCCTAGTCGAGTTTTCGTTGAGCTTGATCTCGAGCTTGACGCTAAGCTCGATGCTGGTTCAAGCCGAGCTCAAGATTTGACGGCCTAAGCTCACTCAGGATCAGCTCGAATTTACCCCTAACCCTAGCAGCCTCTAGAGGGAGCTCTCCAAGAAGAAGATGAAGAAGAAAGGCAAGCTGCCGAGGGACATGGGCCAGAAGCTTATCCGTTGGCGGTAACTTCACTATCGATGGCCCTATCCATCCATACATACACATCTACATGCTTAATGCTTTATACAAATGTAAATTCTGAAGGTCAATCGATGATTAAGCAAAGCAAATCAACAACTGGTTCAACCATTCATTAACACCGGACGCAACATTAGAGGCCGATGCCGGTTGCCACAGCTGAACGAAAAAATTGCTCAAACCACGTTCAACTTCCTGCCAGAAAACAAAATGACACTCAATGTCTCTATTTTTCCTATGACACCGAGTTAACGGATTTTATTATCAAATGACATCTTGATAATTCTTTCACCTCTTTTCCCACAATTTTTCACCCTGAAAAATGTGTGAGTTTCTGGTTTTGCTCTTCTGTTGTGACGGTGCCGACGCCGACAACAGGAACGACGACGACGGGAGAGGCGGTGGCGACAACAATGATGGAGGCAACAACGATGCAGTGCGGTGGGTTGCTACCGAGGTCGTCGGCGCTATGGCTCCGCGAGGTGCTCCTCGTGCTGCAGCGGTTCAAGGCTACCATCACCGATGGCGTTGTGCGCAGTCAGATGCGGTTGTTGCTGCAGTCTGACGAGATGGCGGCGCAAGTGTGGGAGCTACAGCATGACCTGGCCACGCTGCTCAACAAGCGCAACGGAGTGCAGCGGAGTGGCGGCGTGGTGGCTGCCGGAGGTGAGGAAGAAGGCCAAAAGGGAAAAAAAAAAGGAGGAGAAAATGCAAAAATGTTATTTGCGAACAAAATTCGTTGCATCGGTGTCATAGGGAAAACAGAAACTAATTGAGTGTCATTTTATTTCATCGCAGTGAATTGAGTGTCATTTAAGCAATCTTCCTCGGCTGACTACAGTTTGCAGCCACTCGCCACTAAGGCTATCTCCAACAGGAACCCCTAAATTTGATCCCCTATAGCCTCATATACAGGTTCCCTTAAAAAAAATATCTCCCTATATTTCTCCTATCTCCAACAACGTTTCCTATATAGAGAATTGTATAAGGGGAGAGAGAACCTCTATATATAAGGGAATGGAGAGAAAAACTTTATTTTAGGGAACGAAATAGAAAATGCTGTTGAAGCACATAAGGGAAGAATCCGTCCCCTATTTTAGGATAGAGGGTGCTTTACGGGAGCCTGTTGGAGACAGCCTTACAGTGTCTCAAGCAGCTCATTAGCCGCACTTTGCATGGATGGGCAGTACTTCCTCGGCGGAGGTGAGTATCGACGTGGCATGTGACGGCGATGGCGGCATGGCGAGTGTTGACCTCATGTCTCTGTACGGCGTTGCCCAAGGCCTGATGGCTCTCGGGTCACGTCGGGTGCAAGGCCGTTGGGACGCCATGTCGCCATGGTTGGCATCGGAAGCACGACAGTGAGCCAGGACTAGTGTCTATACCATTCAAAGGGCTCAAAACGGTGTACCGTTTGTAGTTTTTTCAAATAAAAAAGATATTTGTTCTCCCTGATTCAAAACCTAGAATTTAAAACAAACTTTGCGCTTTTTAGCAGTTTTTGGTCCAAACCTATTGAATTTCACTTTTTTTAAAAAAAGACGCTTTCCATCCCTCGCACAAATTTTGGAGAAAAAAAAAAGAGAAAGATTTTTTTTCCTTTGATAATGGAAATTAATCCAGAATCTACATCCGAAGATGTACGGCAAACAAAAGTCAAAAAGTCCTCAACAAAAGGACATTACAATATCAACACAAAAATGGTACTTTACAAAAGAGGACTGAAACAATGCAAATATAAAAAAAGATTAAGGCCATGTTCTTTTGAGCTGATCTGAACGGCTGAAATGACTGAACTTCGAGAGCTTCTCGAGGTAGTTTCAAAATTCGGATACATTTCGTTTGACTTGTTTTTAAAACGTTAGAACCCACCTTCAAAACAACAAAAAAACAGACTCAAAAAACTCAAAACATATGTGTTTTGAAAACGTAGATAAGTCGTTAAGTTGTTAAGCCATTAAGCTGAAAAGAACTGGACCTAAGCATTACAGAGTCTATTATTTAATTGCCATCCGTGATTGGCAAAACAAGACAAGGCCACCTCTTCCAAAGACCTGCAAGCACGGACGAAACATCCCCGCTCATTTTCCTTCTGTAGCAAGGCCCATTGGTGTGACCAATAGGATTCTCTGAAGATAATCTGCATATATACATAAGATATCTTTGCATTTGTCAAAAACAATGTCATTGCGGCAAAGCCAAACCACCCAAAGAATGGCGGCGGTTCCAACAAAAATCCTTTTCTTTATATCTAACGAAATTCCATGAAGCCAATCGCCTATTAAGTGAGAACAACTAGTAGAAGTTTTCAAACCAAGAACAATTTGGACCATGCGCCAAACTGTTTTTGAAATATGACAATCAAAGAAAAGATGTTTAATTGTTTCATTGCCACTATAAAAGCAACAAAGTTGGCTTCCTCTCCAATTACGTTTTGCAATGTTATCTTTTGGTAGCACAAGAAATTTTTTATCTTTAATGGAAGCTTTAATTTCCAAAGAAATATGTTCATGCCAGACACATCCATGTTCACTAATCTTCGGTACATATATTAAACTAAAAAAGTGACCACTCTTACGTAACTTCCAACTGAAAATGTCTTTTTGAGTATTTAACTCAACATTAGCTAATCGATTGACTAAACTTTGCCAATCAATTAGATTTTGAGCTACTAATGCTCTTTGAAAAGAGACATTAAAGGGCGAACTATTAAGAATACTAGCAACCGTATCATTTTTCTTGTGAGCAATGGAGAAAAAAGATGGATATGTTGGGAAACCACCCTGTGGGGAACCCGGCCCGTGCCCAGGCCAGTGCACGGCACGGCACGCCTAGGGCCGGCCGGCACCTCCCCCACGGTGGGTCCCACATTGGACCTGGCCTAAACACTAAGCAGCACTATAAAAGAAGAGCTGGAGCACCTATTGTATAACAGATCTGAGAATAATAAAGCAGAGCTCCACCCATACATCTTTGTGTCCATCTTTCTCTGTGATTGATTGTCCACGTTTATACCTCGGACTACACCCGGTAGCGAGGTTTTTTAACACGTTATCAGCACGCTCGCTCCATCAACGTGTCGATCAATCCGCAAGGAAGACCGATCTGCATCCACTTCTACCACGAAGGTATATTTGGGCACCGATTACCTCGTAGATAGTGATCTGTGTTTGAATTTGTTTGCATATCGAGAAAGACTTGTGGTTTTCCCTAGTAGATCGAAAAATTTACAAGAATTTTAGTAGATTCGTTTTGGGTTCGGTATTAATCAATCTGAAAGATTGATCGATACGCGCCCGCGCCACTGCTGCGACATGCCGGC
>SPJY01024779.1:0-14605 GCA_005191435.1 Raddia distichophylla | reverse complement strand
ATGACATGAATATTTTATGGGGAAAATTAAATTGTTGCCCTCTAAAGTTGACCTAAAGTCTCTCTTAACCCCTGAAACTTGAGAGCATTAGTGATGATCGGTTAGTGAGCTTGCGCAATGGAAGGAGCAATGACAACATGATGGACATGGAATCAACGTTGGAATTGCATTATGAGGAGTATTTTGTGGAACCAATGGAAAAGGTATGTCAATAGCAAGAATATCTATTTTGATAGATGCTACGTGGACACTTGATCAATGCTCTAGATTGATAATTTTGTGAAGCAATTTACATAAAAAAAGAAGATAAAGTGACACCTAGTTTATAGCTAGAAAGGAGAATAATTCAAGGGTCTGTAACCAAAAAATGTTTCAAACTAAATGAGCAAGCTATAGTGGGTGAAGATGGAGAGTGTAATCAGGTCTTAAGTTTTGGACAATAAATGAAACTTCAGTATAACTTTTGAGGACTATAGTGTACATTTCTCCATGAAATATCCTTGTCAGTTATGTCAAAAATCACAGCATGGAACCTATTGTGCAAACTAAACCCTAGCTTCATTGTGCTGTCTTCCTTATTAAGACGTCTCTCTCTTCATGGTGCATCGCCCTCTCTGCCAACACCGCTCTTCCTAGTGTAGCCCTCTCTACATCATCTCTCTTTCCATCTTCAACCCTAGGTTTGGTGGCCTCTACCACTGACCCAACTACCGGTTGCACTACACCAGTCGGCTCCCACCCCATCAACCTCGCTGAATCTCACCCCATCAGCTTACCATTTATGTAGGAGCTGCTCTCCTATCACTGTCATTGACGACAATATCATGGCCCTTCAAAATATTAAAACTGATAAAAGAGAAAAAGTATACCATTGCTCCCCTTAAATTTGTATTAAAGTCTCACTTAGCTTCTAGAACATGTAAAAAAACTATTTTGACCCCTTAAAGTTGATTTTGTTTACACAATGGGCCGCACGTTGTGATTTCTACCATGAAGTGCTAAGGTAGATGCTAACATGAATATGTAATGGTGAAAAGTACATTGTTACCCTCTAAAGTTGTACCAAAATCTCACTTAACCCCTGAAACTTGAGAGCATTAATGATGATCGGTGAGTGAGCTGCCGCAAAGGAAGGAGCAAGGACGACATGATGTGCATGGAATCAACATTGGAATTACATTATTAGGAGTATTTTGTAGGAACCAAACAGAAGAAGCATGTCATGAATTTAACAAACAATACAATTCAATGCAAACTCAAGACGAGCAGTAGATTCAAAATCAGGCAGCAGAAATAAAAACCAGCTTAATGCTCAAGTTTTTATCAATATGAATTGCTCTCAGATTGTGCTAACGGGTTGCTAATATTAAATTAGCCATACCTCTATTAACAGGGCTAAAATCATAGGAGATAAACTGGATTAGGACAAAATTAAAGAGTTGAACAGCTCTGCCTTTAGAACAAAAGAGAACTTTGCAACTCAATACACCAAGATAATCTAAGTTCGGTCAGCAGTGGGACTACCGTATCTACTGCCCAAAAGAGCAACGGACTAGTACCAAACTTGATAACAAGTACCACGGCCACAAGATCAACAGAAAGACACTAAGATGAATATGTCTTATAACAGTAGCAAAGATACAAGCATATAACAGCGAGTTGCACAACAAGGATCTCAAGGCAATGCTTACAACAATTTACTCAAAGTTCTAGAACAGTTTATATGCATATACCTCAGAGCAAGCAATCATCACCGAGCAATTAGATAAAGCCCACAGCAAAGTACAAATATCCTAATCAGAACTCGACCCCTGTTCAAAGAACAGTTCCCCAGAACCATAATTGGACCACTGTACAGAGAAAAAAGAAGCAAATACTTACGATGCGTCGGAATCAAACCAACAAGATGAGGCAAAGAGTGAAGTTCAGTATCACAGAAAACAATTCAATGCACCACCGATGAAATGAATTGGAGAAACAATGCTGACACTCCACCACGACCAAAGGTCACGGCTAGAGCCCGAGGAGCAGGGAGACGCAACGACAACTTCACGGCAACATACCCCTTTGCCGTCGGGAACCAGAGTCGAAGAGGAACACCACCAAGGCAGCTATCACCAGCCGGCGACAATGCCGAGGCGCCGGCGAGAGCAGCAGGGACGGCACAGTAAGTAGATGGAGAAGGAAAACCAAGACGGAATGAACCAGCCGAGCCAGAGAGAGGAGCACGAGACTTCCCATACAGGCGATGGGAACGACGTTCCCGAAGTCGCCAGCCACTCCACGCCCCCACGCACCCGCGCAAGTCGAAGGCGAGCCAACAGCCGCCACCGCCAGCCAGCTCGGGTTTAAGGAACCCTAATTGTGGCGCCGTATCATCTAGGGGCAGCACCGTTGCCCTCTTTTCCTTCTCTCGTAATGGGCCAAATGCCCACCAGTCCAAAGGGCTAAAGCTCAACAATGTTGTGGTGGAAAACATGCAAATCTTCGAGTGAAGTTGCCTGCTTAAATTGCTACTTTCCAGAAATCATCAATTTTCAAGTCATTTGATTTGAATTAACTCCCACATTATTCGCTCACATCATACAAACCAGCTATGTCTTTCACTGTTAGCAAGTCGCTTAAGAAAAAAAAGAAAGAATTTATTTAAAAATCCTTCTTTTCTAAAGGCAGCCCATGCATCCCTTTCTAGACCTGACCCATGCATATCATCTCAGATATTTACTCAGTTTATGGAAGGATAGATATATTTATAGTCCATATATACATGTACTCATAAACAATCAATACATTATGTAAAATACTTTTGTTATCACGTCGTCACTCATGAGACCCATATTTGCTCTCAACCCTAGCTTCAGTGTGTTGCCTTCCCTATTAAGGCGTCTCTCCCTTCATGGTGCATCGCCCTCTCTGCTAACACTACTCTTCCTAGTGTAGCACTCTCTACATCATCTCTCTTTCCATCTTTAAACCCAAGGTTTGGTGGCCTCTATCACTGACCCAACTGTCGGTTGCACTACACCAGTCGGCTCCCACCCCATCAACCTCGCTGAAGATCACCCCATCAACTCTATCATATATGTAGGAACTGCTCTCCTGGCACTGTCATTGAGGACAATGTCATGGCCCTTCAAAATATTGAAACTGATTGAAAGGATCGCTATGCCGCCTAGAAGGGGGTGAATAGGCGGATAAAACGAAATTGCGGAATTAAAACAACTCAAACAGTGACCAGCACGTCGGATGTTCCGATGGAGGTCGGAAGTTCCGATCTGGTCCAGAAACCCCTGCGTCGGATGTTCTGATCTGGGTCGGATATTCCGACGGACGTCGGATGTTCCGATCCTAGGTGTTCTGGATTTGTCGAAAATCTGCAGTAAAACTGATTTCTCGCAAAACCAAGGTTAGATCTATTCAAGAATATTTAGAACCGGCCAACACCAATAGTAAAAACAACAAATCAAGACCAAGACAAAAACACAGCGATTTTTGTTTACCGATGTTCGGATCTTTAAAGGGAGATCCTACTCACCGTTAGGAAAGGCACAAAGCCCGGATCACCAAGACCCTAATCCCCTCCCGGCGAAGCACACAGCACTCACCGGCGATCACTCGTTGAATCCTTTTCCTTGCGGAGGTAGATTCGCACCTTCACAAACTCTGGAGACACACCACACGAAGATCGGCGGCTCACCGGCGACACCTAGCCGTCTAGGAGCCCTTCAAGCCTCCTAGAGTAACAAATGCGATGAAGAAATTTAGGAATCGATAAGTGCTTAGAATTGGAAGACTCTAATTCGAGGAGCACCTGGGTGCCTTGATCTCTCTAGATCTAGATCTCACAATATGAACAAGAGAGAGACAAAGACTAGGGTTCTTGAGAGAGATGATGAAGAAAATGAATTAGGCTCAAATCAGGATGTAATCAAAGTGAGTAACGTTTTGGCAGGTATTAGAGAAGGCTTTAAATAGGGAATCCCGAAAACTAGCCGTTGCTGCAGTTAATCCCGCATTAGATATTCCGACCCACGTCGGATGTTCCGATGACCATCCGATATTCCGACCCGCATCGGATGTTCCGATGGACTACTGGATGGCTTGAAAAACTGGCAGGCTGGCTTCATCATCGGATGTTCCGACCCTCGTCGGATGTTCTAATGGTATAGGTTCTGTATACGGTGTATTTTGAGTGGAAAACTCACACAAATTTCGAGATACCTATTTTGGGCACTTAGGAACCTTTATATGCTTCTCCATTGCATCCCTCTTTATAATACGACATCCCTATGACTCAATAAATAAAGATTTACAAATAAATACAAGTCTTGACGCCTTCTTGCAATATATTCACTTTTGAGGGGGTACACCATCACATGTAAACATGTACCTCATGGGTTTAACCTGTATAACATCTGTGCACAATTCTCCAATAGAAAATATTAGCTCTATAATTGTTACTCATTAATCACCAAAATCACTTATGGGCCTAGATGCACTTTCACTGATAAAATAGAAAAAGTATACCATTGCTACCCCTAAATTTGTATTAAAGTCTCACTTAGCTTTGAGAACATAAATACTTTTATGACCCATTAAAGTTGATTTTGTTTACATAATGGGTCACACGCTGTGATTTCTACCATGAAGTGCTAAGGTAGGTGCTGACGTGAATATTTTATGGAGAAAAGTACACTTTTACCCTATGAAGTGTACCAGAATCTCACCTAACCCCTGAAACTTGAGAGCAATAGTGATGATCGGTTACTGAGTTGGCGCAACGGAAGGAGCAATGATGACATGGAATCAACGTTGGAATTGCTTATGAGCAATATTTTGTGGAACCAAATGGAAAAGGTATGTAAACAACAAGGACATCTATTTTGATAGATGCTACGTGGACACTTGATCAATGCTCTATATTGACAATTTTGTGAAGCAATTTAGGTAAACAAAGAATATAAAGTGAGAACTAGTTTATAGCTAGAAAGAAGAATAATTCAGTGGTCTGTAACCAAAAAAAAGTTTCAAACTAAAGGAGCAAGCTATAGTGGATGAAGATGGAGATCGAGGGTAATCTGGTCTTAAGTTTTGGAGGATAAATGAAACTTTAGTATAACTTTTGAGGACTATAGTGTACATTTCTTCACAAAATATCGATGTCAGTCATGTCAAAAATCACAGCATGGAACCTACTGTGCAAACTGAACCACCTTTAAGGAGCCAAAAACTTACGAGAGCCAAGTTTATCCGAGCCAAGCAAGATTCGATAAAGCTTTGAGAAAGACAGCAATTAGCCCTTTGACAAAATGAAACCCTATAGTTATCACTGGATTATCGCAATGTTGACAAGAAGGACACTAAATTGATCATGGAGCTCGTCGACAATGCCTTGAAATCTTTCCCGCGTCTGAAAGTGACCACGGGACGAAAGGTTTTAGAGATTCATCCAGTGATCGACTGGGACAAGGGGAAGGCCGTTGAGCTTTTGCTTCAGTCACTAGGACCGGATGACTCTGAAAGTGTTCTTCCTATCTACATCGAAGAGAAAAATTACCAAAATAATCAACAAATAAATCACATTTAATATAGTAATGAATAGAAAATAAAAATTGTGGATTTGACACTTAGTCCCGCTAACACCGCTCTTCCTAGTGTAGCTCTTTCTACGTCATCTCTCTTTCCATCTTCAACCCTAGGTTTGGTGGCCTCTACCACTGACCCAACTGTCGGTTGCACTACACCAGTCGGCTCCCACCCGATCAACCTCGCTGAATCTCACCCCATCAGCTCTACCATTTATGTAGGAGCTGCTCTCCTATCACTGTCATTGACGACAATGTCATGGCCCTTCAAAATATTAAAACTGATAAAAGAGAAAAAAATATACCATTGCTCCCCCTAAATTTGTATTAAAGTCTCACTTAGCTTCCAGAACATGAAAAAAAATACTTTCATCAATTGAGATTTTAATGAAATTTCAGCAATTTCCAGTTGCTGGAAACATTATAGCCAGCGGCAATGTTCCGGTCGTCGATATAGATGGAGGCTGTGTGGGCGGTTTAGGAAAAGGCTGCCGACACAGGTATATTCTGGTGCACAATCTGGGTACATGTGCTCCATTTGTGTCGGTGGCATAAGGAAAGGCCGCCGACATTTCTCCGCCATGTGTCGCTCCTTCCTTTGTTGTACGGGGCCCACGCTGTCAGAGCACGGTCTACGTCGCCGTGCCATGAGCGGTACTTGTGTCGACGGCTGTGTGAGCCGTCGACATATACCTAACCCAGTGGCTCCCCCCGGAAGCGAAATTGTCATCGGGGCCGACGATAGAAAGTCCTGTGTCGTCAGAGCTGCGTCGGCGGCCGGCTGCCGATGCTGACGTCGATTCCTGTAGTGGTTAATCAAATTATTTAAGTAATTTATATTATTAGAACAAAATAGACTCATATTAACTTTGTTGTACCATAAAAGGTGTCTTGCAATAACGTGTAATTTTTTTTTAAAGAAACCTGCGTAATTTGCTGGACGCTTGGATGCAGAGATTTTTTGCTTTATTTTTTCGTTGCCTTGAAGATTAAGTTTGCCTTCCCAAGTTGCCATTGCGGCAAGTAGATTAATTCTGCAGTATATATCTGGCACATTCCATAGACCGTGGAAGATATGTATATAGAAATGGAAGCACCGATTTGATTTTCATTTTCCATATATATGCACATAGGAAATACTAGTTTTTGCAGAATAGAATTACACGTACGCTTACCATAATGGCCTGCGTGAAAAGCTCAAGGGTTTTGGTAATGATTTGATATGCTTCTTCCATTAGATGATACGAAGGTCATGCTTCTGCTATATATTTGCCACCCACCACCACCATTGATGCCATTGCCTTGTTCAGTTGTTCCCCCTCGAAATATTCTTCTCTGTTAACCTAGCCTAGCCTCTGCAGCGAAGATGACTCGGAGCAAGCAGGAGATGAAGCTGATCGTCGATTGGAAGAAGCGCAAGACGACGTACCGGAACCGCCGGGATGGCCTCGTTCGGAAGGCGTCGCAGCTCGCCACCCTCTGCGACATCGACGTCTTACTCGTCTGCTTCCCGTCGGCGGCGGGTGGCGGCGAGGTCACGGTCTGGCCGTCCGACGGCCGGGTTGTGGAGGACCTGGTGGCGCGCTTCCGCGCGCTTCCAGCGGCGAACGTCAAGCAGGTGTTGGACACCCGCGCGCTCCTCCAGGAGGGCCTGGCCAAGGAGCAGCGCAGGCTCTCCAAGGTGAGGCAGCACGGCGCCGACGACGTGCTCACGGCATGGGACAGCAGCCTCGACCACCTCACCGTCGACGGCCTCAAGGATCTGCACGGCGCGCTCGACGAAGCGCTGCAGAGGACGCGGGCGCGGATCGACGCCCTTCGCCGCGGCAGCGCCGTCGACGAGGTCTTGCCATCCGCGGTCACCGCGCCCGCAACCCGCGACATCGTATTCGCGCCATCCGTGGGCGCGGGCGCGGGCGCCGCTCGCGCGCAGCACGCCCCGGCGGTCCTCTTTGGCTTCCCTTTAAACTCGTCGGGCGCCGGCACCGGAGGATCGCAGTACCACTACAATCCACGTCGCTTCCTGCCACAGCCACCGCCGCTGGTCGACCAGATGGTCCAGATGCCACCTCTGCGCCTCTCCATTCAGATGCCGCCGCCGCCGCCGCCGCTCGCTGCGCCGTCGGACATGGCCAGTGCTTGCTTCATGGAGAACCTGCCCTACACCACCAACGTCCTCAACGGCGGCAGCCTCTACGGCGACCTTGGGCAGGTTTTCTCTGGCGGTGCAGGGTACAACGATGGCTTCCATAGCTTTGGCCATGACTTTCATGGCCATGGCAGCTTTGTATATGCTACCGGGTTCGATTTGGATGTGGAACACAACTTGAGAGCTGGCGTCTGGACGATGACCACACTTAACAATCCAATGGGCATCGTCCCTTTCGAGATGCAGCACAACTCGGGCGATCTACCTGGGAGCAGTGGCAGCAGCTTTCATGGGGGTTTTAATTAGAGTTTTGGCTATATGCTGGGGTTAAATCTATCTATCAATATTCAATTGTCGATTTAGTACAATTTAGGGTCAGGGATGTTACTATTTACTATCTTGCGAAGTGTTTGCTTAGGAACTACCTACATTTTATGTCGATTGTCTTGCTGGTGTTTGCTTAAGAGTGCTATTTACATTTTGTGTGGATGGATAGATTGTTAATGAAGAGATTTGAGTTTAAGTCTTGGTTCTCCCAATATTTTCAACTTATTTTTAAATCATTTGTAGTACTATCTCTATCGGTTCGGTCAACCGGCAGTTATACCCCTTGGGCATCAGCCGGATGGCGTGCGACGATGTGTACCAGTTTAAAAACTGGTAAACTGTTACCGATAGTGATACCCCATGGGCATCAGTACCGAATGGTGTGTACCGGTTTAAAAATCGGTAAACTGGTACTGAAACCTATTCCCAACCGGTACAGATGTTCTCTTTTATATAGTAATGCACAACTATTTGGTACTCTACCATTCTTGATGCATAGTTACCCGTTTGCTTCTATATATGTCTATTAGTATCATGCCACTTCGTCCACACAATGAAAATATTACTAGGGCAATTTGGTTATAATGTACACAAACAATCATTGCATGCATCACTAATTTGAAGTTTCAATATTTGGTTAAAACAATGCAAGTTACGTACAGAGGTAATATATAAATTGTGTATTCGTGACCCTCTTTCTCGTGTAATACCACTAATTTGAAGTTTTGTACACAAGCTCGATTGCATGCATCACTAATGCTTTTTGATAGGAAAGATGCCCACCCTTTTAATGAAATCTGGAAAAGAAGGTCAATCATAAGACTCGTCGGGATCAGGTGCCGCGGTGCCCCCGATCGATTGTAGCAAATCATGTATTAAATATGCAGATATTATCTTCAATAAATAATTAGGTCTCCTAATTAACCAAAGCATGGTAACGAGGAAGAGAGGCATACTAAGAGCAGTGACCGGGGGACCCAGTCGATTAAGCTTTGATCGAGTTTTTTTTTAAAGAGGGGCAGGAGAACTGTCGTCCTATTTCAATGAATAGCAGGAGAAAATAAAAACAAAGCCCATGCAAGCATGAGGTACAACCATAGCGCTCCGCTGCAACTCTGGCGAAAGCCAAACACCTCCGGCCACCGTCGGGAACACCGCCTACAGAGAGAGAGGAAAACAACACCGCTGCTACCACGAAGGCCAAAGGCCTGGACATGAGGGGGGGGGGGGGGGGGGGGAGGGGAATGCCACCAACGCTCACCAGGAGCAGTAGACACAGCGCAAAGCCCAAGTGCAAGACAGCGACCATGACGCCTCCAACAAGGTAGCGACAGGTAGAATCCGCCGCAGTCGCAAAACCGCTAGGGTTTTCACCCAGAGTAGGGAAGGTCCAACAGGTGATGCCTCTAAGGAGGGAACGACACCAAAGGTGACGCCAACATTAGCTCGAAAGGGCAGGGTTTTGCCCAAGACCTACCCTACAAGCGCACAAGGCAGGGGCTGCCGATGGTCCCAGAGTAGGGAAGGTCCAACAGGTGATGCCTCCAACGAGGAAACGACACCAAAGGTGATGCCAACATTAGCTCGAAAGGGCAGGGCTTTCGCCCAAGACCTACCCTACAAGCGCACAAGGCAGGGGCTGTCGATGGTCGATAGCACCAGAATAACCGAGCTCCGGCCGAACACGTAGATCTGCAGAGCGTGCACAAACGCCGCCACTTGATGCGAAAGACGCCGCCCATGCCACCCGACACCTTGGAGAAAGGGACTGTCACGATGGTGGGGATGGGACTGGGACAAGAGGCAGAGAACGGGGACACCATCGGAGAAGTTGCAAGCCAATGTCACCGAAGGGCTTGCGCACGAGAAGCGAAGGAAGACAGACGCCGCGCCACCCTGACGGCACAAGTCGAACTCCGCTACTAACCCAGAAAACGCCAACCTACGCCACCAAGCACCTCGCAGAGAGGGGAGGGCAAGGAGGTAAGGAGCGGCCAGGCTAGATACATGGGTAGCGGCGCCGCCAGAGGACAGGCGACGGCCCACCACGCCACCACAGGAGGAGCCGCCGGACACACGCCCCTGATGCCCGCAAGCTCCGCCCGCTCCGACCACTACCAAAGCGGACCCCACAAGAGGCCTCCAACGAGACAGGCTAAGGGGGAGGGGAAGAAGGAGAAAAAGCCGGTGCCGAGCTCCACCGAGCTACGAGGCCATCGAACCCATGACCGTGGAGCACACCGGCTCCGACCGCTCCAGCCAACATCGCCAGATCCGGGCCTCCTGCCTGCGGATCCAGCCTCCAACAGCGCGACCCCCCTAGGCGGTCACCCGAGACGGGCCTATGTGGAGGGAAAGAAGGAAGAAGAGGGAAACCAGCGACATGCTCCATCACAACGCGCGAAGGCAGTGACGAAGAAGGGAGGCCGCATGTCCAGCGAGGGGCCACACACTGCGGGCGGATACTGGAGGGGACGACCCACACGCCCTGTGAGAAGAAGAGCGGCAAGGCGAGGCACCGGCCATCGTCCGGAGGAAGGGGGATCCTCGGCCGCCACCGCCCGAGCACAGATCCGGAGGTGAGGCGGCCGAGGCTCGCCGGCAATTGCCCGAGCTCAGATCCGGAGGCCAGGCCGCCGACGAGGAAGGGGCCGCCTCACGAACTCGACCCTGGAGGACCAGGAACCGGTGGCCAGGGAGTGAGGGATGCCCGCCGGTGGCGGCGGAGCTGGCTGGTGGGCAGGGAAAGAACAAGGGCGTCGCCGGCCGTCGGGAGAAAGCCACACCAATGCTACCCTTTGGAGGAGAGACGTCGGAGCTGCCAGATCTGAAGAGACGAGTCTCCGCCGACGAAGGGAGGCGACACGGCCGGGCGTCCCCGGCCCGGCCCACGTTGAGGTGGGAGGAGGAGGGCACGGACGATGCCGACCACCTTTTGCCGCGCAGCAGCAGGAGCTAAAGTGGGGTGGCCGCTCCGCCACGCCGGCTCGGAGAGGAGGCCAAAGCGGCCGCCGCGCCGAAACAGGAGGGAGTTGGCTATATGCTGGGCTTAAATCTATCTATCAATATTCAATTGTCGATTTAGTACAATTTAGGGTTAGGGATGTTACTATTTACTATCTTGCGAAGTGTTTGCTTAGGAACTACCTACATTAATTTTATGTCGATGTCGATTGTCTTGCTGGTGTTTACTTAATTAAGAGTGCTGTTTACATTTTGTGTGGATGGATAGATTGTTAATGAAGAGATTTGAGTTCGAGTCTTGGTTCTCTCAATATTTTCAACTTATTTTTAAGTCGTTTGTAGTACTATCTCTATCGGTTCAGCCAACCGGCAGTTATACCCCTTGGGCATCAGCTGGATGGCGTGCGATGACGTGTACCAGTTTAAAAATTGGTAAAATGTTATCGATAGTGATACCCCATGGGCATCAGTACCGAATGGTGGGCATCAGTAAACTGGCACTGAAACCTATTTCCAACCGGTACTGATGTTCTCTTTTATAGTAATGCATAACTATTTGGTACTTTACCATTCTTGGTGCATAGTTTCCCGGTTGCTTCTATATATCTCTATTAGTATCATGCCACTTTGTTCACATAATGAAAATATTACTAGGGCATTTTGGTCATAACGTACACAAACAATCATTGCTTAAATATTTGGTTGAAAAAAATGCAAGTTACAGAGGTAATATATAAATTGTGTATTCATGACCCTCTTTCTCGTGTAATACCACTAATTTGAAGTTTTGTACACAAGCTCAACTGCATGCATCACTAATGCTTTTTGATAGAAAAGATGCCCACCCTTTTAATGAAACCTGGAAAAGAAGGTCAATCATAAGACTCGTCGGGGATCAGGCGCAGTGGTGCCCCCGATTGTAGCAAATCATGTATTAAATATGCAGATATTATCTTCAATGAATAATTAGGTCTCCTAATTAACCAAAGACGAGCAGTGACCAGGGGACCTAGTCGATTAAGCTTTGATCGAGTTGACAATGTTTGCATCAATGTTAATCCACTAATCTCGGTGGTGGCAAAGTTTGGTGCAATTTTCATGATCCGTCTGTTCGGAAATTTTGGTGGCTTAATTTCTCCGTCGCCGTTCCTGTGTATGAAGCTGTTGCTTAAATTTGTCGCGAAAAGTGATGAAGTAGCGCAAGAAACGCAAGCAATTTGTTAATCAAACGAGGTGACTGAATCGAACGTCTGATCAAAAAGTTTTAACAGATAAAAACTGTTATAGCCAACTAAAAAAATTTGCAGTATTTTGATTAAAAAATTTTGCAGTAATTTTGAACTAAAATGTTATCAAAGTAAATAATATTGCAGTAACTTAAGCAAAATGTTGTAGCATTAAAAGTAGAAGCATTGCAACATTGAAAAATAAGTACTGCAACAATAAAAAGTAGCTGTCGTAACATTTTAAATACAACACTAAAACATCAAAATAGTTCCTGCAACATTTAAATTAGAGTACCGCAACATTAAAATAAAAGCAATACAACATTTGAATAAAATCATATCTACTGCCACATTCGAAATAGAGCACTGCTACATATACTCTAATTCAAGCCATTATAATATTTGAATTAAAGAATTGAAACATCGAAAAATAACTATTGCAACATTTCCTATGCGCAGTATAGTATTCTGCAAAAACGTGATCACGTGAGCAGTATGTTGCTGTACGTGGCATCCAAGGAGAAAATAAAAGAAGAAATTGGAGAGATACTTAATTTACATGCATATGCTGATATGCATGGCCCATGCATATTAGTTATCATACTTATGCTTGTACGAGAAGTGGACAGCTTCATGGAGATGAGGCTATGCTTGTGTTCAAGAAAGTCACGTACATATATTGCATATATATATGCATCTGCGCATAATCACGAGGATTAAAAAGAAGTCGTGACAAGCCGGTGGAGGAGCACGCTGTAGTGTTGAGCATGCATGTACGAAGCTTGAAGCCAGGACCGAGGCAGCATCTTAATATGACACGCTCGAACATCATGCCACGGCGTTGCCAACGGAACACTCCGCTCCAAAATAAATATATGACGGCCGATGTCCTGCATCAACGGTCACACAACATCAACGGATTGCCGTTCCGTTCCAACAAGCACCGTTCGAATCAGAACAAGATCCTGAAGGACAACAGTATCATATAGATCCCAATTCCACGGTGCTGACGTACATCTCGCCTCAACAATAACAAGCTGAAGGCAGGAAAAACTGACTGTTAAAGTCTACATCCAACCCAGGACGCGCCGGAATATCATCGATGACACCAGCAAGCTGTCTACCTCGACTACAAGTGCAAGCCGTGCATCTCCCAAATACAACTACATCGATGTGGCTCCTGAAGATACAATTTCAAGCGACATAGGCGGGCATAGCCATACAACTGCTGTGCTAGGCGCTGCGTGGGCCGTGTGACCTCACGTATTCTGTCGTCGCCAACTATACCCTACATCCACCCGCAGCACGGTGAACCACAAAACGAAGAGAAGAAGACAGCCCCGCAGCTTAATCGGAGGTGTTCCGTGTATCAGGACGGATGTAGTTAACTGGGTAGCCTTTCGAGATTCCAGGATCCTGAACATCACAATCGTCAACACAGATGGCCAACTAGCATGGCTACGGAGAGCAATCCAACAAGAAATCGTATTTTATTGTGATAATAAAATAAATTATCAACGTTCTCGTCCCTTTCTTGTGTGTTTTTGATAAATGCACTGCCACGCCCGCGAAAACCGCCGTCCCCGGCGGTCGTATTTTTTGTGCGTCACACTACTAGTACTACTGGTCATGTAGATGGGCAAGATGAAAATTTTAAAGGAGAAAGTTGTTAGTCATTCATATCGTGTGATTGCAGTTGCACACACGGCTTCAATTGTGGAGATTTTGTGTGTCTGGTTCTAGACTAAGGGATATGAGAAAATATATTACATATCGCCCAATGGAGTAAAGGTCTAAGATTGATACGCGAGAACTATAATTTGCACGAATGGTACAACCTGCACCAAATACTGTAAGGCTTTAGCAAGCTTCTTTCTTTTAGTTGTGTCAAACTTATCATAGTTGATGTTTCACTTGTTTTTTTGGTTTAGCTTTATCGTAGTTAGTTTTGTCGCTTACAATAATAAAGCTTCTATTAGCTCAAGGATCATCGGCTCATAATACGTATTAAATATTAGTAATGTCCCTTTGATTTGTGTGTCTGTGATTTTTCACAATGTTTCTTTAATGATTATGACCCCCACATTTTCCCTTGTTCTTATACTACTCTAGTCTTGGAAAAAGATGCTGAAACCTAAGAAGGGTGGTGGTTATCTTACAAGAAGCTCGCATAAGAATAAAAGAGCCTACAATGGTGGTGGAGAGGCAACTGATTCATTGTTCTCAGGTCTTCTGGTTCTTCCTCTTTTCTGCATATTTCTTTACAGCCTTGTTTGAGCACTCACAATTATGTTGTATGATGTTTCTTTAACTCAGACTTACATGGGCACCTCGAATATGCCTGCACTAAGATG
>SPJY01024763.1:0-10455 GCA_005191435.1 Raddia distichophylla | reverse complement strand
TTCTCCAAATGCTTTTGGACCGCCGTTGGGTCGCGGTCTAGTCTTCAAGCGCTGTGTCCGTCGGAATGGGCGCAGACTACCACGACCTCAATTCAGCAATGGTGGGGCGATTGTCTAGCCCGCGTTCCCGAAGACATGGCAAAAGGAGTCGGAACCATCATCATCTTGACATTTTGGGTAATTTGGTGTGGTCGCAATAGGCGCCTTTTCGAAGGGCGTGTAAGGCAACATCAGCAGTTACTTGCGGACTGGACCGCGGAGCGTCAGCTGTGGTCGGCGGCAGGGATGGCTGCCCTTCTTACTAAGTAATTGGCTTTAGAGTTGCCTAGCCTTCATAGGGTTCGCGTGGGCTAGTGTGTGCGTGGGCGTCTGTTTCTTGCCTGGTCCGGCACCAGGTGCTCTGTAACCCTTTGTAACACTGTAATTTTCTCTCTCCTTTAATGAAATAGTCAGCGTAAGCTGACCTTCAAAAAAAAATTGCAGAGAGTTTAATTTTTGTGATAGTTTTTTTTTTTAAGAAACTGGCAGGAGCACTGTCTAAGCTTTATTGAAGAAAGCAGAAAAAAAAAAAAAAAACAACTAGTTCACACAAACAGTTACAAGTGCAAAACACCCAACAGAAACCAAACATCACTACTTAACAAAAATACAAGAACTAAAAGCAACTAACGAGGAGTTATGGAAGTAGATCAATTTATCCCAAGCTCCTCCCCTTCCAACAGATCGAGCAATCCAACAGGAGCAAGTTCGCAACAACCGAGCAATCCACTACTTAATTTTTGTGATGGTAAGAGCAAAGCTAGGATAGACCTGTTCATGGGAAGCCCGGCCCAGCAACCCGGCCTGAGCCCGGCCTAAAAATCCCGGCCCGGCCCGACTAGTGCATCGGGCCGTGCTCGGGCCTCATTTCCGGAGCCCAGCGGTCGGGCCGGGCTGGGCCCGGGCCCGGGATTTTTCTGATTTAAGCCGTGGCCGGGCCGGGCCATCGGGCTTCGGGCCGGGCTCGGGCCCGGTTTCTGAGCTCGACGCCTCGGGCTGGGCCAGGCTCGGGCTTGGTCTTTCGGGACCGGGCTTTTCCAGGCCCGGCCCAGCCCGGCCCGGCATTTGATCAGGTCTAAGCTAGGAGAAGCTGTAAAAGTTACTGCATTGAATAGAGTGTCTGGTAGGACGAAAGAATCTTTTAGAGTGCAGTGTAAAGTGTGAAGGAAATTTGCAGCGAAGCTCTAAATTTGCAGCACAGCTATTTGCAGCAAGTTTTGGAGCTTCTGCTAGCTTTGCTTTAAGGTGTTATTATTTGGAAAAAGGGAAGAAGGGTTGTTGCTCTACTGTTTCTATTTATTAAAATAATGAATGAGGACCTGAGCATTTATTGTACTAGTAACTTCAATCTTTGGAAGAGTAAAGTCCCTTTGATAGTGTTGTAGTAGGGGACACCTACCCGGTACGAATCAGTGAGAGAGGCGAACCAACTTATAGAAGCCAATGAGGTGCACATACATGGGAAGCTTCGCTTCCTCGGAGCGGAGCAATGGCGAACCAAGGAGGTGTGTATCCCGAGGGAGCCCCGCAGCTTCCTTCGAAGGCGAGGCGAAGCGGATTCAAGGCTGTTGTACTCAAGACCATAAGGGCCCGAGTTCAAATGGTGAAGCAAGGGTAGTTGCGTGGGAGCCAAGAAGATCAGGGGACAACAAGTACGGCCTGCTACAGTCGCCAGGAATCGAATCGTGTTTCAGGGGGATACGACAGCTGGCTGTAACAACCAGCATCAGATAGCAGAGAGATATGATGATTCACTGTAACAACCTGGTCCCCCTTGTAATCTCTTTTGTAACCCTGCTTTAGATAGGAAAGTAGGGGTATTAGGGTCTTAGTCCCGGCCTCGAGGGTGCTTTTCCCTCGGCGCCCCTGCCAAAGGGAGCAGGTTGAGGGCTAAGAAGTCTTTTCGTGGCAAAGACCTCTTTACCCTTGCTTTATTTTCAGAAGAAGGGCAGCATGGTACAATGTAAAAAAGGCCCCCCACTATAAATAGGGGACCCCGTGATAATAAAAGATAAGCTACAGTTCATGGCAGGATAGCCATCTTTGTGATTGCTCAGCTTCCCCGAGCTATTTCGCGACGCATATCTCGTTGCTTCGCAGGGTAGCCCCTCACAAATTTGTTGTCTGTCTTGGGCCAACGACATATAGTGAAATTTTTTGCTTGGTTTATCATAAAAAACCTGCTATTCTGACTAGAGAGAATTTGAGATAAATGAGTTAGGGTGGCAATCCTAACTGTAGTTTTTTTGTGATAACCATTGAATCTAGTGATCATTTATTCTTTACTTGTGTGGTGACAACTGACAAGAAAAGTTTGGAATGTGGTGTCCTCCTGTTTCAATACTGAGTATCGACCTAGAATCCCGACCTCTTTCTATTGCTTGGTGCCGCACCCAGGATGGCTTTGGTGCAGCTTTTCTGCACCGTAATAAAACCGTAAATCCAAACAAAATACTCTTTTGAGTTTTCAAAATTGTTTCTTCAACTTTTGAGTTTTCAAAATTGTTTCTTCAACTTTTGAAACCAACTAAAATCAAACCAAACTTTCTTGACAATAGGCCAATATGTTGATTGGATAAATTCTCACATAAATCAAAGAAAAAAAACAACTATTGCGGTGGGATCGAATTATAAAGATTCGGAAACACTTGTGTGAGGCCGTCCGGCCGTCCGGACCTGACCAAGGCAGTGGGCCTTTAGCCCAAGGCCAGCCCATGGATGCAACTCACGCGAAATCCAGCATGCGCAGGGGCATAAAAAGTGATGACGCAAGCTGACGTCAGCAGATTCTGTTTTTTGTATTTTTCTTTCGACGACCATAATTTTTAACTGGGTGCTCCAATCCAAAAACCGTTTACACCAACGTGTTCCTCGTATTTTTTCGAACAAAGCAAGATGTTTGTTGCTATATAAATATTCAAACTTATCTGACGAAACTTGGGGTTTGCCTACTGAAGCTTGGGTTTCGTCTACTGAAACTTGGATTTTCATATTCGTAAAACTCGCCGAACTGTCAAGTTTCATCAGGTTTAATGCAAGTTTCATCAAGTTTTAACAGGTTTCATTCAAGTTTCTTCAAGTTTCATCGGGCCAATCCAAGTTTCATCAAGTTTCAACAGGTTTCATCCAAGTTTCATCAGGTTACATCGAAGTTTCATCAGGTTTCAACAGAACACGGCCAATTTTCATCAGAACACGGCCAAGTTTCGCTTGTATATATATGTAAGTTTCATAAGTGCCTTCTCCTAGTTCACATCAAAAATCGAAAAGTGAAAAATCAAAAAATTCAAAAAGTATTTAAAATGGGTTGCTCTCGATTTTATAAGAATTATGAAATTTATTCCATGAATTTTGAACACTGTTTGAATTTTGTACGAAAATCATAAGTTAAATTAGAAATTTGATCTAATGCATTGCCAGTTATCTAGTCGCTGCACTGTTTATCTAGTCGCTGGGAGCTGAGACGTGGGTGCACGACATCGCTAGGATTGGCTCGGTAGCGGTGATCCGACGGCGCGGGCTGGTCCGGACGGAGCGCCAGGCGTCGGACCGACGCCTGGCACTGCCCATAAAGATTTAGATTAATTTAAAAAGTTCATAGAATACAAGAAATTTTCATATTTTTTGGGAAAAAAACTGTTGACTAGATCTGAATTATAATAACGAAACAAATTCACGCATGTATTTTCTTTGGACAACAACAATGCAATAGATTAATAAACTAACCCGTAACCTAATAATCGGCAACCTACACGTAACGTTAATAGCCCGGCTGCACTTCGTATTTCTGACGTCCAAGATACACGTATGTAATGGCGTAATGCTAGGCTGCATCTCATATTGTGCATGGACATGTTGTGGTGTCCATAGGCTTGTTTCATGAAATAACAAATAAAGTGTTTGATGATTAAAGAAAATCATGTGAAATAAAATATTAATTTGTCTAAAGGTGTAAAATAATATATGATGGAGTCACCATGTTACTTTAAAATATTAGAAATTTCCATATTAATCGGACAAAAGATTCTAGTCATACATATATGTGGACCCAATAGCCATAACGGTTGCAACAATCGAGGATGAAAAGTCTATATAAAATATAATACAAGATACAACAAACCACCCTCTTAGCACTAAACAAAATATAATATAGGGAGAAGTACGAGTAATGATTGAAAAATGGATAAATAGAGATGGGATAATCCACAAATGAATATGTCTATTATACATGTCCTAAGTACCCCCTCACAGCCTTTAAAATATAATACAAGATACAACAAACCACCCTCTTAGCACTAAACAAAATATAATATAGGGAGAAGTACGAGTAATGATTGAAAAATGGATAAATAGAGATAGAATAATCCACAAATGAATATGTCTATTATACATGTTCTAAGATACAACAAACCACCCTCACAGCCTTTGCATGAACACTATCTCTGGTCACGTCTACTCAACATTGTTGCTTTGAACCATTCTTGGTTTCTCTCATACAATGCTTGATGATTGAAAAATGGATCAATAGAGATAGAATAATCCACAAATGAATATGTCTATTATACATGTCCTAAGATACAACAAACCACCCTCATAGCCTTTGCGTGAACACTATCTCTGGTCACGTCTACTCAACATTGCTGCTTTGAACCATTCTTGGTTTCTCTCATACAATGCTTGATGATTCCATCTTCGTCCACTGCTTGAGGATAACGCCTACCTTCCGCATGTGGACATCATCTTCACCTTCGTTCTTAGCACATCTATCCGTCCTTCACCCAACAATCATATAAACGCTCTTGTCTCCACCCCCTTGTCATTCCTAAGTCCTCCTTTGACATTGAGTACGTCCAATGGTATCATAATTTAGGATGGATTTAGCATTATTCAGTACTATTCATCAATTTTTTTCTCTCTTCCATTTTATTGTTATGTTGCTAAGTTCAACCTAAATCAAGGTACCATTTGACTTGCCCGATAACCCCCCATTTCCATTGGGTTCAGCTTCTCGTAGATTCTGTGATGTTTAATCGTGTCACTAATAATTGTTGCAAGGGTGTTGTGATTTATCAAAAGAGTATATATGCCATTTGAGGTATCATGCTCTAGTTTGGTTTCATAATTATGTTACAATTGAAAATTAGTTTGGTTTTGTTGTGTCAAAATCGGCATTAATCGAACAATACAAATCTTTCACGAGTCGTTTTGTTCAATTTTTTTATTGATTGACATAAGAATGGGAATATGCTTTGCATATTTCAGACCGTGAATATGATCTTATATTTACATGAATGCGGCTATGTACCGGTAGTGGTAGGATCACACAAGAATCAACTGTACCATATCATATCAAAACAACCTTAAACCAGATATTACTTACCCCAGATGCTTTCAGATATTTCTAGGCCAGACAAATAAACAACAAATTCTCATGCTCAACTTTTTAGCCGTACTGTCAAGGCAGAAACCAACTACTTTTTTTTTTTTCTCAAAAAGGCTACATGCATGCCAAGTATGGCCTTGGAGTGGCAAGCGAGCACAGAGGAGTAGAGGACAGCAAGTAGTAACACTAAGCGGCGAATTTGAGCTCGCTTTAATAAAGCTCAAAGGCGTGTCTAGCTTCCCGTCTCTGTCGCTCGCAACAACCGTTACAGTAAGTCACAAGAAAAAAAAGAAAGAAAAGAAAACCCCAGCAACATTATATGACGAGCTGACAGCCTGATTGAGGCACAACGATTTTTTTTTTTTTGAGTACACTAGGCTAGCTTCTTCATGCTTCGCCGGGTGACAAGAGGATCGGTTAATTAAAATAAAGATGAATTAAGATCTAGAGGTAGGAATGTAGGATGCGTTGCCAGCTACAACCAACGTAGTTCTTCCTTGTGGCGTCATGCGACGGTACGTGCTTGTGCACGTCATTGCCGGCCAGGTCGATATATATAGTTCGATGCCAACTTGCCATCGATCCGCAGAGTGCACAAATACAAAGCCAAGCCACCAAGCACGTGTAGGTAGGGCTCGAACCTTAGCTTATGCATTTTTTTTTTCTCGGTTCAACTCAAGGTTCGTTAAAAATGATATAAGCTCAAGCCCATTTTTAGATCATTGACAATTTGACATCGACAAGCCCAAGTCAAATCAGAACTAGCTCGTGCATTGGTTCCACATCATCAAAATATACTCATACAATCTATTCTCGACCAATCTATCCAAGCACACAATACATATACCCTACCCTAAACTGGTTTCCCTCGGTCTCCCCTCACTCCTCACCACCTAAACCAACTACCATCATTGCCCTCCACTCTTCTATCTTTCTGCATCTTGCTAGCTCCGGTTGCTCGTGCCTCCCTTCTCTCTCCTAATACCCACACCTAACCTCCACTTATCCTAGTGACCACAACATCACTTCCTACCCGTGGTGACAACATCTAGATCTACTCCCTTGTGCCTCCCTTCTCTTACCCTGATGGTTGCACTTCCCTCTACTTCTCTCGATGGTTGAGCCTCCCTATTCCTTCCTCAATGACGACCACAACCACCAGATTTAACCACTCACATCTCCCTTCTCTTGCATGGATAACTGCATCTTTGAATGAATTTCTAGGGCCAAGAAAGAGAATTGAATTGGTCAAGAAGTAAATTGCAGGATTAAAGGAGACAACAGAAAACGCAATTTTTCCTAAGGATAGGAAAATGCCTTTCCTTTTTCTACTTCTCGTTGGAGCACTCTTCACAAAGAGGAGTACGTATAGCTCCAATTCCACTTAGGGTAGCGCTTCGTTGCTCTGGCAAGTTGATTCCCACCATCACAACCACTTGGAATCTCTTACAGGCTCCTCCTGGAGAGATCACCAAACTTCTCCTCCAAAAGCAAAGATCTTGAGTAACAAGTCCGAGATGAGTAGGTCTTGTAGGATCTAAACCTTCACACAAGGGGTCATAATGCTCAGGCTCTTATGAACATTTCTACACTTTGCTTAATGTATAGAGTGAATCAGCACAAAACAAAAGGTATCCTAAGTCCTTACATAGGCCCAAAAAACTAGCGGTTGGCCTCAACCTCGTTACCTCCGTACGGATCGATCCACCTCAGATCATTCGGTCTGTAGGGATACCAAAAAGGTTCAACTCGAGTGGGACCATCCAACCTGCCTTTACCAAAGAAACTTGCATAAATGAACCTAATGGTCCACACGTCTCAGACCGTTCATCGCACCCAGATTCCAAACTCACCTTCTCTAGACGGAACCATCTAGCCCAAGCTAGACCGTCCGACATGCCCATGGAAGTTCTAAATGAACTATCTTTGACACTCGGATTCATTCTAAACCACCCTTAACCTTGATACCGATAGAAAAGCACCGCCTTGAAAGAATACATCATGTCATCCAAAACACTTTAATATCACCAGTGAATGCACGGTGCCTTTAAAACTTTACACACCCGACTATTCGTCCCTGGATAGCTTTGTGTAGCTAGAGGGTGGCATCGTCGTATTTTGTCTCCTCATCATGGGCTCATACAGAGCGACGGCGATGATCTTAAGCAACAACGAGCTCGCGAGGTTCATTGAGTCTATCCAAACTGTTAGGAATTTACGCCAATGTAAGATCATGAACGACACTAGGAGACACAATGTTTGGTAACGCAGTTCAGCTTTCTCCTTTGAATATTTGTTTGACTCCCTTTGAATCTGCACCTCTAGATCCAATATTTGAGTCCTCGAGCAGGCTTCCCAGCCTTTCACCGTGCACCACGTCTTCCGTGCACGGCAAAACATGCCGCACCCAGGCTATCCGCATCCACGACACAGTTTCACCCTCAGTGTCGTGATGTAGCGCCTCCTGTGCAACATCCGGTCGCATCACTGCTCCCGCCGTTCCGATCTATCAGGCATCCATCCACACTTACCGGTCTGATCACGAACGCCGAGGTCGTCGCCGTCGCCTGCCGATCTCGCCGGCTACTTTGTCGGCCTCCGATCACCTTGCCTTGATAGATCCCCGCCAACGGTAGCCCATCGAACGGTTCGAGTCTCTTACCCGAAGTGTCCGACACCACCGATCGAATCGTCGATCGCCGCCATGCTCCACCTTGCGCCAATGAGATGTTTTCTGCGGCACCCGTGTATGCATAAACCTCGTGTCTCCCCCTAGATCTTCCGCATGGCCAACCTCGCCAACCAAGCTCTGATACCACTTGTTAGGAATTTACGCCAATGCAGATGTAGGCGAAAGCTGAACTGCGTTACCAAACATTATGTCTCCTGATGTCGTTCGTGATCTTGCATTGGCGTAAATTCCTAACACAAACCAATTCAGTCATTCCACCAAGTCAACCCAAGCCAGCTCGTTGGGTTGAGTTCTCGCTCAAGCTATAAAACCATTTTTCTGAATTGGTGCTACCGAGCCAGTGTTTGGAATTGGTTATTGAACCATTCCTATGAAATCATAGAGGAATTTCATCAAGCTTGATTATCATTTTTTCATACAAGGGTGCTCAAAACTACTACCGCCACAGTGATAAGGTCATCTAGGTGTTACGAGGCAGGAGTTTGTTTGTGTTAGAATGATAGTTGTTTGTTATTTCACTTTGATTTTGAACTCTACAATAAATATTTATAATGGTTATATGCAGCTAGCAAGAAGGTTGAAATCTTCTTTCATTATCATAGAAAATTACATGAAGCATGTGCGAGATATTCTCCTACGCAAGAGGTCGACTAGTTGACCCTCAAATCAAACAACAGAATAAATAGATGGAGAGCCACGACCGGAGTTTTGGATCTGCTGACACTGAGCAGCAACACACGGTACGGCAGTACCGTAACGTTGCTCCTGAGAGCGTGGGCAGATTCCTACAAGGTGCTGGTCTGCAAGGCACACTTGATGCCTCGTTGCCTCTACGTCTCAGATCTCATCTCCCAAGTCCCATCGGAACTGCCGGTCTTACTTGCGGTCGGTATGGCGGAGCTCTGGAGAACCCGAAATGAAGCCTAGTTTCAAGACGTGAAGGCCGAACGCCGGAGATCTCTGGTTCGAGCAAAAGCGGACCTCAAAGCATGGAGGAAAATGGTTAGCATGAAGGAGGGAGGAAGCAGAGGGACAAGCAAATCTTCTCCAACGCGTGAACTGGGCGAACCTGAGTTTGGAGAAGTGCGGGTTGAGCTTGATGCGGCATGGAAGGAAGGGGATTTGGCTTCGGTGGCGGCGGTGGCGAGAAACAGCGATGGGTGCATCTTGGCGGCGGTGGTGCGCCCGGAACGCGGAGTCTCCGAGCTAGCCGAAGCGGAGGCCTTGGCGATTTGCTTGGGGAGGGAGCTCGGGAACTCGCTAGATCTGAGGGCTTTTGCCATTGAATCTGACTGTAGAGTGGTGGTTGTGGCGGTTCGCCAGGATGAGGAGGATAGAGGCAGATGGGGGGCGCTGGTGGAGAGAATAAAGCGGGCATGTAAAGGTGGTATTCGCCTGGGTTTTCTCCCGAGAGACCAGAACGTAGTGGCCCACAAGCTTGCTAAATGGGGCAAAAATCTCAACTCCTGGGCCTGCTGAGCCGCAGCTTACCCGATTTGTTTTAATCATTGGGGCAATGAGGCCTCTGTAATACCAGGCGATGTTGTAAACGGTTTGATAACCTAATTCAAAAATTTCGAGCGGTATTTTTTCAAAAAAAAAAAGTCCCATCGGAACTGCCGAACCCGCCAATGAGGCCGCCTTCTTTTTGGCGTATCGTACCGTTGCGTAGCAAATTTTGTTATTTTTATATAGCCTATATGTTGTCATAATTTGCGATAATTTTTTATGACTTTTAGTAGTTGTTCCAAATATTTAAAACTATTTTTTAATTATTTTTTTATAATCTTTTGACCTTATTTTGAGGGCTCTCAAATTTGCTACAATAATACGCCAACGGAACGATGCGCTGAAAAAAACAAGGTTGTGTGTAACCTCCTAATTCCACCGCCTTCCAGCATAATGGATTGTGCATTTGTGGGCAGGGTCAGCATCATCATCGACGTGTGGCAGAAAGAAAAAAAAAACCTACGAAATGAATACTTGCCCATTCGGATGCAGCCCCATCACCGGTGACTCACCAAAGGCCAGGCCCATATCGTACAAGCAAGCCCAATCCACAATGGCAACCGATGGGTCATCGCATTGGCCTCGAAACGGGGAATTTTTAATTTTTTTATATTTTTTTTATTCGTTTATGCAAAATTATATGTCAGATTGAAAATTAGACACAAATAGACGCCGGTCGCACCTTGAATTCGCTACCAGGCACTGATCGCACTTTGGGCGCACGATAGGTTGGTGAGAAGACGGGCGCAGGCGGTCCAGGCACTGATCGCACCTTCAAATCGCGACCAGGCACTATGGCTACAGTAACAGACACTATTCATCGAACTTCTTT
>SPJY01024739.1:0-10968 GCA_005191435.1 Raddia distichophylla | reverse complement strand
TGCGACAGCGAAAGCTGTGAGATGGTGCAGGCACTAGATTGATCTGCTGAAATGGAGAAGATCCGGCTGGAGGTCGCATCCCTTCAGGAGGAAGGGGACGTCCCCGCCAAGAAGAAACCAAGAAGATTCTGTTGGACTCGTCTGATCCAGCCAAGACGGCCATGATTGGGACAGGGCTCGACAGCAAATAGGAAGATACGCTCGTCACTTTCCTTCGGGCAACCAGGATGTTTTCGCTTGGAAACCTTCGGACATGCCTGGTATTCCGAGGGAGGTGATCGAGCACTCTCTCCACGTCAATGAAAAGGCGAAGCCAGTCAAGCAACGCCTACGAAGATTTGTCCTGGATTGGAAAGACGCCATACGGAGTGAGATCACCAAATTGTTGGCCGCTCGGTTTATCAAAGAGGTGTATCACCCCGAGTGGCTTGCCAATCTGGTCCTGGTGCAGAAGAAAAACAAGACATGGCGGATGTGTGTTGACTACACAGACCTCAACAAATCATGTCCCAAGGATTCTTTTGGGCTCCCCCGCATCGATCAAGTGGTGGATTCCACAGCCGGGTGTGAGTTCTTGAGTTTTCTAGACGCATACTCAAGCTATCATCAGATTAGTCTGAAAGAGGAGGATTGCATCAAGACGTCGTTTATTACGCCTTTTGGTGCTTTCTGCTATATCACAATGCCATTCGGGTTGAAAAACGCTGGCGCAACTTATCAGCGCACCATACAGCGGTGTTTTCACACTCAGCTCAGACGCAACGTGGAGGCATACGTCGACAACGTCGTCATAAAAACCAAATCCAGATGGGATCCCATAACAGAGCCTAAGGGCATATCGGATGAACCTAAATACCGAGAAGTGCATTTTTGTGGTTCCGTCTGGTAAACTACTCGGATTCATCGTCTCCAACCGGGGGATCGAAGCCAATCCAGAGAAGGTCAATGCCATCATCAAAATGAAGCCCCCGACCAATCAGAAGGATGTGCAGAAGCTCATTGGATGTATCGTGGCACTCAGCCGATTCGTTTCTTGACTCGGGGAGCGAGGCATGCCTTTCTTTAAGCTCTTTCGCCGACAAGACGATTTTCAGTGGTCAGGGGAAGCACAGGAAGCCTTTGAAGATCTAATGAGGTTCCTCACCACGCCACCGGTGTTGGTCCCTCCCATGCTCCAGGAGCCCCTTTTGCTCTACATCGGCGTAACGACTCACGTCATCAGCAGCGCTTTGGTGGTGGGGCGAGATAAAGAGGGCTCCCTCCAGAAAGTACAGTGTCCGGTCTACTTCGTAAGCGAGGTATTGGGCGAATCTAAAACAAGGTACTCTCAAGTCCAAAAGCTTCTGTATGTTGTGTTACTTACATAGCGGAAGCTCAAGCATTATTTCCAAGAGCATGAAATTTCGTTGGTCACCTCTTTCCCGCTTGGAGATATACTTCATAATCGGGAGGCCACTGGGAGGATTGCTAAGTGGGCAGTAGAGCTTGGAGCCTTTGAAATAAAGTTCAAGCCTCGATTAGCCATCAAATCACAAGCACTAGCCGATTTCATCGCGGAGTGCACAGAGGCCCAAACACCACTAGCAAAGGAAAATCTCAAGTACTGGACGATGTACTTTGATGGTTCCCTCATGCTCAGCGGCGCGGGGGCTGGGATTTTGCTCATATCGCCGATTGGAAAGAAGCTACACTACGTCCTCTAGATATTATTTCCCGTCAGCAACAACGCCGCCGAGTACGAGGCACTCATCCACGGGCTGCGCATTGCCATATCGCTTGGCGTCAGGCGGTTAATGGTGCGCGGGGATTCCCATCTCGTGGTCAACCAAGTCCAAAAGGAGTGGTCTTGTATTGGCGACAGCATGGCGTCTTACTGTCAGGAGGTTCGGAAATTAGAAGACAAGTTCGACGGGTTGGAGCTCACACACGTGCTCCGCCACGACAACGAAGCAGCAGACGAGCTAGCGCGGATGGGATCCACTCGGGCCCAAGTCCCGAGTGGTGTTTTCGTCCAGGAGCTACACGCGCCGTCCATCAGGCTACCACCAGCACCGGGAGAGGACCACGAGAAGCAGCTAGATTCCGATGCAGAGGTATTATCAATTACTCAGCCTTACTTAGATTATCTTCTTCGTGACTAGCTGCCTGAGGATCGAAGCCTAGCCGAGTGCATTACACGCCGAAGCAAAAGCTACAAGGTAGTCGGGGACGAGCTTTTCAGGAAAAGCAGTTCCGGGGTACTAAGGCGTTGCATATCTGACCAAGAGTGCAAAGATCTACTCAACGAGATCCATTCAGGGGAATGCGGGCACCACGCAGCCGCCAGCACCCTGGTGGGAAAAGCCTATCGGCAAGGATTGTTCTGGCCAACCGCGGTCACATATGCGGAAGACATAGTACGCAGATGTGATGGGTGTCAGTTCTTTGCACGGCAAATTCATATTCCACGCATGATCTACAAACAATTCCAATCTCTTGGCCCTTCGCCGTCTGGAATCTAGACATGGTGGGCCCCCTCAAGCGAGCGCAAGGCGGATTCACTCATCTCTTCGTCGCCATCGACAAGTTTACCAAGTGGATTGAAGCCAAGCCGGTTGCTGTCATCAGGGTGGCCAAGGCACGCGAGTTCTTTCGGGACATCGTCGTGCGTTTTGGTGTACCCAATCGCATCATCACCGACAATGGCGTTTAGTTCAAAAGCAGCGAATTTCAAGATTGGGGCGAGAAGCTGGGCATTAAGAACTGCTATGCCTCGGTGGCCCACCCAAGAAGCAACGGACAGGTTGAGCGCGCCAACGGATTGGTGCGACAAGGGCTCAAAGCCCGAATATTTGATCGCCTGAAGCCATACGCTACGCGCTGGGTCAAGGAGTTGCCTTCGGTGCTCTGGGGGCTCAAAACGACCCCAAGTCGAGCAACTGGGCAGACACCCTTTTTCCTAGTCTATGGCTTGGAGGTGGTCCTCCCGACTGAGTTGAAGTTTTGGTCCCCTCGGGTCGCTGGTTACGACGATAATCAGTCGGATGAAGCGAGATATGAAGACCTCGATCGGCTCGAGGAAGCCAGGGAAGCGGCAATGATCCAGTCGGCAAAGTACCAACAGGGCCTGCGTCGCTACCATCAGCGCAACGTGCGGGGCCGTGCATTCTCCAAGGGAGATCTGGTCCTCCGAAGGAATCAGAAGCACGAGAATAAACTCTCCCCACTCTGGGAAGGCCCCTATGTGATCGCAGAGGTGACTCGCCCGGGGGCTTACCGGCTACAACGTGAAGATGGATCTGAAATGCCCAATACCTAGAACATCGAGCAGCTACGTCGTTTTCACTCTTAAAGTTTTGTATTCAAGCAGCATGTAATTAGTTTCCCTTCTTTTGACTTGCTACTTGGCCGTAAACGACCAAGCAGTAAGTCGGGGACTACACTAAATAGTGTGCGGAGCCAACCGCACCCTATCTCATGAATAAAAGTTGTTTTCTCTTTACATACATTGATCAAATTCGAGTGTTATGAAGATTCTTGAGTAATGACGCTTCTATATCTCAAATGACAATGTTTAGCTACTCCGTAGTTGCATGGGGAGAAAGCCAAGCGCTAATTCCTGGCACTCGGGGGCTGGACCAGTCGGCGGATGCATTTCATGAAAAAGGATAAAGCGTATTATTCGGATAAGCTGGATCACCAGTATTGAGCAACCAAGTGTTTCCATTATAGGTACTTATATAGTTTTCAACTATCTGAACAGCAGTCGGACGGACTTCTTGCAGTAATGCGCAGGCCTCCTCCTCCGTGCAAGCAAATCCCTCCTTCACGGCTTCGCAGTCTAGACGGTGGAAGTTTGACTTTGCAATCGCGAGGCCTTGGCTGGTGCACATTATTGCTGCCTCCCGTGCAAAGACCTTGATCCACTTAGGAAGGGCGTCGAGACGGGTCACCAGGAGGTTCGAATCAGTCGGCAGCTCTTCTTCTGGGTAGAGGCATTGGAGCGTTGGGACTATTCCCACCAAAGCTTGGCGGCAAAGCTTATGGGAGGTTTTTACTTCATCGTCAAGAAGCTGGATTTGCGCCTTGGTTTTCTATCGGTTTTCTACATAATCAATCAGGTGTGACGTGTCAGTCGGACTCCAGTAGGATTGAGCTAGGTAGAGACAGTGGGGAAAAGTTACCTTCCAGCTCTTTGGCCGATCTTGCGGCTTGAGTGTTGGCTTGGAAAACTTCTTCCTCCAAGGCCTTCTGCCTCTCCTCCAGGGCCTTCTGTCTCACCTCCAGTGCTGTATTCAAAGGCAAGTCACAAAGATTATCATCCAAGGAGCATTGTTTTGAGGAGGGTTTAGGACTATTCGGGATTTATACCTCGGATGGTGTTAGATTCTTCCACATGGTGGAACCGAAGTTCAGTAACTTCTTGCTGAAGCTCTGTGATCTGGCCACGATATTGCGACTTGACGGCGTACAGCGCATTGTCGTACTCATCACGCGTCTTCATCTCGCCCACTGTTTTCTCCACGCATATGGACTTCTACCTCAACCTCTCTTTCATGCGCTGCATGGAGATGAGTGGAAGATTAGCGGGATTCCCCTTGTGCAAAGTGAGGATGCAAGGCATGGAAAGGTCTTACCTTATATATCACGGCTTGAGCGACTGCCATATTGTCCAGCACCTCCCACTCTTCGGCCTCTTGCCCATCATCGACCTCGTAGCCCTCCATCTCCTTCCTCCACTTCAATCGGAGGGGTGGAGTGTGAGCTTTGGCAGAGGGGCGAGGAATCTCCTCGATTTCTGGTTCCAAGCTTCCTGAAGCCGGAGCTGGGACTTTCCCCTTTGCCGCCAAGGAACGGCGAGAAATAGAAGATGGGCCGGAGTCTTGGCGAGGTGCGACACGCTGAGCCGAGTCCTTGGCAGATTGGGGCTTGGCTTGATAATCGGACTTTGAAGGCGCCGAGGCTGGCATTTCTGTGCCATGTGAGCTTGGCGGTTCGTCATCATCTCCAACGGGCTTTCTGAAAGGCGTTTGAAGACTATTCAGCAGACGGATTCCTTACAAATCGTGAAGGGAAATAACACGAGGAAATACCTCCGTGAAGACACAAAAGACTTAAACCCAAATCGGACACCCGAATCACTCGGGCCCGAGCTGGGAGGTTTCTCTGCCCCTGACGCGGCTACTGGGTCGGCGGATTGGGGAGACGGAGGATCTTCAAGCTGCTTCACCTAGGCTGTGGGTGACCTCGTTGCCGGGCGGCGGCGGCGCACTAGCGGAACGTTGTCATCGTCATCATCCTCATCCGAGTCCCCTGAAGCAACCCCCTTGCCTTTCTTGGCCGGAGGAGCGCTAGTTGAGCCCTCAGTAGGACACTTGCGCGGTGCTTCTTTGTGGTGCGGAGCTTCTGGAACCGGATGGGTGGAGAAGAAGGCTTCACGTCCCTGCAGCATGTCAGATTATATTAGTTCCGGTCCTATCCTAAGAGACCGCGGTCGGGTTGAGAAGGATCTTCTCCGTACCGCTGGTATCAAATACCCCAAGTGGTACGGAGCCGGGCAGTCAGCGTGAGCTATTTCTAAGCCTGGAGCGAAGAGCTCAGCCACTCGGCTGATGATTTCCTTTGGCGAAAGATTTTCATTGGATTCCCGAGTGGTATCTTGGGCCCCCGAGTACTCGAAGGTGAGATGCACCCTCTCCTTTATGGGCTGGATACGGCGCTGGGTATAGTTCCAAACAACCCCAATGCCGGTCAACCCAGCAGACTTAGCTCCTTGGAGAAGAGCAAGAAGCTCCTCTACTTGGCCTCCTTCGTCATCGGCGAGAGGAGAAAATCAGGAGGGATGGACTATGGGGCACTCGCCGGAGAAGGAAGGGAGGACCGGAGGCGAGTTGGCACAGTAGAACCATTCCGAGTGCCAGCCCTTATTGGAAGTTCTCACAGGAAGATCAAGATAAAACTTTCGGGCTCTTTCCCGCAATTGAAATCCCGCACCACCGGCGCCCTTGGGAGAGTTCTTGTTGGGAAAGGGTTCAAGAAGGTAGGGGTATCTGAAAAGGTCAAAATGAGGAGCAATCCCCAAATAGGCCTCGCAGACATGGATAAAAAACGCAATTTGGAAAATGGAATTGGGGTTCAGGTGCGAAACCTCGATCCCATAAAAATGGAGTAGTCCCGGGAAGAAAGGAGAGCAAAGAAGGGCAAAGCCGCAGAGAAGAAGGATTCGAAGACTACTACCTCGTCGAAACGAGGGGTGGGGCAGGATTCGCTGGCAGCGGCACGCCAGGACACGAACCCTTCGGAGGGGAGCACGCCAAGGGAGACCAGGTTCTGTAGCCTCCGTTCGGTTGTGATCGACTTCATCCACTCCTTCCTGCTCTTGGCAGCCTCAGGGGCTGTGGGAGATGGTGGAGCCATTGCGATGGAGACGGGTGGCAGCGGAGGTGACAATGGAGAAGAACCCTAGCGGCGGAGTTCGCTGGGAGAAGCTAACAGACTGGCGCGAAAAGTGAGTGAGGTGAACTAATTTCGTTCTCCTGTTCCTAACTTATCTCAACGGGCAATGTTTCGCATTCTGGGCCGGGCCTTGGTTAGAGCTGGATGCGGCCTTTTCGCGAGGGGCTTGGATAATCACTCGGCTGGCCGAGTGATTCCCTCCGAGAGGTTTGCGTTGCGCGCCGAGTGCCGATCTAGGAGCGGACGAGCCTAGCTACTCGGACGAAGCGATGTTGCGGATTCAAGTTCAAATCAGGAAGTGGCAATGTTGCGGATTCGAAGCAAAGAGACAAACATTTAGATTCTCCAAAAGATCTTCATAAAAGGCACATACGCCTAATTACATTTTTCCGTGGCGCAGCACATCGAGCTAGGGCTCGTCACTGGCTCACGGAGGAACAAAAGAAGAAGCCCCCCCGGTAGGAGGACTTCAATATCCCCCGTCGGCGAGGAGGGCTGCGTCCATTGCGTCCTTGAGAGGGAAGCGCACCTTGTGGAGTCGTGGGAATCCGCGGATCATAACCCTAATGGATTCTTCCGCGTCGATCTCCGCCCTCATCAGGGCAAAATCCTGCCAGAGCTCATCTTCGAAAGCTTTGGCGGCGGCTTCTGCCTCGTCCCTCGCACAGGCCTCGGCGACCCACATCTCTATCAGCTCCATGATGTTCGCCATTGCTCTCGAGAAAAAAGAGGTGGGGGTCTCTGGTGTCGCCGAGAAGAAGAATACTCAACAACTCGAAAGCTGGTGGTGAAGTAGTATTCTGCCCCTGGGATTTCTTTTATACACAGAGGAAGTTCAAAGGGCGCACCTTGTAATCCGTTTCGGACACAGTAAAACCATCATAACGATGGGACGGAAGTGGACGCGATTACGGCTTCCGACGGAAGCGCGCGTGTCGTTCCGGCTGTGCGAGAAAAAGGCGCGAAAACGCTTCGCCTACCCCAAATTGGGCTTGGGCCAAAACTGCAAAGGGCGATCCCCTTAACAGGCTTTCTTAACACGCCGCTAATGGTGGCAATGTGTTAAAATAGAGGCTAATTCGGCCTCGGTACACCCTGGAGGGCATATGACCGACAGCGCCAAAATTAAAAGTATTTCACGGCGTACCCCATGTTGGGTCACTAGCCAACTTCGCATGTTCGAGGTTGGGTGTTGGTGAAATTTGGGTACAATTTCGGAGGTATGCCTTCCATAAGGTCGCTAGTTGTACACCGCTACCCGGGTACAAATGCCTCTCGGCCAAATTGCATCCAATCGGTATGCCCCTAGGGGCCTATGCTGATCCCTTCTCTGGTTGGGACAGGTACCACTCAGCTGAAAGCTGCGCCCCATGCTGGGCCGAGTGCTGCCTCTTACAAGTTAAGGCTAGGCGCCTGACGTCGAAATTCTTTGCAACGTCTAATTACAGCATGCTGCAAGACAGAAGTTGTAATGACGTGGCTTAAGGCATGCTCCATGATGGGCCAATCGCTACTTTTGCATTGCAAGAGTGGGTGCCAAGTAGCCGAATTCATCTGTTGAGGCAATGTGCCCAATGGGCCAAATAAGCTGGAGTTTGGTATTACTCAAGGTCTCCTTTATGAATTAATGTACAGTTACATTGGTTCCACTATCTTCTAGGTCTCCTCGATCACTAGTTCGTACGTACAACGACTTCTTTGCTAGAGCCATATTATTGGATATGGTGGACCCCACCTTCATGGTGGAAGGCAAGGGAGTAGGTTGTTTCACCTTCGTCAGCAACGTTTTGGTGGAGCCAATGGTACTATAGTTAGAGTTTTGTGTGTGGGAGATGGTGGAGGAGAAGGGCACGAACTTCTGTGGGGGTGACGTTTGAGGCGTTGTACTGCTTTTATGTGCGAGATGTGTTGGAAGAATCGGACTACAATTGGGATCTAGGAGGTCTCTCCGTGGAGAGGACACCTCCTCGTTATCTTGACATATTATGTAGCACCAACATAGAATAAGGATACTACGTACAACCTCTCAAAGCTTGGTAACCCCATCACCACTAGGAATTTCGAGGTTAAGGTCCTCATATCCTTGACATACCTTCTCCACCACGACCTCGAATTAGCTCGACGGTATCTCTCTACTATGGATATGGCCCGACTCCACTAGGAGAACCATAGCTTGAGCCGCCTCCAAGGAGAGGTTGCGCGCTTTGATATGTATCTCACAAGATCTACGTTGCGTCATATCATCCATGGATTACTCGAAGGTACATGACCCGCCTCCCTAAAATACTGATGATGGCTCAAGGCTAATTCCACTTATTTTGACCACTTCTTGTATGCTCACCCATGTTTCATTAGGCGTTCTTCAAACTCATGGAATTTCCATGCTTGTCGGGCCATGGTTCTCATCCAACTTCTATACGTCTCGGTGTCCTTAGAAAAAGGAGAGAGAGGGCGACACATGCGTGTGCTTGTGATTGCGAGAGCGACATATAATCTTCCAACTATCTAAGTAATGAAATCTCCGTTCTTCAAGTTCATGTCACGTTCTTGCTAGTTCATATGTTTTGATCTTGTTGTTTTGGTCTTTTTGTTGCAACTAGTTTATTTGCCTCATCTCCTTTTTTATGCTTTCGATCCATGATATCTTGAGGGTGTTTATATGATTTTACATCTCTCTTGCATCCTAGGATTGATGAGAGATCAAGTTTTCGATCAAGATGCAAATCTGTACAGAATTTATTCTTCGTGCAGTAGTCAGTGTTTGAATTTTAGAAAAATCTACAAAAATCATTTTTTAGTGCTTCCTTTAGGAGACAGTGTGTGACTCATTTATCTAACCACTGTAAACTTTTGGAGTCATGTTCTTGCACCATTTGGAAGTAATGAGGTGAACACCGAACTCCAAACTTTCTGCTCAATGATCCTGATAGAAAAATTTTCAAAACTTTTGGAGCACCACAAACACACCATCTCTCTACTCTAGGTGAGAAACAATTATGCGGAATTTGTTTTTCTTTTCTGAAAGTGGTTTTAGTGATTTGGCTTGATTTGCTTTATTAATGCAAGGTTTGAATTGATTCTCTTTTGTTTGAACAATTGACAATCATGATTGTGATTAAAAAAATCCTCACATGTTGAAGGAATTATCTGCCCAATTCACAATCACATGCCACATCAAATGTGAGCTAAATGATATGTGGGATCACGTATGACATGGGATACATGAACCATGAGAGACATGTGCCATGAACCGGGTTGGGCCTCTAACGTACAGGCCCATGGTGGGGCAATATAACAGGAGACGGTGGAGAGGCGCGGTGACGCATGGACAAAATTAGGTTTTTCCGCTCCACCAGACCCTAGCCGTCATATCTCTCTCGCCAGCGCTGGCGCTACCACGCTGCCGTGGGTGGATTCCAATCACCGCATGTGTGTATTCTCCTAATGGCACAACACTTGGAGCACTGTCTTGATCAACCGCGAGACGAACCGGAGAAGACCACATGATCGGCTCGCATTCAGAATCTGGTCATGATCTTGTTTCATGAATTCCCGTTGCTCCAGAGGGAATTTTTTGTGATGGGACAAGATGAGTTGGAAAGCTCTCGTCGAGGGCTTGTTTGTAGTGTCCAAGATCGTTGCCAAAAAACTTCGGATATGGCTAGGGCATCCATTTGAAGACAGGTTATGGGGGGTGTCGCGAAATGGGCGAGATAAGTTGGATCTTGATGTGGCTTTTGTCGTGCATGTTGGCAGAGCTCACCACACTACGTCGACTCTTCTTCTACTGGACTGTGCTTCGTAATGAAAAGAATTCATGGTCATCTACTAAAGGGTTTCAGCATGATGAAATTGTTTCGTGTGATCGTCACATTATGTTGATTACCCAACAGTGGTATCAGAGCTATCCTGGCGGTGACGCATGGAGAAAATTAGGTTTTTCCTCTCCACCAGACCCTAGCCGTCATATCTCTCTCGCCAGCGCTGGCGCTACCACGCTGCCATGGGTGGATTCCAATCACCGCATGTGTGTATTCTCCTAAAGGCACAACACTTGGAGCACTGTCTTGATCAACCGCGACATGAACCGGAGAAGACCACATGATCGGCTCGCGTTCAGAATCTGGTCATGATCTTGTTTCACGAATTCCCGTTGCTCCAGTGGGAATTTTTTGTGACGGGACAAGATGAGTTGGAAAGCTCTCATCGAGGGCTTGTCTATAGTGTCCAAGATCGTTGCAAAAAAACTTCGGATATGGCTAGGGTGTCCATTTGAAGACAGGTTATGCGGGGTGTCGCGAAATGGGCGAGATAAGTTAATTGGTTGGTTAGATTGATCGATTAGGTCTTGGGCGGGTGATACTATTACCGATAGGCCTCATTGTCATATGATAATAGTTCGGCTTACAACATCGTGCTTTGGATATTGGTTTGGATGATCTGACCAACTGACCACTACATTGATAAATCAATTATGCATTGTGGACTACATGCTAGTGGCTTGCACATGAGCATTTTTCATATTGGTTGATT
>SPJY01024736.1:0-16906 GCA_005191435.1 Raddia distichophylla | reverse complement strand
GTAGAGTTGAAAATGTGTGCCAAAGACCTTTTTTTCTTTCTACCAAAACACAGGTATATGCAGTTGAGTGATTAGCCTACAGCATATGCTGTCTGTACAGAGAATGCCATTGCCATTTGCATTGCACTAGACGGGGGTGCATATGTTGGGCTAGGCACTGATCGCCAATAACGCAACAATGGAATCCTAAATTGAAAACTCCAAATCTGAAAATCGAAAAACGTGACATCTTGTTTGCCACCTCCTGGTCTAGTCGAATCAACTAAAGTAAAAAATTAGCGCATCCATTGACTTGCATGAGTGCATTTACCCCGCCTCTTGATCTCCACGTTGATCAACAATACTTTTAGGCTCGGTATTTTTGACGTGGTTCAGTCCAAAATACATCACGGAAGACTTTTTTTTTTGTCTCATGTCGTTGAATCCTACTGTACAATTTATAACCGAGAGAGTTCAATATACTTAGGGGTAGAATCGAGCCGAGTTTGAGCGAGCTGAAGTCACACAGGTTCGAGCTCGATTTGGCTCGAGATCTGCTCGGGCTCGGCTCGAAATTCAACCGAGCTCGCAGACAGGCTCGAACTCGAGATCGAGATCGGCTCGGTTTAGCTCGAGCTCGGCTCGAATCTAGGAAAATGACCACATATCTCATTTTGTGCACCTTTTGATGGACAATGCAACTATGAACTATGCAAACCTTCAGTAAAAAACCATTTCAAGATATGAGTGAATTTCAATATCAAGCAATAGTGCAGTACATAGCATACAGACATACAGGTAGTACATATCACATATGATAGTATCACATATCACAGTATTACATGCATGTCTAGATCCAGATGAGCAACAAGCACATGCACATAGCATTAGCTGATCAGCATGATAGCAAGAGTACATTTGTACTCACCCTCCTTTTCTCCCCTCTCTTTTTAAAATTTCAACAGCTAGTCCATCCGAGTATGGCCCGTCTTCCGAGGAGGAGGACCCGGACTACGTCGAGGAGGCGTTTTCCGATGAAGAGTTTGAAGGCTAGGGTTGCGCGTTCCTACAGCCCTCGTGCCTGTGGGATGGATAAGTACTTAGATGTTGTATTAGGCTTGTATCTCCGTGTACTCTGAATTGCGGCCTGCGAGCCGTTGTATGTGTTTGTACTGGACTATGTTCCTGTTGTAATGAATAATATCGTTGGCACTGTTTCGTTTCTGTATATCTGTGTGTACTAGCCATGATCCTTAGGACTAGTACGTGTTTACGCAGGTGGAATCCGATCTTGTAAATCGGGTGCCGACATAAGAGCACATCAAAAGGCTTATCATCACAAACCTCATTTTGATCCTGTAAATATGCCTTCAAATCTGTTTGTGGAGCTTGTGAAGAACTGCTAGCTTTGATGTACTCAAAAATCTTAGATGTAAATGATCCCGTGCTACTACCGGATGCAGCACTACGCTCACAAGAAGTTGCCTCACTACCTTGTTGAGCTAATATCTTCTCCTTGTACTCTTTTTCATAAATAGAGTACAAATCATCTAAAGTAGTTTTGATGGCAACAAGCTTTTCTTCAAGTTCAGCACCAGAAAAAATGAATGGAAATGAGAACTCAATCCTCTTCATCTTAAATCTTGGATCAAGGATGGATGCAATTGGATAAAGACTTGTACATTCACTACCCCAATATTTTTCAAACTTCAAAAGCATTGCAGTCGCCATTTGAACCAAACATTCATTTGATGAACTAACAAGGTCTAACAAAACCTTTTTAATGTTTATAATTTCAGAGAAAACCATGTTTGCTGTAGGATATGTGGATTCAGAAAACATCTCAGTTGCCAAGCGTAGAGCACACAAAACATCTTTCACTTGTTTATACAAATCCCACACTTCATTTGATGGCAGCCACTTATAGGCTTGGTCATCATTAGCATATATCTCAATAGCAGATTTGAAATAAAAAGCACTATCAAGCAACTTATAAGTAGATCCCCATCTTGTGCAAACATCCAAACATAATTTTCTCTTTACATCCAACTTCAGAGACTTGGCATCAGAAGTGAATTTATACATGCGAGAATTTGATTTCTTGAAATACTTGACTGTCTCTCTAACCTTGCTGATTAAACTTTCCAAAGGTTTCAGTCCATCACTAACAAGCAAGTTCAAAATGTGTGCACAACGCCTCACATGAAAAAAAGATCCATTGAAAAATGACACACCCATAGTATTGAACTTTGAAGCATCAACCGTGCAGCAGAATCATTGTTGGTTGCATTGTCAAAAGTAATGCTACCTATCTTATCCACAATTTTCCATGATGAAAGACATTCAAAAATGGCTTTGGTGATGACCTTTCCACTGTGGGGTGGCTCTAACTCAACAAAGTTAATTATACGACTTTGCATATTCCAATCCAAGTCAACATAATGTGCAACTAGGCTCATGTAACAAATTTGTTGATTAGATGTCCAAAGATCATATGTGAGGCTTATCTTAGTGATGTTTTGAAATATTTTCCTCAATTTTTCCTTTTCAGATTCAAACAATTTAACACAATCAGCTCTATTGGTGTTTCTACCAACCTTTTGAAAGGAAGAATTCATTGTCTTCATCAAGACATTGAACCAATGGTACTCAACCACTCTGAACTATTATCATGGTAGCAAGAAACTCACGTATCTTAACATTGCCATATCCACCAGAAGAGGAAGCAAAAGGAATTATATCACCTTCATTGGCCGCTGAAAAATCAATTAATTTCTGCCTCTTCATTTCTTTTATATTATGCGCCTCACATGTTTCTAGATGTCGCTTCAATGTTGATGTAGTGCCAGTTGCGCTCTTCATGAAATTCCTGCCACATGCCTTGCACTTGACCTTGTCATCAAAAGCCCCTCTCTGTTTCTTGCTAGGAACTTTAACTTCATCGAAATAGTTCCACACTTCCGAGGTTTTCTTTTTCCGATCTTTTTTACATTTCCATCTTCAGCTTGGTCTTCCACATTGATAGGATTCGCCGCAGCATCTCCCGCCGCCGCCACAGCGGCAGGGTTTCCAGATTGTTCTGTTGGTGCAGCACCTGATTGTCTTGACACCTAAAATCAACAATTACCATCCAATTAAAACATGAACTATCATCAAGCATTCAAGTATGAGCCACTGCCTTTATCAGGGAATGAGTATTGAGACTCACCTTGTCAGCACTACCAGGATGAGAAGAATTTGTGCCAGTGCCACTAGGAAGAGAAGACTCCATTGAGCCACTGCCTTTACCACTAGGATGAGAAGACTCCATCACTACAAATCACATGAACAAAACAATATTGCATATCTGTGTTACCACTGTAAAATCACAACAAATCCATCACTAGGAATCGTACGTGCTTGTCAAAAAATTGCAGATCAATGCAAGTATTAAGTTCACTAATTAACTCTATGGAGGATTGGAGGAACTACCTTAGGGTTTAGAGATCTCTACGGGTTTATGGATGGAGCAGCCAGTCCACCACCCACTGCCGTGTTGGGGCCGGTCTGCCCGTCGCTCAACCGGCGTCGGCCCGTGGTTCAACCGGCGTCACCCAGCTTCTCCACAAGCTCCAGCCGCAGCCCGCCTGCCGCCGGCTGTCGCCTTGCCCCTACCCACTCAGCGCCTCTGCAGTCTGGAGTTGGAGAGGCTAGCTCCTGTGTGCGTGCGGTTGTGCGGCTGTGCCGTGCATTTTGAGAGCAGGAGCAGCGGGCCGGCGGCCGGCGGGGGGAATGGGGGCGCCCGGGCGGGTGGTGGTGGGGTGGGGAACTGGGGACTGGGGAGTGCGACGTGGGCCGCCGTATGGGGGGATTAGGTTTAGGTCTCATGTATATGCTAATGCTGATATGTAGGTGCAGCTCCGCGGTGGGTCGGTGCCCGGTGGGCTGCGGTTCCTTCAATTATGGGCCTGAGCTGAGGAGTGGGCAGCCAAACGAGCTACCGAGCCTAATTCGAGTAGCTCGAGATCGGCTCGAGCTCGGCTCGAAAATCAACCGAGCTCGATGCCAGGCTCGAACTCAGCTCGGTTTGCCTTCGATCTCGATCCGACCTCGATCCGAGCTCGATCCGATTTCGAGTAGCCCATCGAGCCCGAGCTTTTTTCCAGCCCTAGGCGGGGGCAGCTGGGCAGGGGCTATGGTTTGGACGCGATCTGTGAGCGTTGATGGAGAGATGAACGACCAAGATCAGAGCGATGACATTGGTGGGTAATTTTGAAACACGCGCGGCAGGCGGAGAGGGAGGAGCCGTGCGATCGCGATCGGACGGTGTTTAAGGGGTTGACAGACGAAGAAGAAATACCAAGTGGAAATTCTATTCTCTTTATTATGAGGTAAAGATAAATAGATTCCTATATAAGACCCAGTTCATTTCAGCTTAACACCTTAACGACTTATCTACTTTTTGAAAACACATATGTTTCAAGTTTTTTGTCTGTTTTTTTGCTGTTTTGGGCCCTAACATTTTAAAAAGCAAGTTAAACGAAATGTATCCGAATCTCGAGACTACCTCGAGAAGCAAGTTAAACGAAATTCAGTCATTTCGGCCGTTCAGCCATTCAGATCAACTCAAAAGAAACAGGGCTTAAGTTACATAAAAGCAGGCATAGAAGTAAAAAATATACCATAGTCATTCCATACTAGTCGGTTTTTTGTTCATATCAACGGTATGGAGAAGTCGGGTGAAGGAACAACGGAACACGTTTTTAATTACAAAGCGGCCGCTCTCAGAAGTTGTGCATGTTATATCTTGATTAAAATAAACCTGAAAGTGCTAATTATTCCAACATGGAGAAGTCGGGTGAAGGAACGGAAGACGTTTAATTACAAAGCGGCCGGGGCAGAAAAAAGAAGTCCAAATACACATGTGCGCGCGGAAGCGGGAAACACACACAGCTGCTCCAAGCACGAGACAGTGACACCGCCATCGACAACAATCAAGTGAATTAATCACCAATTAAACGGGATGGTGGCTCCTGCATCATGCTTGCGAACCCGACGTCGACCGTGCAGCGGCTTCCCTGGCTTCCATGAGATCATCGATGAGACGGTGCAGATCGCGGTACGAGGAGCCGCCTTCCGCCACGGCCTCGCGCGCCTTCGCGGCGAGCTCCTTCACCCTGCTCCTCGCGGCGTCGCCTGCTCCTCCGGGGCCCATGAACGTCGCCACGCTCTGCGCCACCGCCTCCGCCGGGACCACCTCCTTCTCCTCGTACCTCGTGCTCCGCGTCCCGGCTCCCTCCGGCCACAGCCGCTCCCCGATGCGCAGCAATTGGGTCACGAACCTCTCGTTGATGAACTGCTCGTACACCACGGGCCACGTGAGCACCGGCACGCCGGCCGCCACCGTCTCCAGGACCGAGTTCCAGCCGCACTGCGTCACGAACGCCGCCACCGCGGGGTGGGCAAGTATGGCCGTCTGCGGAGCCCAAGCTGTGACGACCAAACCCCTGTCTCCCACACGCTCCTCCCACCCTGCCGGTGGAGACCAATTTTCAGCCCTCACAACCCACAAGAAGGACTTGCCCGAGGCCTCCAACCCAAGAGCCAGCTCACGTAGCTGAGCATCCGAGATGTGAGCCAAGCTGCCAAAGCACACGTACACCACCGACCGATTTGGCTTCGTGTCCAGCCAGTCGATGCACCGTGAGTCACCGGCGCGCCGCGCCGGCGATGACGGCAACGAGAGGGGGCCAACAAAGTAGGAGCGCTTGGCGTGGCCGTTGCGGACGTATAAGTCGCAGTATTCAGACTCCAGGCCGGAGAAAGTGTTCACGGCGAGGCCGATGGACAATTTCTGTGCTGACGCAGCCCGATCGCCGACTGTGCGGTCTTGTTTATGCTGTGGCGGCCTCAAGAACTCCGGCAGCTCGGTGATCGGGATACGTATCTCCTTTTCCAGAAACCCCGGAATGGCCACGGCCTCGCCGGCGTCCTCATGAACGCCGGCGGCCGAGAGGTGCCATAAGGCGAGGGACGGGAAGGTTCCCATGGCGTGGAACGTGACGCACGGCACGCCTTGGTCGGCAGCGACACTGGCGTTCCAGAAGAAGTGCATGTCGGTGATGACGGCGTCCGGCGAGTGCTCCCGGATGAGGCCTTCCTGCAACGGCCGCGTCAGCGCTTCGTCGATGGCGGCGGCATCGATGCGCCAGCTGTCGGCGGCCGTGGCCGTGGAGAGGCTAGGCCTGCAAACGGTTTGGTTAAGAACAGGTCTAACGGTTTGGATTTATGTTTGGATTGCATCGGATTGGATTAAAACAGGCTGATGTTCGTTACGGTTTGGATTGGATTGGTTTCGTCATGCAAATGGTGTGGGGGCTGTTTTATATGGATCCAAAATTTTTGGGTTAAAACGGTTTCAACCCATGGTTTCAAGCAGTGGCTTCAAACCGGTTTCAAGCAGTGGCTTCATGCTGGCGAGCTGCACGCGGCTGTACCAGCAACTCGCGGAGCACTTCTCCTCGCTGGAGCGCGGGCTAGCCGCGTGCTCCGACTCGCTCCGCCACAAGCGCCGCGTGGTGGAGGCGCGCACCCACCGGGCGATGGAATCGCTCCGCCGCCGCAAGCTCTCCATAGACGGCTCCGTCTCACGCGCGCTCGACCACCTCGGGTCGCTGCCCGCCGGCAGGGCGCCCGGCTGCAGCGGGGACGCCGACGGCGTCGCCGAGAGCCTGAGGGCGCTCTGCGCCAGGATGGACTCCGCGGCGTTCTTCGGGTTCGTCGTCGCGCGGCGCAAGGAGGCGGACGCGCTGCGGGCGGAGATGCCGCCCGCGCTCAAGTGCTGCGTGGATCCGGCCAAGTTCGTCATGGACGCCGTCGCCGATGTGTTCCCCGTGGATGGATTGAAAATGGGTTGAAATGGTTCCAGCAAAAGGGTTGAACCCATAGCAGAGCACTGGTTTGGTTTGGCATGGATTAAAATGTGAAATGGATCGGTTTGGTTTGGTTCCTGATAAGCGAATAATGGTTTGGGGTGGTTTGGTGGACGCACGTTGATTGCATGCCGCGTGGGTTGGATCTGGACTGGATCCTAAACCATTAGCAGGCCTAGGAGAGGCTCTCGACTCCCGGCGGGAGGCCGGCCACCGCCGGGAACGGGTAGGTCGCCACCTTGACATCGCCAGTGCTGGAGCCGCGCCGGGTGAGGGCTGCCTTGACGACGGGCACGTTCGCCGGGGTGACGGCGACCGTGGCCTCGATGGCGCCTGGCCTGGCCACGGTTAGGTGGAAGGCGAGGTCGGTGGAAGGCCCGATATGGCTAGCGGCGAAGAAGGGGACGAGGAGGACGCGCAGCTTGTTGCTCTGCTTGTTCGTGGATCCCGCCATCCTTTGGGTTTTCAGCGTGCTTGTGTTGTTGCTGGGGCTTGGGAGGCTCGGGCTGCGATAAGAATTAGCAGTCGTTCATGTATATAAGATTAGAGGAGTGCTACGGTGCTTGCGATGTATCTAGAGGTACCTCAGATGGAAGAATGGTGAACCGTTGATCTCCGAAGGGCATCCACGGTAGTCGGAATTTTATAACCGGTGGCAGTTGGGTAATTACTTGGGGATTAGTTGGGTAATGGTCTATCTGTTCGACGTGATCTATCTGTCCAAAACTCAAATCTTGCGTCGAACGCGACCCCCGGACGCCGGCGATCGATATGCGCGGCGGTCGATCAGCTACCTTAGCTGTCGTTTCGTCGGGTGGTCGCTGACAACCAAGAACCAACTCCCACCCTCTTGACCGTCGGAGATCGTCACATCCTCAACTGCCTGCGACCATCGCCGGCGCCCCTCACGGGCCCCGACGGTGCGCAGGGTGCGGCGGAGGGATACCTGGTGATAGCCGGCCTCATTGGGTGGTCGCAGACAACCGCCGGCAACCCTCACAGGGGGACAGAATTTGTGCGGTAAGTGATGATTCACATCCTCTAGTTTTGGTATTGATTTACCATCTTTTGGTGCGCACATTGTCATTTACTTATGCAATTTTGTTTATAGAGATTCTCCTTCTCAAAATTTGTATTGTCAAGTGCAGAGATGGAGAACCTTATGGAGTATGAAAAAATCGTGACAATGACGTTCAACAGTGAGGATGATGGAATTAATTTTTACAAAAGGTATGTCAGGGAGAAAGGATTCAGCTTAAGGAAATCGTATGTTGATAGATGAACGCCGAAAAGAAAGCGCGTATCCGAGTGATGGTGTGTAGCAGAGAGGGGTGGCGTGAAAAAAAGCATGTAGAGAGAGACAACAGGATAAGGAGTGCACGAAACATTAGTCGCTGTGGTTGCAAAGCGAAGATGGTAATTCAGCTTCGTAATGACACATACACATGGTTTGTGAATGACTTTGTCAATGAACACATTCATCCGTCAGCACCACCAGATCAGACTTGTTTTCTCCGTTTTCAACGGTTCATTACCAATGTGTAGAAAGAAGAGATAATAGAGATGAACATTGCAGGTATACGGAAGCACCAGATTATGAATATAATGCAAACTCAATATGGGGGTTATGAGAATACTGGGCTTATTGCGAAGGATTTGTATAACTTTTGTTACCGGTACAAGCTTGACACAATAGCCGCAGGAGATGCTGAAACTGTTTTGGGCCACCTTAGGGCGCGGAAGGAGAGGGATCCAGAATTTTTCTTCAGGCACGAGGCTGATAAGGATGGTCATTTGCGACTACTCTTTTGGGCCGATAGTCAATTTCGTCTTGATTATGAAGCATTTGGTGATGTGGTTGTATTTGATAGTACATACAGGACGAATCGATACAAATTACCATTTGTTCCTTTTGTTGGATTGAATCACCATCGAAGCACTGTTGTGTTTGGTTGCGGAGTAGTTTCAGAAGAAAATATTGATGGATATGTGTGGATGTTGAAAACCTTTTTAATAGCCATGTCCCAGAAACATCCAATTTCAGTTATTACTGACGGTGACCTTGTAATGCAGAAGGCTATTGAGGCTATCTTGCCATATTCTAACCACAAGCTATGCACCAGGCATATTGAGCAAAATTTAATAAAGCGTATCTATAATTCTGAAGTCGCCAAGGAATTTTAAAAAATTTTATATGACACTTGCAATGCAGAGGAATTTGAGGAAAAATGGGTTGCTTTTAGGAAGAGATACAATATTCCTACAGATCATTCGTGGTTAAACATGATGTTTGAGATAAGACATCTATGGAAAGCATCTTACCAAGTAGGTCGATGCTTCTTGGGTTTGAAAAGTAATCAGCGTAGCGAGAGCCTGAATTTCACATTGCATAATCATCTAGATGGTAAAATGACATTGTTTGATATGCTGCAGCATTATGAATATTGCTTGTCCAATCTTCCCCGAAATGATTCTAAGCTAGATTGTGTGGCATCCCAATCAATACCTTTTACTAAACCCAATGCAAAAGAATTTGAGAAAGATGCGGCTGTTGTTTATACTCCCACTGTATTTGTTACGGTCAAGCATGAGATTGAGAAATCACGAAACTTTGTGATTACAGAAATTTTTGATGGATGTGACTGCACAACATATTTAATTGGCTCAAAGAAAAATAGAGAGAAGAGGTTTGAGGTTGAATGTGTTGTCGCAGGCAGCACTGTGGATAATGTCAGGCGCCCTTGTCATAAGTTGGAATGTGAAGGTATACCATGTGCGCACATATTTTGTGTGCTTAATGTTTTGCACTCTGCGAAGATCCCAAAGTGTTGTATTTTGTATAGGTGGAATATGAGTGTAAAATTAGCTTTTCCATCGATGAAAAAGAGCAGCATGCATGATTGGTCAGAAACTCTGGAGAGGCATAGTGAACTACGTAAGTTGGGTAATGCTGCATCTTTAATAGCATCGCAATCTGACGGAGTGTACATCTCTATGAAGAACTACATGCAGGACATAATTGAGCAAAATGTTGTAAGCCATGACCACGAAATGAGAAGGTCTTATAGCCCGACAATACCTAAAATATTAGCTCCGGAAGAACTTGACGGAATGAAAGTTCATGATCCAGTGCCGGTCAAGTCTAAAGGTGCACCCAAAAAGAGAATCGAGTCCTTTAGTAAGAAACGAAGGAAGGTCACAAGTAGTCTATGCAATTGTTCGGGCCACAACAGACGTTGGTGTCCCAAAAAGTTGAAGATTATGTAATCTAGTTATGAAACATTTTACAACTTATAAAATTTTTAATTCGGATTTGTAACTAATTATTTGTCTGTTGTATTCATTGCGTGAGAGCGAGGTATCTTTTCCTTCATGGTACTTCCTGCTTGTTTATAGTTCAGAGATCTTGTGGTTTCAGACTTTAGAGATTGATGGTTTTGACGGTGCTTTACTTTAAATTTTATGGTTTGCTAATGTTCCCATACTGCTTTCAAATGTAGAATGTCATAATTATTTCAAGTTACCAGACCGTCGTATAAAGGAGTTGATAAGGTGCCTTTTTATAGTGGTCAGGACCGGTTTGTTGTAGAAGGAAATTTACAAGGTTGTCGTTTCATATGTATGGCAGACCGGTCTTTCGTGGAAGAAAATTAACATGATGTCGTTATCATATATTGCGCAGGACCGTTCTGTCGTAGAAGAATATAATATGGTAATTACTACTTACAAGTGTAGTTATTAATTATATTCTTCTTGGTTACCATTTATTTTTAGCATGGTTTTTTTATGGTTTTTACAGATTTTCGTAACGTCACTGCATCGTAAACAAGTGAATTTTATAGTTGATAAGTTGCCTTTTTATAGTGCTCAGGATCGGTTTGTTGTAGAAGGAAATTTACAAGGTTGTCTTTTCATATGTACGACAGACCGGTCTTTCGTGGAAGAAAATTAACAGGATGTCGTTATCATACATTGCGGAGGACCGTTCTGTCGTAGAAGGTTTTTACAGATTTTCGTAACGTCGCTGCATCGTTAACAAGTGAATTTTTTTTCTCGCCTACTTGTTGCAAGATGGAAACAAACATATCATCATGTATGTCAAAGGTGTTGACTTTTGACCGTTTAGCTAACCGTTATCATACCAAGCTTTATAAGGTAATTAACCGCACTAATCGTAGTCATTATCACCCGCCTTCGTATCCGAGTGATGGTGTGTAGCAGAGAGGGGTGGCGTGAAGAAAAGCATGTAGAGAGAGACAACAGGATAAGGAGTGCACGAAACATTAATCGCTATGGTTGCAGAGCGAAGATGGTAATTCAGCTTCGTAATGACACAGACACATGGTTTGTGAATGACTTTGTCGATGAACACAATCATCCGTTAGCGCCACCAGATCAGACTTGTTTTCTCCATTCTCAAAGGTTCATTACCAATGTACAGAAAAAAGAGATAATAGAGATGGACATTGCAGGTATACGAAAGCACCAGATTATGAATATAATGCAAACTCAATATGGGGTTATGAGAATACTGGGTTTATTGCGAAGGATTTGTATAACTTTTGTTACCGGTACAAGCTTGACACAATAGCCGTAGGAGATGCTGAAACTGTTTTGGGCCACCTTAGGGTGCGGAAGGAGAGGGATCCAGAATTTTTCTTTAGGCACGAGGCTGATAAGGATGGTCATTTGAAACTACTCTTTTGGACCGATAGTTAATCTCGTCTTGATTATGAAGTTTTTGGTGATGTGGTTGTATTTGATAGTACATACAGGACGAATCGATACAAATTACCATTTGTTTCTTTTGTTGGATTGAATCACCATCGAAACACTGTTGTGTTTGGTTGCGGAGTAGTTTCTGAAGAAAATATTGATGGATATGTGTGGATGTTGAAGACCTTTTTAATAGTCATATCCCAGAAACATCCAATTTCAGTTATTACTGACGGTGACCTTGCAATGCAGAAGACTATTGGGGCTATCTTGCCATATTCTAACCACAAGCTATGCACCTGGCGTATTGAGTAAAACTTAATAAAACGTCTCCATAATTTTGAAGTTACCAAGGAATTTAGAAAATTTTTATATGACACTTGCAATGCAGAGGAATTTGAGAAAAAATGGGTTGCTATTAGGGAGAGATATAATATTCCTACTGATCATTTGTGGTTAAACATAATGTTTGAGATAAGGCATCTATGGGCAGCATCTTACCAAGTAGGTCGATGCTTCTTTGGTTTGAAGAGTAATCAGCGTAGCGAGAGTCTGAATTTCACATTGCATAATCATCTAGATGGTAAAATGACATTGTTTGATATGCTGCAGCACTATGAACATTGCTTGTCCAATCTTCGCCAAAATGAGTCTATGCTAGATTGTGTGGCATCCCAATCAATACCTTTTATTAAACTCAACGCAAAAGAGTTTGAGAAAGATGCGGGTGTTGTTTATACCCCACTGTATTTGTTATGGTCAAGCATGAGATTGAGAAATCACGAAACTTTGTGATTACATAAATTTTTTATGGATGTGACTGCACAACATATTTAATTCGCTCAAAGAAAAATAGAGAGAAAGAGGTTTGAGGTTGAATGTGTTGTCACAAGCACTGTGGATAATGTCAGGTGTCCTTATCATAAGTTGGAATGTGAAGGTATACCATGTGCGCACATATTTTATGTGCTTAACGTTTTGCACCCTGCGAAGATCCCAAAGTGTTATATTTTGTATAGGTGGACTATGAGTGCAAAATCAGCTTTTCCATCGGTGAGAAAGAGCAGCATGCATGATTGGTCAGAAAGTCTGGAGAGGCATCGTGAACTACGTAAGTTGAGTAATCCTACATCTTTAATAACATCGCAATCTGACGGAGTGTATATATCTATGAAGAACTACATGCAGGACATAATTGAGCAAAATGTTGTAAGCCATGACCCTAAAATGAGAAGGTCTTATGGCCCGACAGTACCTAAAATATTGGCTCCGAAAGAACTTGACGGAATGAAAGTTCATGATCTAGTGCAGGTCAAGTCGAAAGGTGTACCCAAGAAGAGAATCGAGTCCTTTAGTAAAAAACGAAGGAAGGTCACATATGGTCTATGCAATTGTTCGGACCACAACAGACGTGGGTGTCCTAAGTTGAAGATTATGTAATCTAGTTATGAAAAATTTTACAACTTAGAGAATTTTTAATTCGGATTTGTAACTAATTATTTGTCTTTTGTGTTCATTGCGTGAGAGCGATGTATCTATTCCTTCGTGGTACTTGCTGTTTGTTCATAGTTCAGAGATCTTGTGGTTTTAGATTTTAGAGATTGATGGTTTTGACGGTGCTTTACTTTAAATTTTGCGGTCTGCTAATATTCTCATACTGCTTTCAAATGTAGAATGACATAATTATTACAAATTATACATATGTTGTTATCAAAATAAGCTTTTATGAAGGAAATTGTGATGTTGTCGTTTTAGACCATCGGCGTTTCATATAGTGCTCCGGACCAGACCGTCGTATAAAGGAGTTGACAAGTTAAATGACTACAAGTTATGTCACGAACTGATATAACCTGACATCGATCCATGAGACCCGTTAAAACACAGATATCCTAAAATGAAAACATATAGTTGAAGAAATGATATTTTTTAGAGGTTTGCAATCTAGTATCTGCTTTCAAGTACAAACCATAAAGCCCGTTTTAACAGATTGCAACAACTGGTATAGAGGCTTCCGAACACCAGTCTTCAGAATGAATGTGCTCATCTCAATTTACAACCTGACATGGAAAAAGAAAGAGGTGTGTGTCCTCGAATTAGATTTGCTGATCAATGTACTGAATCGAAATCACAAGCTGCATCTAACAAATGGGAGAGGCTCGCATAAAAGGTTAACAATTTTTCGTGCTAATTGTTCTTACAACTAGTGAATGTCGTGTTTGGATCGTGTCATAGCTTCATACAGAAAACTAGATGATTTAGGAAGAATGCTTAATTTGAACAAACAAAATATGGCCTGGTAAGATCATGCAAGGCAACGCCTTTACCTGATCGCCAGAGCCGGGTATTTACGCCAATTTAGTGGCGCCGATGGCGGAGTCGGTGTTCGTCGGAGGCGAGGGGGAGGCACCTTCCCGTGGCCATGATAGCTAGGCGCGCGGTGCTGGATCTTGAGAAAGAGGCGGCTGATCCACGAAACCGTCTAGTTTGAGGCGCCGCCGCTTTGAGGCGACTTGGACGGCGACCGTCGAGCCAGTATGGAGCGGCTGCCGGCGAAGGAGGGCGCGGCGAGGTCTACGAGACTTTTGAGTTCTGACCAAGTGACACGACGATTTTGCCCCTCCTTAATTACATGAGAAATGACCTGCTTACCCTCTCCACTTGTGTACCTTCACCGATACTTAAGTATCTTTTCCTGTGTACCTTCCATCGTGGAGCGTTAGATTTGAGGAAATGGATGGTCTGTGTCATCCGCAAACAGAGTAGAAGTTTCCATAAGGTTATAAGACTGCGCAGGAATCTCTGCATATAACACTCTTTATTTTTTATGTTGATTGCGCAGGATTCTCTGCGTACGCAGACCGCACAAGCACTTCACTTTAATTTAAGCATGTTGACTGCGCAGGAATCTCTGCAAATGCAAACCGCCACGCTTCTCGTGTTGACACCAGGTTTTTTAAATTGTTGCAAAAACACTGTCGTGGACAAACATCCCCAACAAGACTTCTATTTCATCCTCTAAGACACTATATATGCGTATAAATAGTGTTCTATGAGGTGGGATAGAAAACATGGGCTGTTGCGGATGCTCTAACGTTTAAGCGGATCCTCTATCTCAGTCTCTAAATATAGAGTCTAGGCGATCTCTTTATCTTTTCAAAAATAAAAACTCTGCTGAAAAGAATAAAAATATAGGAAATGAATAATGATTTAAAGAAGTGATAAAGAGAACATAATATAGAGATTTTGTTGGCCCCTGACGATGCTTTTATGTTCTTCTTGCTTTTCCATCCCATGCGGCGGAAAAAATGCATAAATCTTGGCATACATGCAGATTGCGCATACACTTTCTCTTTCTTCATTTGCTTGTAGCCAGATAAGGGTGAAAACAGAACGAATAATATCCTATCGGATCCGGATCCATATACGTTTGTCGTGATTTAAAACATGTTTTCGTAACCGATTGGATACGGACAATTATTCAATTTTTTTCGGACACGGATACAAATATGGGTTGATTGGTATCTGACTGATACAAATATCCGTCGGATAGTAACCGAATTCAGAATACGGAGATGGATATGAATAATTATCTAGGACATAGGGATGAAAACTACATCACTACATGAGTCATTCAACTTTTGTTATGTCTTATGAGGTTTCGTATTCATATTCAATCCATATCACTACAAGAAGGACTCCCCTTCACCCACGCATACCTAGCAACGGTATAACCATGCATTGCTAGCCAATACAACAGCTACACATATTATGTGTTGACATGGATACAAATATGGGTTGATTGGTATCTGGCTGATACAAATATCTGTCGGATAGTAACCGAATTCGGAATACGGATATGGATATGAACAATTATCCAGGACATAGGGATGAAAACTACATCACTACATGAGTCATTCAACTTTTGTTATGTCTTATGAGGTTTCGTATTCATATTCAATCCATATCCGGTTCGAAACCGTATCCAACTAGGCTTTCTTTGTTTCAGCTTGAAGTTAGGTTGAGTTTTACTATAGCAAAGTTTGTTATTTTTATATAGCCTTCATGCTGTAGTAATTTGTAATAATTTTTTAGAGGCTTTTAGTAGTTTTTCTCAAGATTGTAAAACTATTTTTAAATTATTTTTTGAATTATTAGATAACTTTTGGAAGGTTCTTAATTTTTACTACAGTAAAATTCAACTTTAGTCAACGCTAAAACAAATAAGGCCGTCTATATTTGAATTCGTATCCAACACTATCCGTATCTAAGGCGCAGTTCTTTTCAGCTTAACGGCTTAACAGCTTAACGACTTATCTATATTTCGAAAATACATATGGTTTGAGTTTTTTGAGTCCGTTCTTCGCTGTTTTAGAGGTGTGTCCTAACGCTTTAAAATGCAAGTTAAACGAAATGGATCCGAATCTCAAAACTACCTCGAGAATCTCTTGAAGTTCAGTCATTTCAGCTGTTCAGATCAGCTCAAAAGAACATGGCCTAAACCCAAATCCAGTTAAAAAAATATGGATATGGATACGAATTGACCCATATTCGACCGTATCCAACCTGCTTTCACTCCTAAGTCAGCCTGCCTTGCTCCTCTTTCTCATGATCTAATTACTGTTTTTCATACCATGCGGCGAAAAACAAAGAGGAGCGCATCACAAGTTTTCAACAAACGTGATTTGAATGGCAGGATTTATAACCTGCCAGATGGAATAACAAAAGACATTTGTTTATATAATTTTTAAAAATACTTTTTATTTATTTTAAAAAGTTTAAAAGATTTAAAAATTCTAAACTACACATACGTTTAGAATCCTTTAGCAATGTGGATATGTGCCGATAAGCATGTAAGAGCATCCTAAAAACCCATTTATATCTTTCTTTAAAAAACTATTTATGTCTAAATAATATTGTTTTAAAGAGTAGTATAGAGTTACTGTTAGGGATGCTCTATGAGCCTGCTCGATATACTACCCGCATTTGCCGCTGTAGGACAAATCCTTAGTGCTAGATCGTCGTCCTCCCTTGGGGGGCACTGTGCACTCCATCACCGGCGCCAAGAGATTGAAGAATGAAGATGGAGTTAAGATTATAGTACTTTTTTAATGGACGGTTAGGTCTAACTGTACTATTATAATATACCTGTATAGATCAGAGGCGGACGCAGTAGTGGGGCGCATTGGGGCGCGCGCCCCCCCTCCAAAAAAATTTGCGAACCCCCTACCCCCATCGAATCCAGCCCAGCGAGCTCGTCAAGCCTAGCCCAAGTTCGTTTTCCATTCCTCCCCCAACCCTCG
>SPJY01024658.1:819-12570 GCA_005191435.1 Raddia distichophylla | reverse complement strand
ACCAAATGGTATTTAAGGAAGCATAAAACCAATATATATAAATATATATGTACATACATACATACATACATACATACATACATACGCAAAAAAATTTGTCCAAGCACAAGTATTTATTGAAATAAACATGAATCTTATTTTATTACACATAAGATTTACAAAATTTTTGGCAAGACAAAATTTGAATTTAGAAGAAGAAAAGGAAGGTAAAACAAAGCAATAAAATTTTTATAAATAGAATTCGGATCAAAAACTTCTATTCCACAGCAACTCCTCCTCATTCCCTCTCCGGCCCATCTCTTCCTCCCCTCGGCCTGCCCGGTCCGGCCCAGCCGCAGCCATCCTCTGCCAGCGGGACCCGCCAGCCAGTCCCTCACCTCCCCTCTCTCACTGAACAGTGGGGCCCACTGTCAGCTTCATCTTCTTGCGGGAAAATTGTAGGAAACTAAGAAAAATACAAATTTGTTACTTTGGCCTTTCAATTTAAATTTCTGAATTCAAATTCAAACTTAGTTTTACCTCTAAATTCAAAAGTTCAAATTAAAATGCCAAGGTAACTTACTTTTCATTTTTTGTTAATTTCACCATTATTTAAAAAATACAAAGTAATTTCCCCCATTCCCATAAACCAAGCTAATTGTTTGTAAATACTTAATTTATTTAATCATTGAATGCCACTATAACACAAATATAATTTTTTTGCATATACATTTGAAGACAAACATTATAATATTATAACATTTGGATTCTACATGTTTGTCTGCATTTTCAGGGGGTTTTTTGTTCTGAACTTCCTATGATTTTTCCAAGATTTTTTAAATTTATTTGTCAGCTAAAACCAATGTGGTTTCGGACCAAGGAGGTGATTTGTCTGGTATAAATAGTATAGGAGGTCTGCTGCTTGGTTTTGGAGTTAAAGGAGGGAAATCGAAATTGGGCAACAGTTGAAGGGCAATGGTATAGCCGGTCTTTCTAGTTCCCACGACGAATAATTAGCTTACCTTCCCATGATTGCATGACGGCCAAGAACAAAGGCCGGATGACACACACCTAGCGTGCTTTCGCGCTGCAGCTCTGCTGTGTGCAGTTATCTCGCACCGGCATGGTCCATAAACAGTATTGTGGCTCTCGCCCGGCCCATTTGGTCAGGAATAGTGATAGCCCGGCCCGTGCGGGAGCCGCTGCCCGGCCCGAGTCACCCGAGGGCGAGGCCTCGACATCTCCTTCGTTGCCATTTGCCAAGCGTTTTTTCCCCACCACAGAACCTGACCGTCGCCGCCGCCGCCGCCTGAACTAAAAAACCCTAACCGCGCCGCCGCCGGAGAGGAGAGCCGTGCTCCAACGCTATGCTGGGCAAGCGTGACCGCCGCATCGGCGACGGCTGGACCGATGCCTTGCGCATCACCGAGGAGACCATTATTGGGGACATCTGCGGCCTTCTTGATGAGATCCATGGATTCTACGAGACGGCGCTGCGCTGGCTGCCGATAGAGAAGGACCCCTCTCTGGGATGGCGCCTCCTCAAGGCCGGCGTCTGCTTCGGCCCACTGGATCCCGTCTCCAACATCATCGCCAACACCATCTCCTACTCCCCTTCGCCGGTAGACGCGGAGGCGGAGGCGGAGGCGGAGGCGGAGGCGCAGACGAGGGAGTCTATCATCTCCAAGATCATCACCGACACCAGTGACGACAACATCTTGGATCTCCCCATGTCCCCAAGCACGTCCGAAGGCGCCACCATCGCTCGGCGGTCGCTCCAAGGCCTCATCGCCGCGCTCATCTTCCAGTTCCGGTACCTACCACAGACGGAAGCCCTGCGCTACCTGCGCCTCGCTCGAGCCGACCTCATCGTTGCCGTGTGGCTCATCAAGCTAGATCGTCATCGGCTTCACAAGGCGCCTGAGTTCTGTTTCAATTTCCTTACCACCAGGGTAGCCCTGCGCTGCGCCGCTGTGTCCGCAAGGCACCCCAACCCTGACGCCCTGGTGAGCGCGTCACTGTCGCTCGCATCTCGCCTGGACAGGGTCTCCAATCTGCTACCGACGCCGTACAGTTGCAGCAACAGCCCCTGCCACCCTCTTTCTCGTGCAGTGGTTAAGCGCCTTGGTGAATTGCTTGGGCGCGAACATAAGACTGAAAAACTTGCAGATCACTGGCATCCTTTGTTGCATGCCAGTTACCGATTTGGAATGCCAGTCAACCCATCCTGGGAGGTGGAAGGAGAGAAAGGTCTAGCTCCAAATACCTGCACAACATCTTTGAAACTGTGCCTACTCGACAAGATACACGAGCTGTACCTGAAAGCACTTAGCCAGCTGCCTGCGAATGCTTTGCGCAACCGCTACCATCGCAGCCTTCTCAAGGGTGGTTATTGCTTCGGCAGATTGGATCCGGTAATGAACATTATCCTCAACACTCTTTGGTATGAAGCAAAATTTCCTACGCATTCAGATTGCGTCGACTTTGAAGTTGAGATGATCTGCACAAGGATGATGATGCGCATAGAGTGCTGTTCTTTGTATGGTCTTGTCGCCTTACTCCGTGTCCGTGTCCCTTCTCTCACGGATCACCAAGCTGTGTGGTTCCTTCTCATGGCGGATGCAGAAGTTGAACCAGCCATTAATATGGCAAGGATCGATGGCCATGCCATCAACCCATCCAATGAAACCTTGGCCTACAGAGAGGCTGCTGCCCAGGCGTGGCACCCTGATCCTGAAGCAATGGCGGATTATCTCACATCATCTGATTTTTGTGCGCTATCACTGTTGATGCAGGGCATCGCTGTTCATAGTTTTGAGTTTCTCGCCAGGCTCTTTTCAGAAAAAGTGCAATGTCATGAGCTAAACCAAACCTCAGCTTCAGAAATTCTGTCCAAAAACCAGATGGCTTACCTATTGGAGGTTAAGGCAAAGTTCAAGGCCGACCAAAATTTTTTTGTTAGAAAGGTCAATGCTGCTTTGAAGAGATATGCTGAAGACCATGGGGTTAGTTAATTTTTGTTTTTCGTTCTTGTTTGTGCATCTTGTTAGCACATCTACTGATACTTGCACAAATTCAAAATTTAGTCATTGTTTGCCCCTCTTTTCTGAACTGCGTAATAATACCTTTTCTTCTTTGTATGTAGGAACTATATGCACTTCACGATCTCATGCATTCCATAATTTCAATTTTCCTGTTACTAACTATTATGTCTATATCTTTTACTTCTATTCGCAAAAATTCAAAATCTAGCCATTATTTGCTCCTCTTTACTCAGCTGTCTAATAATTATGCTTTTCTCTTCTTTGTATCTAGGAATCATACGCACTTCACGTTATTTGTGGAGTGAATACTAAGGTTACTGAAGGACCTGTTTCTGGTCGTTTTGTGAGGAAGAATGGGTTTAAATACTTCCACATCAACTTTTTGGCAACACATATAGGAACTGGCAAAGCTCCAGTGCTGTTCTTTGCCGAATGTAGCAATGATGATGAAGATGAGGAAGCATCAGCCTTGTGTGTGCCATTTGATCCTTATGCTAGTTCTTGGATGACTGTTGGTATGTCGGAACTCTACATACATTTCGTTAAATTCATTTTCTGAGTTAGTTGCCTCTTCCTGATGTCATTTTACCCTTTTTTTTTCGAGGAAGCTCGTTGCTTTTACTGTGAGTTTGAGGGGGTAAAGATTGTGCATCCTTGTGACACCTCATTCAATGGGCTGTGTGAGGACTTCAATAAGATGGCTCTTGGAGAGCATAGCATCAGCAATGAGGCCATTATCAGTTCATACAATTTACATTCTGATATGATGTGTATCTTGAGGGAGGACTGGATCTTTTTCGATCCCAATATGGATGACAAGATTGCTGAGATGAATCAAGTTGATAGTTGCTCTAATTTAATGTGGAGACGGAAGACAAGAATCCACTGACATGGTCACTATGTCAGGTAATAGCTTTAATTAACATCTTTGAATCGCGTTCGAACATGTCTTTTTATAATTATTAGTTTTAATCAATTTGGCAATATGTTTCGAGTAATTTTACCAACATGTTACAATTTTTTTGTGAGATGATGTTACAAATTGTCTTGTTATCTTTTAACTGCAGGCTTGTTCTTTTGGGAAGGCGTCACCATCTTCTGTAGGACTGCAGCAATATCGTCAAATGAGTCAATGGTGGGGTTCCTCTTGTCTAGTAGGGTGTACAAGCTGAAAGCTGTGAAATTAAGTGAGCTGCATGTTTTGCTACTTGAGTAGATCTGGAGATGATTATTAATTTTCTGAGACATGATTACCCATATTGTGTACGGATACAATGTTTCGGTAGCTAATGACGTCTATCATGCCTGCTTCTCATTGAGTATGCCGTGCAGTTCTTAGCATATGGGTATTGTATCATTAGTATTTAGTATTAGTAAATCACTAATTTCTACGGAAAAAATGCACGTGTCTCCAACTAGTTGGCAAACCCGTGCGAGGCTACCTTCACTTCTTGAATGGGTAATTATCTGAAAACCTTCCAAATTATCGATCCTTTATCGTATAACCTCTACAAATTATTTTACATCTTTTGACCTATAATCTGTGATATTGTAATTTTTATTCTCGTGGAGACACATGGCGACACGTAAACACCACCTCGTAGCTAACCTTCTCTCCCCCATCTCTAGCCTCCTAGGCCACACTCCTCATCGGCCTCCTAGCCGCTGGCCTTTGCCACCGTCGTCGGCCTTCTGCTGTTGCCACTGGCATTGGTTGGGAAGGGCGGCACGACAGTGGGGAGGATGGGCTAGGGAGGGGAGGCGGCAGTGGGAGGGAGGCTCGCTAGCAAGCTCGGCGACTGCCGGAGCCTCAACATGCTCAACCTCGAGTGCAACGGCTTTCGTGGCGCCGTGCAGTTTGTCCTCCTCGGCCTCATCAACATCACCTAACTCGACGTCGTCTCCAAAAACTTCGGCGGAGAGATCCCGAATATCCCAACGTGCGGCCACCGCCGCCATTCCTGGCCGAGCTGAAGGGAGCCGGCGGTGGGAGGGAGGGGAACTACCCCTACGATACTACAGGACACAGGACACATACCTTCAGACATTTTTTAAAGAGTAGTATGCTTTTTTTTAAGGTAGTGTCGTCATATTAAAGTTTAAGAACAATTCATCTCAAATTGCAAAAAATGATCCTTGGCATTGCAATCTTCTATTCTTTCTTTGCCACACTTTTGGTGAGCGAAGCAGGGCAATAAAATTGAAATCAGCAAAACATTGGATTGTCACAAGATCTAGCCATAAAAACACATCTAACACCATGAACGAGCATTAACAATCAACAATCTCTCTTCTTCGGGGTCAAAAGAGGAAAAGCAGAATAAGATAGCATCACCGCTCAATCGAAGAAGACAGTCCATAACTCAATCAAAGAAGGCAGCCCATACATGACCTCCATGGCCAGTTGGCCACAGCAATGAAACCATAGGCCTGAACTCTGAACCGATGTTAGTTGATCCGCGCACCGCGGATGAGGAGAGAAGACGAGATCGATGCCTTCATCGCGGGTCTACCGGCGACATCGGCAAGAGATGTTCGTCGTGCTCGGCCGCGTGACCTTATTGACGCCATATACTTGGCGCGTGAGGCAGAGCGCGAGGAAGATGTCCGGATCGCGAAGGTGGCACCGGCCCGACGTCGTCCGGCGTTTAGTTGCGGGGCTGCCGAGCAGGCCAAGGCTAGCGCGACACAGCTGACGACGCCCATCACCAACTTGGCGGCAAAGATCGACGACCTCGCCAAGAAGGTCGAGGACCTCGTCAAGGTGTTCGATAAGACGGTGGCGGCGCCTGCCGATCCAGTGCAGGAGATGTCCGACGCCAACGCGGCGCAAGCTCTCACGAGCGCACGCCCCAAGATCAGGACCAACGACGACATCGGCAACACCGACGTCGACGACGACACCGAGCAGCACGAGGAGGACGGCGACGGCGGCAGCAACCCCAACGTCAACGACAAGACTGAACAACGTGAGGAGAACCTGACCGATGCCATGCCCAGCAAGGCAGTAGGCGTTGACATAAACGCTGGGCTGCTACCAGTTGCGAAGGTCCGGCCAGAGCGACCTCACTGCGTCTGGCCCTTCGTCACTCCACATCTTCCTCCACGCCAAGCACACCCTCGGCGACCACAACATCACCATCATCACCGACTACGTCGTGCGCATAGGGACGCGCTGCAGCTTCAACATCGACGTCAAAGCCTCGGACGTCGGCGTTTCAACCTTGAGGACAAGGTTGATTCGAAGGGGGGAGTATGGATACACCCGCGGCACTGTAGCGCGGCACTGTTCACATCGGTTACTGTAGCGCGGGCCTGTACTGTTCATGAGGCACTGTTCACGCGGCATAGTTAGGGATAAGATTAGTTATGGTATTAGATAAGATCAGTTTGTTAGGGAGGGGATAAGATTAGTTAGAGGTAGTTTCTTAGGGCCTAAGTCTTCTATCCCTATAAAAGGGATTGTCATGTATCTTCTTTTGGCATCCAAATAATGAATCCAAATTGAGAGTAGATCTCATAGGCGGTGGCTCCGAAAACAGCCAAGGCGTTGCCGACGATAAACGGCCGTCTCGCCCGCGTCAAGGGCCATACCAAAAGCTGTGAAGTTAAGTGAGCTGCATGTTTTGCTACGTGAGTAGTGCTGGAGATGATTATTAATTTTCTGAGACATGATTACCCATATTGTGTTCGGATACAATGTTTCGGTAGCTAATGACGTCTACCATGCCTGCTTCTCATTGAGTATGCCGTGCAATTCTTGGCATATGGGTATTGTATTATTAGTATTTAGTATTAGTAAATCACTAATTTCTACGGAAAAAATGCACGTGTCTCCAACTAGTTGGCAAACCCGTGCGAGGCTACCTTCACTTCTTGAATGGGTAATTATCTGAAAACCTTCCAAATTATCGATCCTTTATCGTATAACCTCTACAAATTATTTTACATCTTTTGACCTATAATCTGTGATATTGTAATTTTTATTCTCGTGGAGACACATGGCGACACGTAAACACCACCTCGTAGCTAACCTTCTCTCCCCCATCTCTAGCCTCCTAGGCCACACTCCTCATCGGCCTCCTAGCCGCTGGCCTTTGCCACCGTCGTCGGCCTCCTGCTGTTGCCACTGGCACCGGCTGGGAAGGGCGGCACGACTGTGGGGAGGAAGGGCTAGGCAGGGGAAGCGGCAGTGGGAGGGAGGCTCGCTAGCAAGCTCGGCGACTGCCGGAGCCTCAACATGCTCAACCTCGAGTGCAACGGCTTTCGTGGCGCCGTGCAGTTTGTCCTCCTCGGCCTCATCAACATCACCTAACTCGACGTCGTCTCCAATAACTTCGGCGGTGAGATCCCGAATATCCCAACGTGCGGCCACCGCCGCCATTCCTGGCCGAGCTTAAGGGAGCCGGCGATGGGAGGGAGGGGAAGTGCCCCTACGGTACCTTCAAACATTTTTTAAAGAGTAGTATGATTCTTTTGAAGGTAGTGTCGTCATATTAAAATTTAAGAACAATTCATCTCAAATTGCAAAAATGGTCCTTGGCATTGCAATCTTCTATTCTTCCTTTGCCACACTTTTGGTGAGCGAAGCAGGGCAATATAAATTGAAATCAACAAAATATTGGATTGTCGCAAGATCTAGCCACGAAAGCACATCTAACACCATGAACGAGCATCAGCAATCAACAATCTCTCTTCTTCGGGGGTCAAAAGAGGAAAAGCAGAATAAGATAGCATCACCGCTCAATCGAAGAAGATAGTCCATAACTCAATCAAAGAAGGTAGACCATACACGACCTTGATGGCCAGTTGGCCACAACAATGAAACCACATGCTTGAACTCTGAACCAATGTTAGTTGATGTGAACGAGCATATTGTTGACACCCAAATTTGGTAGAAAATCGGATGTTCAGAAAAGCCGAATATGATGAGGTTTGTTGGGCCAAATCGAAAATGGGCTTTATCAGCAAAGAAGAAAGGCGGAATACCGATACTTTTGAGACTTCGGAAGAAATACGATGAGATCAGAAGCGCGTCGCGGTAAACTAGGTCGTATCGGTATCGATTTTGTAATACTATAAATAGAACCTTAAGTCTCGAGAATAGGGATCTAACACTGAATACACAAAACACATTTTTCGAATCCGATCGACCTCGTCGAAAGGCTTCAACTCGCAGGTAGAGCTATCTCGATGGGATAATCGATTCTCTCCTTGTAACCCGTATACATGGCTGTATCAATTTGATCTCATGTATACAAACCATGTTAGACTGTCTCGGGATTTACCGACCTTTGACATGTTTTCGCATATTGTACTGTCTCGACTTGATCGATCTGCAATATGTATTTATCCTGTAATGCCGATTGTTAAATATTTCGTATGCTTTTTCCTGAATTTGATATATGCAACTCTTGTTCAATCGATCTTGTATATGCCATGTATAGGATTTCGCCTGTGGGAACATTTACCGATCTGTATTGCATTTACCTTTATCAGTCTTTAGACCTTGAAATCGGTTTATTGGTTTATATTCTAGATTTAGACTTGAATACTGTCTTGGCCTGACCAATCTGTTCAATCTGTTTCTTGGTTAAATCTAATATATTGATATTAGGGTTTATTGCTGATGCTATTATAAAATACCAAAAAATAAGTGAAAGATTTAGATCTGAATGCCTATTTAAATTTATTTGCTCTATCTGGCATTAAGCCGATAGATCCTGTAATCGGTTAACGAAGAAACCGATTACAGATGACCTGATCTGGCTATTTAAAAAGCCGATTAGGTTTATATTACTGATAATTCTCCCCTTATTGATTCACGGGTTAAATCAATTGGCACACATGGTTTGAGTTGCGACGCGATCAGTGAATCGACGCTTCTGCACGTGTGTTCGCAAAAACCCTCGTTTTGTGTCAACAATCTGGTACGGCCGAACGTGGGTGGACGGAAATGGACAATGATTTGCTGGACATTGTATTTTTTAAGAAAATTATTTCATGCCTAGTTTCTCTAATTTTGGTTACAGGGTGTGGGTCTTGTGATTATGCGCCACCAAAAAAAACTACGCTCGAAACTAGGACCGGATGAGAAATTTATGGCCTTTATACGGGATACGCCCTGTCTTCGTCACATTGGCAAGCGCCTAGAGCTTTTTCCAACTAGTTGCTCACGACTGGTCCCTTTAGACAGTCCCATCCTGAGGCAGGCCTTGTCTCACAGTAACCTATGCACAATTTGACCACCAGTCGGGCCCCGCCAATACTGGGGAGACCATGAGATCTAGTACGGCCGAACGGGGGTGGACGGAAATGGATGATGATTTGCTGGACCTTGTATTTTTTTAAGAAAATTATTTCAAGCCTAGTTTCTCTAATTTCGGTTACAGGTCCTGGGTCTTGTGATTCTGTGCCAACAAAAAAACGACGCTCGAAACTGGGCCCGGATTAGAAAGTTATGTCCTTTATACGGGATACGCCGTGTCTTCATCACATTGGCAAGTGCCTGGAGCTTTTTAGGACTAGATGCTCACGACTGGTCCCTATATACTGTCCCTTCTCGAGACAGGCGTTGTCTCACGGTAACCTATGCATAGTTTGGCCACCTATCGAGCCCCGCCAATACTGGGGAGACCATGAGATATGGTACGGCCGAACGTGGGTGGACGGAAATGAACAATGATTTGCTGGACCTTGTATTTTTTTAAGAAAATTATTTTAAGTATAGTTTCTCTAGTTTCGGTTATAGGGCGTGGTTATTTTTATTGTGCGCCAAGAAAAAAAACTATGCTCAAAACTAGCCCCGGATGAGAAAGTTATGCCCTCTATAAGAGATACGCTGTGTCTTATTCACATTGCCAAGCGCCTAGAGCATTTTTGTACTAGATGCTCACGACTGGTCCTTATAGGCAGTCCCATCTTGAGACTGGCCTTGTCTCACCGTAACCTATGCACAATTTGGCCACTAGTCGGGCCCCGCCAATACTGCGGAGACCATGAGATCTCGTATGGCCGAACGGGGGTGGACGGAAATTTACAATGATTTGCTAGACCTTGTATTTTTTTAAGAAAAGTATTTCAATCCTAGTTTCTCTAATTTCGGTTACAGGGTGTGGGTCTTGTGAGTCTGCGCCATCAAAAAAAACTACGCTCGAAACTGGGCCCGGATGAGAAATTTATGGCCTTTATACGGGATACGCCCTGTCTTCGTCACATTGGCAAGCGCCTGGAGCTTTTTACTACTAGTTTCTCACGACTTGTCCCTTTAGACAGTCCGATCTTGAGGCAGGCCTTGTCTCACAGTAACCTATGCACAATTTGACCACCAGTCGGGCCCCGGCAATACTTGGGAGACCATGAGATCTAGTACGGCCGAACGAGGGTGGACGGAAATGGACAATGATTTGCTGGACCTCGTATTTTTTTAAGAAAATTATTTCAAGCCTAGTTTCTCTAATTTCGGTTACAGGTCCTGGGTCTTGTGATTCTGCGCGAACAAAAAAACTACACTCGAAACTGGGCCCGGATTAGAAAGTTATGGCCTTTATACGGGATACGCCGTGTCTTCATCACATTGGCAAGCGCCTGGAGATTTTTAGGACTAGGTGCTCACGACTGGTCCCTATAGACAGTCCCATCTCAAGACAGGCGTTGTCTCACAGTAACCTATGCATAGTTTGTCCACCAGTCGGGCCACGCCAATACTGGGGAGACCATGTGGTCTGGTATGGCCGAACGTGGGTTGACGGAAATGGACAATGATTTGCTGGAGCTTGTTTTTTTGAAGAAAATTATTTCAAGTATAGTTTCTCTAATTTCGGTTATAGGGCGTGGTTGTTGTTATTGTGCGCCAACAAAAAAAACAATGCTCAAAACTAGCCCCGGATGAGAAAGTTATGCCCTCTATACGAGATACGCCGTGTCTTATTCACATTGCCAAGCGCCTAGAGCTTTTTAGTACTAGATGCTCACGACTGGTCCCTATAGGCAGTCCCATCTTGAGACAGGCCTTGTCTCACCGTAACCTATGCACAATTTGGCCACTAGTCGGGCCCCGCCAATACTGCGGAGACCATGAGATCTCGTATGGCCGAACGGGGGTGGACGGAAATTTACAATGATTTGCTAGACCTTGTATTTTTTTAAGAAAAGTATTTCAATCCTAGTTTCTCTAATTTCGGTTACAGGGTGTGGGTCTTGTGAGTCTGCGCCATCAAAAAAAACTACGCTCGAAACTGGGCCCGGATGAGAAATTTATGGCCTTTATACGGGATACGCCCTGTCTTCGTCACATTGGCAAGCGCCTGGAGCTTTTTACTACTAGTTTCTCACGACTTGTCCCTTTAGACAGTCCCATCTTGAGGCAGGCCTTGTCTCACAGTAACCTATGCACAATTTGACCACCAGTCGGGCCCCGGCAATACTGGGGAGACCATGAGATCTGGTACGGCCGAACGGGGGTGGACGGAAATGGACAATGATTTGCTAGAGCTTGTATTTTTTAAGAAAATTATTTCAAGTATAGTTTCTCTAATTTCGGTTAAAGGACGTGGTTCTTGTTATTCTGCGCCAACAAAAAATACTATGCTCAAAACTGGGCCCGGATGAGAAAGTTATGCCCTCTATACGAGATACGCCGTGTCTTCTTCACATTGCCAAGCGCCTGGTGCTTTTTAGTCCTAGATGCTCACGACTGGTCCCTATAGGCAGTCCCATCTTGAGACAG
>SPJY01024621.1:0-10461 GCA_005191435.1 Raddia distichophylla | reverse complement strand
GAGTTACCCGAAGGTCCGTAAACATTGGAGATGAGCCAGGAGGGTTGTCCATCCGCAGGAGTGACTTTCGCTGAGATTGAATGCGGCAGGAGGAGGGGGTCAGAGAGCTGCGCGCGGGAGTCATCCTAGAAGAGCAACAGCCCTCCCCTGGTGCCGGTGGCCGGGATAGAGAGCACCCCACGCAGCCTGAAGCCGGAGATCTCCAAGAGCAACTGGAGGGAGGGGGCGGAGAGCTTAGACTCCTTGATGGCAAGGATGGTGGGGTGGTGGGAGCGGACAAGAGAAGCGACGACATCCCTCTTAGCCCCGGAATTAAGGCCGCGAACATTCCAGCAGAGGATCTTCATGAAGAAAACCAAAAGGCACACTAAGCGAAGCAGGAACAACAGCTAAGCGGGCGAGGAGCAGCCCTCAGCGACGTCGGATCCGGTCACGGAAAGATCCACGGCCGGGCGTGACAGGCCACAGAGGTCGGCGACGGTGGCGCAAACAACTGAGTCGAGCTGAGCTGCGGAGAGGAGCTTCTCGAGCTGTGCCGCCAGGTCAAGAGGTGCGGGGGCGGAGGAGATCCCGAGTCGACGAGCGAGGAGACCCTGGGCCTTGCGGATGGAAGGCACAGAGGAGGAACCCGCCGGGGCAGCGACCGGGCGGGAGGCAGCAAGGCGAGAACTACGCCTGGAAGGCAGAGCCTGCCTGACGCGGGAGCGCCGAAGCGGGGGAGAGGAGAGCAGCGGTGGAGGGGCGGGGACAGTAGCTCTGGCCAGGAAGGCTAAAGCGGTAGGGTGTAGGAGCGGTGCGACGAGTGAAGCCTCGATGTCCATGGGATCGAAGGTGGTGTCGGGCAGAGACACGATAGGGTTTAAGTCCCAGAAGTGGAGCTCAGTTCCAGCAACACCGTTGGCCCCTGCAGACAGGGATAGAGGTGGAGTGGGGGGGCAACTTGGGCCAAAGGTGGGAGAGTTGGTCAGCAGCAGCAGTTGGTGGGCTGCCGGGCTGCAGCTGTGAGTGCCCGGCCCACGGGGGGGGCCCAAGGACGGCCAGGCAGGGGAGGCGCCCAGCCCACGGGGAGAGGCCGACCATGGCCTGGAAGGGGAGCCCAGCTCACGAGCAAAGGCCGAAGGCTGGGAGCCGGTCACGGCCTGGGAGGCAATGTTAACGAGCCCAGGCGGTGGTGGGGGGGAGTGGGCCTGTGTGGGACAGGGAGCTGAAGGCGAGTGGGCTCACCCACAAGGAAGTTGCATGCGTTTGGGTGGAGACAGCCGGGCGGGAGGGGAGTCCGACTGGGCCGGCCCAAGGGGAACAGCGACCGCCTGGGGTGCCATCGAGGCGAGATCCCGAAAGACCTTGGGCCCCAGCTTGACCGAGGCAAGGATGGGGCAGCCGTTGAGGCTGGTCAGCGCGTGAGCTGCAGTCAGCGTGTCTTGGCTCGAGGCGAACAGAGGAGGGGCAGGCAAGGCTGGCGCGGCAGCAGGGGCGTGGCGGGCGCCCTGGCGCGGCAGCAGGGGCGTGGCGGGCTCGCCCTCGCGCGGCAGGAGGGGCTTCACGGGCGCGCAGGCCAGGTCCAACGCCGAGGAGGGGGCTTGCTCAACGGCTGGGCCGCTAGCGAAGCGGGTCCCAACGTCGCCGGCGAGGTGGGCCCCAACAAGGCGAGCCGGCGAGGCGTCGCTGGATGGGAGGGGGACAACGGCGGAGGCGGAAGGCGAGAGAAGTGGGACGGGCTCACGCGCCGAGCGAACGAGGGGAATGAGGGACCTCTGAGTGGGCGAACTGGAACGTGGGCGAGAGCTGCAGCGCCGCTGGCGGGAGGCGCGGGCGCGGCGGCGAGGGGGTGTGCTGCTGTGAGTGGACGAAGGGGAGCGCGACGAGGCGGAGGGAGCCACAGGTCCTTTGCCATGACGGCGGCTGTTTGGCGGCGAGCGACCCGCGGCCGTGTCATCGTTGCTGTCGCTGTCATCGCGGCGGCGCTGGGGGAAGAACGAGGAGCGACAGGCCTGCGGAGGGGCGGCGGGAGGGGGCGGCGGGAGTGAGTCAGGTTGCCCCAGGCTCCACAGAAGCGGTGGGTGGATGATCGGGGCGCCGCCGCGGACCCGAGCGGAGACGGCGGAGTAATCTTCGATCGAATCGATGTGGAGGATGAGGTGATGGACGGATACCCTCGGCGGGCACGGGCGTGGGGCGCCGGCGAGGCGAGCAGGGCCACCCGCGCCGCCGCGGTTGGGCTCCATGAACGGCGAAGAATCCAAGAGCTCGAGGTCGACCTCCAACGGAATGCAGGCGGGGTCTCGAGTCCAAACCCACACCCGAAAAGCGGCAGTGTCTTGGCGTAGGCGGGTTTCAGGCTCGACAACGTCGATGCAGCCGACCTCGGAGAAGACGCGGTCGACGACGGCTGCGGACCAAGCTGGCAGCGGCAGCCCTTCGACGAAAACCAGAACACGAAAGCGAGCAGCTCCAGGGGCACCGCCGGCGTGGATGTCCTCCGGAAAGCCGTCAAGGCGAAAATCCCGCCCGTTCGCGTGGAAGGAACGCCGCGCGGCATGGCGGGCTTGCTCTGGACGGGCGAATCGAGCTAGAAGATGGAGGTTGGAGATGTGGGAGACAGTGATGTCCATGAGCGGTATGTCGGTGTGGATGGCGATCAACGAGGCGACGAAACCGACATCAGGGTGAGGCCCTCGAGAGACGGCGACGAGGACGGCACGACGGCGGAGCTCATCCGCATCGGACCGCATCTCGTTGGAGACCTCCACAGCCACGCGAGCTGACGGCGGGCGGTGCGCGGCAAGAGCCGAGCGGCGAGGAGGCGCCATGAAGGGTGGCTGTGGGAGCTGGAGAGCGGCGGGAGGTGGGCGACGACGCCGGCAGTGGCGGGCAGTGTGGCCAGAGCGCCGGCACAGGAGGCAGCGAATGGGGTCGCGGCACGCGGCGGCACGGTGGTCACGGGCGAAGCACCGGGCGCAGCCCTTCTTAATGCCCCGCGCGACGAAGGAGCCATCCGGAGCGGCGACTCTGAAAGCTGCGCGACGGGACGGAGCGGGTAAACCCCGCGAAATCCGGCGGCGCCTTGGATTAACGCGCTGCCAAGAGGAGGAACTCGCGGGCACAATGATGGAACGCAGCGTGGTGTGGCGCTCGAGGACAGGCCGAGAAGCTGCTGGTAGTGTCCCTGAAGAGGAAAGCGGAGCAGAGGAGGTAGGCCGAGGCAGAGTAATGGCTGCCGGCAGCGGTGCATTAAGGGGTTGTTTGGTTGGTGGCCTCACCTGGCCACGCCTAATCTTAGGCTTGCCACACCGGCTTAGACAGCTGTTTGGTTTGCAGCTAAGTGGAGGCATGCCACACCGACTTAGGCACCCTGTGGCTGGTTTCTTCGATGTTTTTTGCCACACTGCGGCGCTCGAATCGACCGCCGCAAGTGCCACGCCACACCTCCCTCTCTCCCCCTTCCTCCTAGCAGCGCCGATCCTGTGCGTGGTGGCGGCGGCGAGCTCTTGTGCGAGGCGGCGGCAGCGAAGGTAGCAGAGGGGGAGGTCCTGTGCGCGGTAGCGGCGGCGGCGAGCTCCCACGCGCCATGACGACGACGGCGTGTGCGGGACGGAGGCGACGCACGCGTGGGATGGCGGCGCGCGCGCGGAACGGCGGCGACGCACGCGTGGGATGGCGGCGGCGAGCTCCCACGCGCCATGGCGACGGCGGCGTGTGCGGGACGGAGGCGACGCGCGCGGAACGGCGGCGACGCACGCGTACGTGGGATGGCGGCGGCGCGGCACTGCCAGGGCGACGACGGCGTGCGCGAGATGAGAGGCGGCGCGCGCGGCTGGGCGGAGCTCGCCGGGGAAGACGCCGGATTGATGTCCAGAACGTGCTCGATGAAATGGTTAAACCAACTTAGTCAATTTTGTCTCTATGCAACCAAACGGGGACCACAAATTTTTTCCTAGCCTAATGTTAGGCGTGGCTGCGAACCAAACGCCTGCTAATTTTAGCCACGTTAGTCATGCCACACCTGTCAAAACTTGCTAACCTTAGGCGTGGCTTTTTTAGTCACGAACCAAACAGACCCTAAGAACCTCAGCATAGGAGCGGCAAGGGGCGTTGGAGGTTGAGGGAGTAATGGCGGCGGGTGAGGACGAGGGGACAGGCTGCCAGCGGCTCCGGGAGGAGGAAGGGCGTGCCATGGCCGGAGGCGCGGCCAGGAAAGGGTGAGGCGCGGCGGCAGTGGACGCCGTGGCCGGAGTGGCCGGCGGCGGGAGCGAGAGCTCACGGGAGCGAGAGCTACTCAGGCTCGGCAATTGTGGTGGAACAATTCAACAATTTAGTTTTCGGTGAGAGAGATAGTTTGCGCACAGTTCTGCTTTTGGTTGAATTTCTAGATGCAGTGAAGCTAGGAAGAACCCACTTAACTTTGATTGCTTTCTTTCGTTCTCAAAGCAATATGAATATATTGACCAAATCGATGATTACTTGATCTGATGCCTTTTTTAAAAAAAGAGGAACCACATCGCACTGCAGATGGTTTGCTTTAACTGAAAAATGCTTTGCTTTGTAGCGGCTACACTGATTTGAGCTCTTTTGTTGCTATCCTAGACCCTGAAAATGATGGACCATTATCAATTTGGCTTTCCTAGCCTTTCACCGTTGATTGCGATTCAGGTACTGTACCCATTATGTGGTTTATCACTTTAGCTACTGCACAAAAATGAAGGAAATGTCCAATTTTTTTTTTGGTCCCACGACGAAAGTGATCCATCACTCATCAATTATAAAAAAGAATTACTAACAATTATAAAAGAACCGGATACTTCTCTGAGGTAAACTGGTCAGTTGTCATGCTTGGATTGATCAACTTTTTTGTGTCGTATTTAGACTCATTGTACTCTTACTTTACCAGGATCGCATTCACTGGATTAAACTCCATCTTATTCCTTTCCACGAAAAGATGAGGATATGCATTAGATAAAATGGTCATCACTTGATCAAACAATTCCCTGTACGGCTGTACCCTCCGCTTAGATAAGATTTTACTTGTACAGTTGTACTTGAGCAACCCATGGAGCATGATACTGATAAAATTTAAATTGCATTTTATATTTCTACTGGATGTTAGATACAATTTATAATCTTACATTCAACCAAATCCTAGCTATTGTTTATCATATTGCCTGTGTATGTAAGAAATAGGACAGAATTCCTATCTTTCTAATTCTAACCCATTAGGCATTAGTACCTCCTGTACTCGTGTATATTGGTCTTGACCACTTAGCCCTACTTGGAATACTATTGACGAATCCCAAAATACTTGATCAGTTATAAAAACACAAAATTGGTATCAATCGTATCAACTATAGTACCACTTACCGGGAAAAGCAATGCGACAACCCATACAAAAAAGAGAGGACCAACAAGAGATGAAAAATCGAACTTCGTTCGAGTCCCTTGCTTTGGCATTTCTTTTGTGAACTCGAGCAGCATTTTAAAGCGTGGACCTTGTAGAAAATGTAGATAGGCATTTGAAACCTACACATATATAAGTAATATATTATTGGGGAAATGAGCCATATAGATTCCACACTGCATTAACAAGAGAGTAATATTGCCAAGTTAGATTTATATTTGGAACGAAGAAATTGTTGCGATAATATGGGATCTTTTTCTTAGCAAAATTATGGGATTATTTTTCACCATTCAACATTTCATACAGAATTAAAAATTCTAAAGCAAACATCCTTAAATTAATATGTCAAATGTTAATAGCATGGGAAGTTGAAAATTTGTTGTTATGCATACTCATCAGTTTAATCATCTTTTGGATTCCAATTGCTCACAGTTATGACTGTTCTGGTTTATATCATATTCATTATGTTCTTTTCTATGGATCATAAAGTGTAATGGAGTAGCACAGTAAAAAATATATAGAGGATTAATTTTTCAATGGGTTGACAAACATGAAGATCAATAGTAAAAATGCAAATGTTACATCAGAGAAGTAAATGACACCCACCGCATTCAATGACTGTGAAATGCGCAGAAGTCCAAATGGCATTGGGGTATAAGAGACATTCTGGTAAGTTGAATTATAAAAGGCAATAACATTGAAATGCTTCTCATTTGAGTCTTGGAAATCATAGGCTGTAACAACAGAAATAGTAATCTCGCCTTTAATGTCCGCATATAATGTAACAACAGCACTTCAGCATAGTTAAGGAAAGGTGGCATACCCATTGCAATTTCATTTATCCCTTCCTGTGTTTTCCCTTTCCGGTAACCCTTGAAGGTTTCCTCGTTTATTGTTGTTGAACTATTCCTCCACAAAGGTAAACTTTGAACACATTTGATCTCTGCTAAAAGGAAAAAAGTTCAGACATGACTCGACCAAAACACTTCAGATAAGAGAAGAGACACACAAATGATAAAACTTGCAATATCATCATTGGAATGCAGGAAGGTTAATCATTTTTTAAAGGATAAATAATGATAAGTACTTGGCTGTCAGGTTTACGTTCTCACCATTTACCCATATAATTTTTTTTCAGGCTACTAAACTCAGAGACAGAAGATTGACACAAACTTACCTTTCTGAAAATTAATTGTACTAATGGTAATGGGGACTGTAACTGGGTCACTGGATATGCACTGAGATTGAAGAACATATATGGGTCGATCTGATATAAAAGCAGGTTCAATGAACTCCGTAGAAGTACCCGGTACATCTGTTCCCTGAAATTTACATGATAAGGGAACATGTTCTGTATGACTTTCATATTTTGAAAAACATACATACAAGTAGTAGTGTGGTTTTTTCCACTTACAAGGAGAAGACCAGATATGTTTGCATAATTAGAAAGATTTGAAATCGGCGAGCTTGCGAACAAGTTCTGCATGACATCTATCAAATAAGCATACAGTTAATTAAGGAACATGGTGAATACATAGAACTTAACAGAGCTTTTTGTACCCTTATTTCCATTCTTACTGGAAGCAAAGAAAATCCGATACAAAAACACACATTACTTCTTAGTCCAACAGGCCTGAAGTGGGGTTTTTGGGGTTTAAAACAAGTAGACGATGCAGATTACTTACTGGTAGATAGAGTTTTGTTCGATCCTGTGAAGGGTATACTGGCCGGGCAGGATTGTGAATTTCTGCATGATGCATCTGGGAGGCCTGTGAACAAATTCGAGGAATCTTGCACGGCAAGATACTCAGGGCGAGGTACTTGCAAGAGAGCAGGCCATCCTGGAGGATTTGGTATAGGGCAACTGGCCGCCTGATCCAATGTAGAGTACTGAATTCCACACACATTTTGGCAAGAACCTGTGCCGTTGACATCAACGCACTTGCAACCGCATCTGAACTTTGGCTTATCTAGAAGATTGTTGATGACTCTTTGAAGGACACTGATTAAAAGGCATAGGTATATTGGAACTACGATTAGCCGAATGGTTGCCTTCCTGTTACGTTTCTGCATGGATAGAAAACATGAACAGCCATCTCGGAGCTTGAATGAAACCACAGGTAGTATATATACACTATACTACTGGCAATAGTGTGGTGCCATAAAATAATTTATTCTTTATCATAAAGAAACCTAAAAAAGAACTACATGTGCACTGCAAACTATAGAATGAACACAGCCGGTAGAAATTTGCAGGAGATTAGATTATCGTGCAACGTTTTGGTGTTTAAACATCTACAGCACAAACCACCGAGAAATTTCCCCTGTGCTGATGGTTGCGAGTATCGGTCCCCAAATTCTTTCGATTGTGACATATGACAAATCCCAAACAACGCTCAACTGACCAAGACCAGAGGACAAGTGGACAACAAACCGAAAATCACACCCCGAAATTCAACAGCAGAAGAAAACATAGACAATTAGTAGCGCTGGAACCCACGACTCTACGCAAACAAGTCAAATTTGTGGTTAATTCCTGAGAAGAGAAAGCTACTCCCTCCATCCCAAACTGTAGTTCATCATTGACACTTTTGAATATTTTATTGGACCATTCGTCTTATTTAAAAAATATATGTAAATATTATTTATTTTGTTGTGATTTGTTTTATCATTAAACATACTTTAAGCATGACTTATTTTTTTTTATATTTGCACTAATTTTTTGAATAAGATGAATTGTTAAAAGACGTGTTAAAAAGCCAACAGTGAACTACAATTTGGAACGAAGGGAGTAGCAAATAACAACCGAATTTCCATCTTCCATTTGTGCTGCAAAATAAACTCCCCGTTTGACCCTCGTTAGCTCAGTACGGCATCGGATCACAAGACACGAGCTTAATTAATCCAATTATCAAAGCAAAGAGACCACGAAAAAAAGAGCACGCAACCGAGTATCAAGTTATCAACCCCAAAAAGGATCAGAACAACCGGAAGAAAATGGCAGAATGGCCATGCGCAAGAGCGAGACCTGGAAGATGAGATTCTTGCGCAGGAGCGCATTGGTCTGCGAGGCGAAACTCGGCGGCCTCGATGCGCCACCACTACCACCACCAGCAGCAGCAGTCGCCGTCGCCGCCGCCGCCGACGGCTCCATCAACAATCGACGAGTTTCCGATCTCGTCTCTGCCCTGCCGCTGCCTTATCTCTCTGTCTTTCTCCGCCTTTGACCGAATGGGAAGCGGAACTGCGGAAGGGAGCAAGCCCGGAGTTTTAGCCGTTAACATCTGGGCAGGGGGATTTATATAGGCAACTCGAGGTCTGGAGCAGAGCCGCTTCCCGCCACATAGAATATATTTCGGTTTTGCTGCTTCTCAGACGACTGATTTTTAAATAAGTCTCAGTCGATTTTTCACATAGCTAGATTCTATCGTTAGATCTTTTATATGTCATATATATACGTTTGATCAACGGTCGAGAAAATCAACTGAGAGATAAATAACTCTCAGACGTCTGATGATAAATCAGTCCCAATATATTTATATGTTTTTCTCAGTCAACTTTTGGGTTTTCAGTCATCGGTTTGTTGAGAGCTCTTTTGAAAAATAATGACTGGAAAGCATGTTTGGGAGGCTGAAAGTTGTTTGGGGGATTTTGCAGAGAGAGAGAGAGTGTGTGTTTTTCACAAGTCATGGATGGTTTGGATAGTTAACCCCACCACACTAATCAAAATTACCTTTAAATGCTACTAACATCTTTTCTCTCTCTTTTTTCTTTTCTCCCAGCTCCGACGACCTTCAGGTTAGCTCCAACAAGTCAACAACCACCTCCTCCTCTTCAGCCCCGAGCACCGAAGCACCGTTGCCTCACCGCCAACACGTAGCTCGGCCACCCAATAGATCTACATTAGTGACAAGCGCGAGTAACAGCGAGGTCAGGCTCGGGATGGTGAGGCGGCATGCACAATGGGAAGCTCAAGCTAGGGCAACGGCTTGGCGTTATGGATGTTAACGCAGATAGCTCGGTGTGGGTCCGACATGGCGCTGTGAATGCCATGGTGGCGGCTATGTGCTCCAACTCTAGCACCTAGGATCAGGGGTGAACCTAAGAAAACAAGTTGTTGGAGTCATTTTAATTCTAAATCACTGGTTTTTAGCTTCAGTACAACATGACACATGAACATGGACATGAACAAGGAGCATCTCGTTCTACCATTGCACTTTCGTTGATGTGCTTGTCGCACCGACATACCGAAGGACCTAATCGAGATGTTGATGGGCCTCGTCAATGTGTTGTTCGAGAACAAGTTGGCATGAATCTTTCACCCAGTTATTTAAGACAAATACAAGAGGGATTCTACATGATTTTACGCTACCTCAAGCTAGGGCCAAGGTCCAACTCTTCACACTCCGATCAAAGCCCAAAATGAAGTCCAAGCTGTCTACAAAAAATTTTATATTTTAACCCTTTAAAAAAAATAATTTTAATTTTAACCCCTCGAAAAAAGTATTTTTAAATCTAACCCTTTTGGACGCGCCATGTCAACTGGCGCGGCACATCCACACTGACGCGCCAATGCATATGGCGCGGCAGAGGTGCTACGCTGGCGGCCCCGGTCAATGGCCGCCAGCGTGGAGAGGCGTGAGTCCCACCTTGACGCGCCACCCCTCCTGGCGCGTCAAGGCCCTTTACAGAGACGCGCGCGGGGCTCCTCCTCTTTCCTTCCCTCTCCCTTCCCTGCTCATTTTCCCTTCTCTCCTCCTCTTCCCTAACCAATCACCTAGTCCATTACAAAAACTTGATCTCCATCCGAGGGGATTTGTTGTGGGGAAAAGCTTTCCTCCACCATGGCAGGTGATCTCCTCTCGATTAATGTTTTATTGATCCATGTTTGACACATTTTTGATTGCTTTAGGATTAGGGTTAGGGTTAGGGTTGGATTGTGTTTTGCGGTTATTATTGTAGTATTGATTCTTGTAATTTGAATCCGTAATACGTATGTGTAGTTTAATGGTGGTAAAAAGTATGTTGAATTATATGGAGACTTTACATCTTTAATTTAATGTAGGAAA
>SPJY01024546.1:1462221-1521251 GCA_005191435.1 Raddia distichophylla | reverse complement strand
CTGCGCGTTCCCCATCAATTTTCACTTCCTTGTCTTCTCTGACTATCTTCTCTCTGGTAACACTTGATGGCTGTCCGGTCTTGCGAACTATTGGCTCCGTGATCTTTAGGTTTTCCCCGCCCGTATCTAGTCTCGGCAAGTTCCTAAATTCACGGTCACGTAACACGGCTTTCCGCCTTGCGGCTAAGTCTGCTCTCGTAAGCCCTCCGGGGCAGAGGCACTTACCGCTCACGGCACAATCACTTGGCAAAGCCTGCTCTCGTAAGCCCTCCGCGGCAGAGGCACTTTCCTTGTTCGGTTACCTTTGGAATTGCCTAACTTACATTAATGAGTAGTTCCTGTAACGAGTCGATCAAGATGCGGGTGTCGCTCTATCTCTCTACGCACGTGCTCGAATTCACAATCTTAGGTTTTCGAGCATCGTCCGTACCGGAGGCTAGGGTATCGCTCTTTTCCTTGTGCACCTGTTCGAGTTCGCAAAGTTAGGTTCACGAACAGTTGCACAACGGGAGCTGGAGTTAGGCTGGAGTTTTCTTAAAACTTTCTAGCGCTGTTTCGCCTTGCTCTCAGTTTTCTGTTCGTTCTTGTCTTTTTGCTGCTCTTTTTTGCAGGGAAAAGGTAAGACTTTATTTACAAAAACAAAAGTTTGCAGGTACAAAGTCCCTTTTGGGTTACGGCCCTCCTGCTACTTAGAAGCAAGCTGCTCCTTTAGCCCGTCAATGTCTAACTTGAGGCGCAGGAATTCCCCTTGGGATTTGATCCCTTCCCTGACTTCAGCTCGGAGACGTTCGGTTTCCTCCTTGCTAAACTTGGCCTCCGCCCGAAGAGCTTCTACTTCTTCGGTTTGGTTTTGGAGTTTACCTCTCAAAGCCGACGCTTCAGACCCTAGCGCAGGTGATCTTCAAGGCCGTGGGTCATGAAGCCTCGTCTGTGCGGGATGAGACCAGCGCGTTGTTCCCTCCGCTGTCTCCTTTGCTCCTTCTTTTTGCGGAGGCGCGTCCGCCTAGGGGGTAGCAGCGACGGGCGAAGAACATTCGGCCCCGAGCTCCGGCCTTTCTTCCTCCTTCTCCTCCGCCCGAGTAACCTCGGGCAAGACCGGCTCCTAAGTGCCTTGGTCTGGTCGCTAGAGCCTGGCGGGAGCACGGCCCATGCTGCAAGCCTGTCCTTCAGGGCGAGCATTCTCACTGCCAGCCTGTCCTTCAGGGCGAGCATTCTCACTGTCCTAAGTGCCTTGGTCTGGTCGTCAGTGGCGATCTCCTCCTGGGCAGCTGATGAAAAAGGGATGCGTTAAGTCCTGCGCGGTTCGGTAAGTTGTAAGGGCGAAAGGTTTGCCATTGCGTACCTGCCACGGAGGGCTTGATCTTCTTCTTCTTCACTAAAACCTTCCGTCTCTTGCTCGGGGGCTCCTTGGCTTCTTGTTTGCCTTGGCCTCCCGATGCTTGCGGCGACAAGCTCAGCTCCTTGCTGAGCTGAGCGCTCTTTTGGCGCAACGCAAGAAGCTTTTCCTTGCGCGCGACTCCTTCCTCGAGTCTCCTCTGCTCGGCGACCTGTTGCAGTCGTTCCTGTCGGGGATAAAATCACGGTGCCATGGTTCACGCCATGACGGCCCAATCGAGCAGCCTACCAGGGCCCAGTTCCCTGGAAGGTTCCATCTGGCCCATATGCGTCTTGCCGAACAGCTTCCTAGCTGGCATGATGCGTAACAGCCAAGGAATCGTGTTTGAGTCCGTCTCGAACAGGAGTTCTGCACGGCTATGTGAAGACCCGGACGTTGGTTCCCGGATTAGATTAGGAGTCGTGATCTCCAAGACATGGAGTTTACCTTATTTGCCGGAGGATGTATTTGGCATGTATGAGTTCGTTACGATCTCGTAGTTAGCCCGGCCCGATATTCCTCTGTAGGTCGGTTCATCTACACTATATAAACAGGGCCCCTACGGCGTGTAGAGGGGCCAAGAGTCTTGGCATCATTGCATACCGCTTTCTTGTACACACATATTCTCGCCGAGACTTGTTCGTCTCGTCGGGAATCCTCTCGTAATCATCTTTGATATACAGAAAGGCTGGACGTAGGGCTATTATCTCTTCGAGAGGCCTGAACCAGGATAAAAACCCTTGTCTCCCTGTTCGTCGCTGGTTGCTGTTCGTATTGTTCGGCGTGTCTCCTATCTCCCCTTCTCAAGAACTTTTAATCGACTTGAGATCGATATCTCAACCGTCGACAGTTGGCGCCGACCGTGGGGAAATAGTGGATCGAGCATGTCGAATTCCATCAGCGACCAGGAAACTCTTTCTGAGGACTATGACTCAGAAGGACAGGACGTCTCATCCCCTTATGCTGTTCATACCTCATAGGTCATAGAGGAGTTTGGATCATTTGACAGCTACTGCTGGGGCTTTCTCAGCAACAAGCCCATGGTCGGCAGATTCCGTCTCCCCCGGGAGGTGCCGCTGAAGACGCCGAAAGCCGACGCCATCAGCCAGGACCTGCTCCGACGAGGCTTCCTCGGCGTCGGGCCGACGGTGATCTACGCCTTCATGCAGGCCGTCGGCATGGCCAATGACCACCTCGTCACCTGCTACCGCTTCCAGGAGTGCTGCAGCTGCTCTGAGTCTTCTTCTTCATCATCATCATCATCTTCTTCTTCTGCTGCTTCTGAAGACCCTGATCATGTCACCTCGGTGAAGGATCAGGAGATGAGCAAGATGTGTGGATTGGTGGAGTGCGTAGCCCTGGAGCCCTCGAGAGCCACCACCGTGATCAGCATCTCGTAGCAGTGAGCTAATCGGTAGTGGCAGTGGCAGTGGCAGCGCTTATCAGTAGGAGCTCACTACGTACTTCATCACGTCGATCAGATCACCTGTATGTATCTTGTATAGATCATGAGCTTGCTGTGGTGGCCTCCATTTTTCATTGGCGTGTCAACATCGAGAGTGGTTGCGTTGTGTGTATATGGTTTGGTGGTTTGAGGTTTGAGAAACGTCCGTGCGTGCGTTGATTGGGGTTGGGGTGTTCATCAAGAGATGTGCAGCAAAAGAAGATTCATAATTCATTCAGAGCATGATTTGTTCGTATTGAGTTGTATGCACCGATTAATTTACCCAAACACTTAAACTGATCAAGAAAGACGGACGATATATACTTTAACATTTAAATTGCCAGTTTAATGGAAAAATTATGCCCTACAAATTAACTTGTACTCACTCTGTTTTAAAATGAAAGGTATATAATTTTTTAACACGGTCTCCGACGTATAACTTTCACAATTAATTTTTTCGTTAAGATATCGTCAATAATTACAACGTTAACATAATATGAAAATATTTTTTTGATATGAATTCAACTATATCACATGCATAACATAAAATATATACGTTTTTGGCTTAGTTATAAGTCAAAAGTTACAAACGTCGATATTTTTTAATATATGCATGCCTTATATTTTCAAATGGAGGCAGTATTTTTATAACAAAGTGGAATTAAATTTCAAACTGATGACAAGAGTTTAAGATCATTAGGAAAAAAAGATATTATTACTACAGGAAGCGACATCAGTATCGGCTACTAGAAAATCTATGTTGGCGGTCAAAATCCCGATGACATGGAAATGTCGGTGGTCTAGGAAGAAGTTGACGACAAAATTACTTCCCGGCGAGTTGTGTGGTTGGCCGTAATAAGACCGCCAACACATGCCACATTCACTTCTACGCGTGTTCGAAAATTTAGATTTCTGAGCCTGCCAAAATAGTTTGTGGTGTCGGCTTAACTCTAGCCGACCACATTGTGGCTTCCCTTGATGGTGCTTTTACGCCCCAGGCAGAAGGAGTTTAGGTTGGTAGGATAGACAGAAAGACGTCTCTGCCATGTGGGGCCAACCAGGGAGTTCACATAGGAAGGATAGACAGTATTTGTGTCGGCGACATTTGCATGGGCCGCCGACACAAGCACATCTGTGTCGCATGGCAGACACAAGGGCGTCTTTGCCATATGGGACCAACCATGGAGTTCACATAGAAAGGGCAAGCAGTATCTATGTCGACAGCATTTGCATGGGCCACCGACACAAGCACATCTGTGCCGGCGACCTCGTAATAACTTCGTATAGGTGATGTGTACCTTGTTCAGTTGCTGCGAAAATAAAAAATGATGTGATGGTTGGAGGAGATGCATGCATGTATTCAATATTCAATGTGCTACAGCCAGCTAACTACTGTGCTTCACTGTTTGTCGCGTGGTTGTACATACTGTGAGGCATGTCATTTGAATACTTTTCCTCCGAAGTATTTTGGTACAAATAGTTGAAGTTCATTTTACGAAAGAAAATAAGACGGATTTATGGAAGTGTGGAGTTATGACAATATTCCTGTGTAAACTTTTCTCGTTTTAAAATTTTTATCGGACCCCACCAGTAAGGACGAAATTCGTGAAAATCAGAAATTATTTTTTGGATGAAAAAAAGCAAAAAATATTGATTTTTTTCTGAATTCAAACAAAAAAGTTGCATAAATACTGCTCTAGGGGGACTTGAACCCAAGACCTATGGATTCCTAACACATAGATCCAACCACTGGGCTAGCCTTCATATCCATAGATTGGCACGAATTGAAATTATACAGTAGCTTGTTTGGTGAAATTTACTTAAAAACGAAATTTTTTGACCGGTTCACATATTTATCGGGGGGGTCCGGTAAGACCGAAATTCGGCGAAATTTCGCCGGTAAGATTTTCCCTGATAGCCCCTATCACAGATTGATCAATCTACCATGATATAGAGGAAATGAAAATGCTGGAAACCGGGCGTCTAATACTCGTCGGACGCCATGGCCCAGCAACCAAACGTTCCAGTATCCTGCGTGCCGACGCACATGGCCATGTGATTACCACGCACCGCTACTTATTTGCATGGCCGTGTATTAACAGCTAGCTTACAACATGGTTTCATTGTGCATGCAAAAATAGTTACATTAAATTAATACGTACTCATGCGTACCTACATAACACACATGCATCCCTATACATGTATATGCACACATACACCTCGTTTTTTTCCTTTGTTCCCTTCACCAAATTAATTGTTTCAGCGGGCAAAACACATAGTTTTAATAGGCTAAACCAATTGTTTCAACAAACTAGATAGATTATTTTTAATAGGCTAAACCAATTGTTTCAGCAGTCTATATATATTGTACCAATAGGCTAAACCAATTGTTTTAGCGGGCTATATATATTGCTTCAATAGGCTAAACCAATTGTTTCAGCAGGCTATATATTAAACCAATTGTTTCAAGAGACTACACCAATTGTTTCCATAGGCTAAATCAATTGTTTAATAAGCCTAGGCATGTTGCTTGCAATGGGCTAAATTAATTGTTTTCATGGGTTAGATATATTGTTCCAGTAGGCTAAACTAATTGTTTCGATAGGGCAAAGCACTTGTTATACGTCCACTAGTCAAAACTAATTGTTTCAACAGACTAGTCATATTGTTTCACTATGATGAACAAATTGTTTCAATAAATTTTTATATAGCAACATTGTCTTGTTTTGTTCGAAAAAAATATAAGGAACACATTGGCGCAAACGGTTTGTGGATTGGAGCAACCTGTTAAAAATATTAGAATAGAATCTTTTTGCTGAAATAAGCACTGATGTCAGCGCATGCAGATTCACCGCAGCCAACACATACGCGCGGACGACGAGAGAATTGATTGAATAATATTTATATAAATATAAATTGGGAAAGTATGCCGTAGGGGTTGAATATCCTCGAAATATGCGTGGTTTCCACCAATTATCATGAGCATGCAATTTATTAATCAGTAATTACTCATTTAGTAATTAATCGTAAGCTTAACATATAAGTGGGAGACATGAAATTAATGAACACCAGCACTTTCGTCTTTTTCCGCATGCAGCTGCTGCACCGTTGATTTATTCAGGCACGCACGTCAACGCGGAGGGGGTATCCGAGGTGGGGGAATATGAGGAGCGCGCAGGGGCGGGCAGCCGAGGTGGCTTCCGCCACAGGGCGTGGCCGAAGTGGCTTTCCTCTGCCTGGGGTGGCAGAAGCCACCTTTTCGGTAGCTGGGGTGGCGGAAGCCACCTTCTCGACATGCCAGGTGGCGGAAGCAGCCTTTCCGCCGTGCCACAAGGTTAAAACGAGCTCATTTTCGTAAAAAAAATAAATATGCCGCATACTTTTTTAATTCAAAATTATATGTATATTATTTAATCAATTTTTCCGCTGGCGACACATCCGAATTCTGTGCGCTCGTGGGTTGCCTGCGGAAATTTTGGGCCAGGCTATGCGCGGGGACGGCGTCCGATCGATCGGGTCTTTTGGGCCATACGACCGTCCGATCGATTGTGACTGGACGGACGTCCGTACGCAAGTCATGGTCAAGAAGTATTAGAGACGGTGGTAAATGAAGAAAGTCAATATTTACGATAGATTAGAAGAAACGCTGGCTTGAGTGATAGATACTTTTATCTGACACGCGCGCCACGTTCATTTTTTTTCTTTTGGAGCCGCCTAAGGGCATGTACAATGGTAATTAATGAGTCGTCTATATACTGCCATCTCAGCATTTTTATCCTACGTGTACTGAGTTAAATGAGGAAAGAGAGAGGGGTCGTCGCCTCACCAAAGACAGCACCGGCTCGTGCTCCCAGGTGAAATCGCCGACTCCAGCGCTGGGCAAGCTTCGGTTTGCATGCAGCACAGTCCGGTTTGCATGAAGCTAAGACATCCAAACTCATTTGCGATATACTATTTCCTATATCTTCTTATTAGCATTTTCGATTACCGAACCGATTTCAAAAATAGATTCCTGACATTTTTTCGAACAAAACTAGACCACACATGCCACATAAATTTCAAAAGTTTAAATTTTTTATTTTTAAATTTTTGATTATATATTGTTTATTTATCACCATCCAAATAGTGCTCCATCCTTAGCTTCCCATCGCAATATCAGTTTACCTTGCGCATTTTTCCGATATTGATACCATGGGCAGCCAAAAAGCCCAATCTTTCCACCAAACAAACAGCTACTCAGCATAACATGGTACAATAAAGAAATCCTAAAACAGTCTGATGAGATTAAGACGTAATAACTTCGTATAGCATACATTATACGAAGTTATACGAATATATATATATATGTGCGCGTGTGTGTGTGTTCCTAAAAGAAGACTTTTTGGCTTCTAGAACAAATACCAAACTAACACGCTTCCTGTACTTTAGAACACAGGTACAACACTACAACGAAGTGGGTTAACTTCATGTCTTTATCAAGTTTAGGTTTGTGGCAAATCAAGCTATTTATCATGTTAAAAGAATGCTGATGGTATTGCCTCAAAATTGAGCGACATTTAATAATTTAATAATAGGAAGCATATCCTGTGCAATCAAACATATGGTGCAACCACCGTGCAACCGAACTATCAAAAGTTGTAAAAAAAAAATCTGAAAAAATTTGTAGATATACTCTTTTCGCTGACATAAGCGTGGATGTCAGCGCATGCAGATTCACCGCAGCCAGCTCATGCGCGCGGGCGACGCATCCGAATTCTGTGCGCTCGTGTTGCCTACGGAAATTTTGGGCCAGGCTATGTGCGAGGACGGCATCCGATCGATCGGGTCTTTTGGCCATACGACCGTCCGATCGATTTGTGACTGGACGGACGTCCGTACGCAAGTCATGGTCAAGAAGTTTTAGAGACGGTCATAAACGAAGAAAGTCAATATTTACGATGGATTAGAAGAAACGCTAGCTGGCTTGAGTGATACAGTAGATACTTTTATCTGACACGCGCGTCACGTTCATGTTTTCTTTTGGAGCCGCCTAATGAATAATGATGAGTTCGTATCCGACTCGTCCAGTCCAACACGATCAAGGATCGATCCAGCTGTGTGGCTCTTGATTGAGCACGATCGATGCGGCTAGCTATAAATTGCGTATGCCCTTGCGATAGTTCGTTCATCTCGGTTTCCGCGAGTTCTGCAGATCATTTATTCGTCGTCTTCACTCTTCAGCCTCGAGCTTTCAGGTTCTCTTCTCCAATATCGAGCAATGGCGCCGGCGCTGGACATGTCTCCCAAACCCGGCAAGGCCGTCGTCGAGAACGACGCGGGGTCGTACGTCGCGTGGTCCGGCGCCGACCAGCCGGCCGTCGCCGGCGAGAGGCTCGGCTGCGGCCTCCTCGTTCTCAAGCCCCTCGGTCTCGCGCTGCCGCATTACGCTGATTCTCCAAAGTTTGGCTACGTCCTTGGCGGCGGCGCGGTGGTCGGCGTCCTCCCCTCGGCAGGCGGCGCCGGGGAGAGGGTGGTCCGGCTCTCCGCATCACCGTGCGCGCCGGGGACGTCACGTGGTGGTACAACGACACCGACGGCGACGTCTCCATCCTGTTCATGGGCGACACGGCCGCCGCCATCAGCCCCGGCGACATCACTTACTTCCTCCTCGCCGGCTCGATCAGCGTCTTGGGCGGCCTCGACGCCAGGATGCTCGGCGAAGCGTGGGGGGCGGCGACGCCGGAGCAGGCGGCCACCGCCGTCCACGGCCAGCCGGCAGCGATGCTGACAAAGCTAGGCCGCAAGCTGCGCAGCGTGTGCCCCCGCGAGCACGACAGGGACGGGCTCGTCGTGAACGCCGGCGTCGCTCCAATGACCGGGCGAGTGGAGGTGGTCACGGTGGCGCACCTGCCGGCGCTGGGGGAGCACGGGTTCAGCGTCGGGCTCGCCAGGCTTGCCACCGGCGCCGTGCAGGCGCCCTGGCTGCTCCGCTCGGCGGCGGCGCAGGCGGTGTACGTGGCGCGGGGGAGCGGGCGCGTCCAGGTCGCCAGCGCGGGCGGCGCGACGCTGCTGGACGCGGAGGTCGCCGCCGGCAGCCTGCTCGTCGTGCCGCGGTTCGCGGTGGCGTGCGCGGCGGCGGGCGCCGGCGGCATGGAGTTGGTGTCGCTGATAAAAACCCCCAGGCCCACGGTGGAGCACCTCGCCGGAGTAGGCGGCTCGGTGGTCGGCGGCCTGACGCCGCAGGTCGTGGAGGCGGCGCTGAACGTGTCGCCGGAGTTGGTCGAGCTGGTCCGGGTTGGGGGGCCCAAGGAAGCGGACGTGTGATGCGTGATAGGGTGCATGTACGTCGCACTGCATGCACACGTCACGCATGCGGTCCACGTGCAATTTTTTCTCTCTGTCCTGTAAAATAAGCGTGGCGCCCACTGCCATTGCCGTGCAATATTTGGAAAGCTAGATGCAAAGTTGTTCTCTGACAGTATTCCGGTCATAAAAACAAATCGTTGTTGATTTTTTAATATGGCTTTGATCATTCGTCTTATTTAAAAATTTAGTACAAACATGCGTAAATATAAATTATGCTTAAAGTATGTTTAATGATAAAACAAATCATGACAAAGTAAATGATAACTTATATAGTTTTTGAACAAGATATAGTCAAATCCGTGTCCAAAAATCAACGGCCACTTGTTTTTATGATCCGAGGGAGTAGATTTTACAAACTTTTTATTGTGTTTTTTCTATTTTTATTTGATGCTTTTAACTTTTGAACACATTTTTAACCATTCGTCAAATAAAAAATAAAAGAGCGAGTATTTAATAATTGAACATAAATTTTGTTATAAAAGCGTTTCGATCGATGCCATTGATTCTTTTTTTCCAAAAAAAAAAATCCGTGAGACCAGTCGGTAGCCCATGCTTGGCAGGAACTTCATTGATGCTGGAAAATCAAGATCTCTGTAAGACCAGTGATCTGTTGCCCATGCTTGGCAGGAGTTTAATTAATGCTTGAAATCAAGGAATTGAAGGTGTAACATGAAATCTTCCGGCGCCAGTGTAGGCAATCTTAAGTCTAATTAACGGGAACGTACGCAAGGACGTTTGCGCCGTTCATAATTATTATTGGATTGACCCCCTCACAGTCGCCTGGGTCACTATAGAGTTACCTAGGTGATTTTCTGGACCGTTGGATTAAGATCCAATGGCCCAAATCTCACTCACTCTCTCTTTCCTCCCCTCCCTCCTTGCGTCTCTCCCGCGTCTCTCTCGGTCTCGCCCGTGCCCCTCCTCCACCCCCGCCGCCGCCGCTTGCCGCAGGCCGCAGGCCGCACCACCCTCAACTCCCTCCCGCCGCCATGCCACCCCTCCCACTCTAACCCGGCCGGCGGCTTCACTCCTCGCCACCGCCGCCCCAACCGCCTTCGCACCCCTTCCACGGCTCCGGCGCTGCCGCCGCCGCCCTCACTCAACCCCAAACCAACCGCTAGGCCGCCACCTCCCCCGGCCGTCCCTCTAAACTCAGCGGCATAGAGATCCCTACCCCCAACCCCTAACCCTAACCCTAATCTGAAAACTTGTGGTGGCTATCATCGAGGACAAAGAAGAAGGCGGCGCGGCGGTTGCCGACGAGGAGGAAGATGCGACGGTCGCAGGTGCTCTCCCCCTCTAGGTACCCCCTCCCCCCAAATTGCCTGCATCGGAGGCAGGGGAGGCAGTCGTCTGGGCGAGTGAACTGCCGCCTGACGACTGTCTGTGAGCAAATCCAAATTATTATCTGTTCTTCATGGTTCTTTTGATCTTCTCCACTTCTCTCGGCAAGAGAAATAGAAATAAACAAAAGTTAAACTTGAGATATGCATAAGCATAGATGGCGCAACTGCGATATATATCATGTTCTTTGGCTTTTCTTTAGTCAACCTCGATCTTTCAAGCTGACAGTTGCTTCTTCTGTGATATTTCCCTGCCCATTTGAACACTGGACAGTTCACCTGAAAATAATCATCAATTAGAGCACAGTTTCTTTCTTCTTTCACTTGACAAAACAATAGCGACGCATCATATTTTTTGTGAGTAGAACTATTCATTGATAAATACCATCAGTCTCTTTATCCCGAGAAAAAACAACTCTTTCATGCTCAGTGGTCAGTGGACACTGGGCAGTGGTACGGGCATAAGCATGCGCACAATAACAATGCACGGGGTAAAAAGGAGAAAATCAATTAGCTCATAATTCCAATGATAATGGCTCCACCTAGGCAATCACCCCCTCTTGTGCGAAGAAACTGCGTTGATGGGCATATTTTGGAGGCTGTGACCAATGAATATTGCAAATATGATTTAAAAATCTCATTATTTCTTTGAAGCCAAATATATAGGCAAACAAGATCACTACAGGAATCGCGCAAAATCTTGACGGCCAAAATTATTCTCGACGGCCAAATCCATGCCGTCGACACAGACAAGGAAATCTCGACGGCCAAACTTATGCCGTCGACAGATCTAACTTAATCTCGACGGCCAAGAAAATGCCGTCGAGAATGAATCGTAGAGCCCCGCGCCTCGATTTTTTTTGTTTTTTGTGAAGGCGGGAAGACTCTATCTCGACGGCTAGGTTTAAGCCGTCGTGAATAGTTTATGGGCCGGCCCATCAGAATGAATTAATCTAGACGGCTAGACTGCGGTTGTCGAGAATAGTTCATGCTGCACTGGTGCGCTGGCCCATTGATTTTTTTTATTTTGTAAATATTTTTCATAAATTGTAGAGTTGTTTATTTAGCAATTTAATTAAAAATAAAATATGATACAGTGGGAAATTTTGGGAAAAATATATAATGTTACAAGATGTTATTTTTTTGCATACTTATTTTTAAAATAATTTGTATTTATAATTAATGTTAGGTTTAATATATGTATATATATTTAAAACTAAAAAATTGTATTTAAATTTTTTAAAATTGGAATATTTTGTTACATTCCAATGCAATGATCTATGTACAATGGTTTTCCGACTGAATGGTGCATTATTTGAAAATTACGATATCCCTGTGACCCGTATGCGAGGGGCGGCGCGGTGAACGGCGGAGGTGCGGCGCGGTGGAAGGGGCGGCGGCTGGACCGGGCCGGCTGGTCGCGGCGGCGCGGGGGGGGAGGGGGGCGAGGCCGGCGCAGGGCGGGGGCGGCGGCGGCGGCAGGGAGGGCCAGAGCGGGTTGCGGCGGCGTGGAGGCTAGGAGCGAGCGGGGGCGGAGTCATAGGGTTTTCCCCAAACAGCACACGCGCGCGCGGTAAAGGGTTTTTCTTTGATTTCATCGGCCACGGCCGACGAAATCAAAGAAAATATTTCATTGGCCTGGTCTGAACCGACGAAATTATTGTATATTTTTGTTGGTTTTAAGAAACCGAGGAAATTATGGCCTTATTTTCATCGGTTTTTCTGGACCTACGAAATTATGATCGATCGACAAAAACACTTCGTTTTCCTGTAGTGTATATCATATCTATGCTTAATCATATGAACCATATATCTCCTTTGATCGGCTATCTAATCCTTTTTAAATATATGCATGTATAAAAGCCGATCATGATCTTTTCCAAATATCAGCCGGTCAACCAATAATGACATCCAAGTATATGTTGATTTAGCTTCATTTTTTGGCCGAATATGTTGTTTTTCACCCTCTTTTGGCCATTAAAATAACCGTATTTGTGTGCCAAATTTGGATGTCAACAACTACTCAATAAACTTCAGATAGGTAATTACAGGAAAGAACGAGCAAAAACTCGATTGTTATTGCAAGAAACACATGGAATGGATTGAGCTAAATAGAGATAGTGATGGTTTGAATAGGGTAAACACAAGCTATAGATCGAACTGAATCGAGACAATATAGTTTGTAGGATAAACACAAGGGAAGGATCGCTTACATCGAGACAACTCCACTAGCAGTTCGAATCTATCACGACCCCCCTGCGTCTCCACAGGGAATCCGACACCATGATCTGATACTAGGCTCAGACTAATACCTCATGATGGACAATTCAACGGCTATCATCGCTGGCATTCCATTATTATTCCAAATAACGGAGTATTATAAGGTAGCATCATATGCTATTACAATAAGATAGGTATTACCAAATATTAAGAACGAATAACAAGAACAACAGAGCAGCATCAGCCTTCAGTGACGGTATCCAAGCAATTGACCCAGACATCCGCAGCTAGTCCTGCACACCGAGTCCGAACCTTTCTGGTCCTGATCAGACTTGCAACCTGAATAATAAAATTATCCACGATAGATATAATGAGTACGCGGCTACTCAACAAGCAATCATTAACAAATGAATGCAATGACAAAGATAGGAGAATTAGCTATTTTACATAAGACCTATTTACTAATCAAGTTTTAGTAAACAAGTTTTTAAATTGGTTGAATGCATGAAATGATCAAATCATCTCCAACATCAAAGGAAGGTGCATCATCACACCAGGCCAGACCCAACCTACTCTAGTCATGTTTAATTATTAAAAAGGTGAATCTACGAGTGCAAACCTCCCACCCCGTCTATATCCGTGGACACGGCTATCATGATATTTTTAACTCTACAGACTGTGTACAAATTTCCCCCACAAACCCCGTCTCATCCACTAGGAGAAACGGTACAAGACTTTTCCAGCCTACCACGCCCACAACTTCACTTGCCCTTTCTTTTGGTTTTCCCGGCCCCGCCGGTGTCCGCCGCGGTAGGGCGCTTACTAATTGTGGAACCACCCGTAAGTCGTTACCCAATTAAGCCATTCGGTCTCAAGAACGCACCTACCCCTCAGCGGAGATTGCAAGCCTCCCCCTACGGCAAAAGTGACGAAACGTAACCGGACAGCCAACGAGCAAGCGGTTATTGGGTTTCGTAGTGTACTAAGCCAGAGCCGAAGGCACAAGTGGCTGTACGATAAGGTTTGGTCTAGTAGTACATAAGCTTGGGTCCTTATTAGAGGAGACCCTCGAATCTCCACCACATTCCTAGAACCAACACTGCCGTGTCTCCCCTAAGCCATCTACACTAGTTTTAGTTGTCTACAGTTTAACCAAAAACACCATATGAAGCATACACCTCACAAGGCAATTTTCATAGTGAATCCCAATGCAGTCCTACACAACTAGTCAAGTATAGTCTAAGGAACAGTAAAGGGTTCATCAAATTACGTCTAGTCATGCTAGTAAATGACTAACATGAATAAGGCACACACACTATTCTAATGTGCATGTTAAGATGAAATACGAAAAGTAAAGATGATTAAGCTCCCTCCATCCAAAAAACATTGCCCTAAATCATAGTCAAGAGAGCACATGCTTTTGGACGGATGGGGTTAGTAAAACATAGGGCATGAATATGCAAACAACTAGTGCTTGCCTGGTAGCGAACGACCTCTCACGCTTCTCAAGAAATTATCGATGATCTCGGGCCACCATCTTCAATGGTGACGTCTCGGATAGAATCCGGGTCTTGATGATCCTCCGTGAATCCGTTAGAGCGCACGACTCCGGTGTTTCTGATGGCGCTGCCATGACCTAAGCCTTGGTCTTGACCATCTTCCGAGAATCTATCGGCACTCGCGACTTCGGTACAAATACCGGTATGGTCTACACACAAAACGAGATGCAAACAATAAATAATAGTAAATATATTTTATTAAAATACTAAACAATTTATTGGCGAAGATGCCTCGGTTTATACAACAAATGACATCATAAAAAAAAGAAAATTTGAAACTCTAATGTGATGATCTCATGTTAGTGGACGTTTTATGGTGGATCTTCGGGGTGATGTTTAGGAAATAATATTGGGTTCATGGTTATCATACCAAAACTAAATTTAACTTAATGCAAGTAAGAAATATTCAATATCTATTATCCTAGGTCAACAAATAAATATTGTTAATATGACATATTTCATAATGCTAATTATTTTCTCAAACATTTATCTATTATTAATTATAGCGAAACAACTATACTAATTTGTGTATTAGTTTGGAAGTGTAAGCTTAAATATATCGTTAGCGTCACTCTCATTCATATGACCCATGCATCATATAGTATATTTTTCAAAAAAATTTAAAAGTTTATAAACCTGTTTTACAACAACGTACTAAAAAAAACCTTACATAGCACGCAGCTCATACATATTTCATAACAAATATTGAAAACTATTTATAAAATAAATTATTAAACACCCAAAATAATTATAAGATATTTTTAAAAAATATGTATTGACAACGTAATCAAACATAGTTTCCTAATTCCAAAATTATTCTGAAATAACCTACTCTTGATGGCCTATACAGAAAACGGTCAAGAGAGATAAGAGAGGGGATTCGAGGGCGCTAAGGCCCTGCCGGGCTTCTCTCGACGGCTCATGTTGTACATGGTTGTCGAGAGAGCCCTATAGCCCGTCCTGAGGCACAAAAGGGTTTCTTGTCTTATATGTTGACTAAATACAAATGGTATAGTGAAGACTAAATACAAATGGTATAGTGAAGCACAACGTGGTACTCATTTGTGGGTTCGAGTCCATGCCCCTCCTGTGCTATTTTTCTAAAAAGTTGTATTAAGAGTACACTAGAACGAAAAGCTGCGGCTAACAGCTGCAAAGGCTACTCTCAACCATCTAACATCCAGCCATCGAAAGTTATATTTGACAGTTTCTTTTTTGCCGTCGAGAATAAATTAGTTCACTCGGTGGCCGTCGAAAGATTGCGAGGCACTCAAATTTACGGTTGTTTTCCGTAGTGGGTGACCTGTGGGCTGTAATCATGTTTTTTAACGTCAATGAGTTAGTCACTGTGAGTGCATCGGTTCAAGAAAATGCTGGAGGCGCAGCATGTTTTGCCGAGCGTGGAAAAATACAAAGTTAATTTGGCGTTGAATTTTCTAGAGAAAAAATTGGCGCGAAATAGCATGGCCTGCATAGGATAAAGGCAATTAATTAATTAGCGTGAAAAAATAATATTTACCCAACCCTCCTACCTGACCTAACACTACCCTTGACATCTTCAGTGGTGATACCTTTCTGCAAACCTTTTATGACCAAACACTGTACCTTATTCAAAACACAAGCGGTTGTAAAAAAGTGTCACCATTAAACATGTCTAAGAGAATGACTAGGCCAATCCCAACTTATGGTGATGAATAGTACTGATAGAATAAATTAAAAATAAAAAACTCATAATAGTGCCCAATACATGGTTTTTCTGACAGACAGTTGGGTAGTGATTATATGAATATTTGGGCAGACAATTTGCCTTGACTACATAGTTTCCCTGGCTCACATGCATATATAGGGAATTCTCTATACTATTCCCGGCAGAATGTTTGCCACTGTTTTGGATACTTATCGTTAGACTTCTGCCCTTAATAGTATGCTTTGGTGTGGGGCATATACTCCTCCCTGCCAATCTTTGGCGAGATCACCAGCACTAAAGGAACGCGATCCTCTGTCCCCTGGGCCCACATGAAGTGACTTGACTGCTCTCTGTAGTTAATTTCACAAGTTGGTCTCTTTCCGGACAAAAGAGGTGAGTGTCTAGAGGGGCTAGAGAGATTTGGAGGAGGCTGGGCGTTGAAGGTGTTCGGTTTTGAGAAGGGTGACTACAAAACAAAGGACTAGGAGGGAAGGTTTTATTTGTTTAAATAACTTGGATATATTTGTATCTCCAAAATTTTATGTTGCACTAATTCTATTCTTGGCAAACAATAATATTCTTGTTTTGAGATTTAATAAACCTATGCTTACATTTAATTAGTTATATTTGTTACGTGCTTCGGAAACATAATCATTACATGAAATGGTTAATTCTATATTTAACAAACCCCACTGGTAACAGGATCTAGCCTTGTTTGGTTGGTGACTAAAGGTTGGCACAACTTGGGACGCCTTATGTTAGGCAAGTTTGATCAAGATAGGCATGTGTTAGTTCATAGCCACATGTGTGGCAACATTCATCCTTTCTTTATTTGGGTGCTATACATAAGTGAGTGAGAAAAGTGTGGCAAGATTCCCTTAGGCTAGCTAAAGTGTGGCTAAGCTTTTCATGAACTATGCTTAGGCAACTTTGGCAAGTTAGTTGTGGCAAGCTGTGACAATGTTAGTACTCAAACCAAACATGCTCGTAGTATTTAATCTTCAAATAGCTGGCCTAATATAACCTTAGTTATATAAACTTCCATAGGAGCTTTGGGGATGGAGCCACAGCATAATCTTCCTTCAATGTTTTAGTACCTCTTAGTACAAGGACCAAATATATGATTTCATCTCCTTTGTTGTCTATTCTCTATCTCAGCTTACCGTAGTTGTTGCCGCTGTCGGACCATTACGAGAGGGCTGCCGCCACCACCACGTCCAGTACACGACGTTGTTGTTGCCACTCATGCACGCCATTACCGCATTCATGACTGTCGCCGTCGCTATTAAGCTCATGAGCGCCGTTGACGCCAAGCTCATGCACGCACATCACTGTCGCCGTTGACGAGCTCATGCTGGCGGGCCGCCGCTGCCATGCTCATGTGTGCCACCACCATTGACGAGCTCGTGAGCACTGCCGCTACTACCGTCAACTCCATTGACGAGCTCATGCGTTCGTGCTTTAGCCGCCATTGACTAGCTCATATTCACATGCCACTGTTGTGCTTGAGTGTGCACATGCCGCCGCCGTTGACGAGCTCGTGAGCGCCGCTACCGCTGCTATCGCGCTGGTGCACGAGCTCTACCGTCGCCACTGACAAGCTCGGGTGCACATGCCACTGTCGTCATCGATGTGCTTGTGCACGCGCGATACCGCCGCCTGTGTGCGTCGCCGTCGGTCGGAGATGCGTGTGAGAGAGAGGATGGAGAGATAGATGGAGGAAGAGGTTGACCTTTTTTCAATCCTACCCTCGTAGATGGAGGGCTAGTTTTATTGATACCTCTTGGTACCTATCAAGGATGGTAAAAATCCTATAGTGTTGAGGTTGTACTATGTTTGTTCATGCGCTTTTTTATACCCTCATTGCAATGGAGTTTGATCCACTACACAAAGTTCCCACATCTAGATCTTTCGGTTTGTTAACTAAAGTTTTCCATACGCATACCTTTAAATTTTTCCTACATACATACTGTTCCAACACAATATTCTCGGTAATTTATGAGATGTATCATTCTATTGTGTGCTTTTGATTTGTGAAGAGGAAAACACCTAGTAAACCACCCGTGATTCATCGACTCACATTTTTTTAACCAAAGACTACCAATTCATTCAAGTCAAAGAAAAATAAAGGAAAAAACATGCTACCAGCACCCAAACAAAACCGTAGTATAGCACTGCCAACTCGGATCATACAAACAACTCGGCCAAGGGAATCAACTATGCACCCTACCAACACCCGTTAACCCACACCACCAACACTGGAGAAATTAACCCACACGACTCTAGAGGTGACACACCCAGACCAACCACTCAAGCAACGACTCGGCTAACAAACCAAGTCACTCCAACAGCATGGGGGGCCATGATGACTTCAATAAGGAAACGACAACGTCATCACTGCCGTTGCCCGTCCACAAGGTGCCACTAAGGGGGGCGACGCCGAAGAGGCATCACCACTTTTGGCCAAGTGTTAAGCTCAACAAGGTTTTCGCACGGCACACCATTGCCTGGAAGACACACTACGGAAAGAATTAGAGAATCAGTGTGAAGACCGTAGCCATCAGCCACACCCACACGGCCACCTTCAGAAGACCACTGAACCGCGGCCCACACGACTGCCTCACACCCCACCGATTCCCACAAAGGGGTGGGGAAGCCGAACAGGGGGAGGCTGGCATATTGGGAGACAATAGTGATGGCGAGAAACCGGAGGGAGGAGGGTGTCACCGACTTCACCGTGCCACTTGCCGCCGCTAGCCACCATGAACACTACCCGTACAAGTGCTAGCCATGCACCGTCAATGCCACCACCGTGATCTCAGCCATAACAAGAGGTTAATAGGAAGGAAGGAGAACGGAGAGGGGGAGGGAGGGCCCCCACCGCCACCTCCACACCGGTAGCAACAACGGCATGGAAGATGGATCTAGGGGTGGAGTTGCCGGCAGCGGCCGGCCGAGTCGCATCAGTGATCGACGAGTACTAGACCGGTTGCCTACTTCCCTTTGACCTTAACTTACAAATGACATATGCGTCCTTGTCTAAAGTGACGGTCCGTCGATAGTACAAAACAAACACTCGCAAACAGTAAGTCGTAACATTTCCGAATTTCGAAATCCAGGTTGCAACCGCGAGGTATATCTAATAGCATATTTTTTTACCTTATATCATCCAACAAATACGCAGTGACAAAATATCAACTGGACCACGGGCTACAATTGCAACAACAACATATCAGTTGGATCAATGAACCATGCAACAAATGCAGCAGCAACAACAACAAGCATCTGGCTGCAGCACCAGCACCAGCAACGCATACATAACATACAGAGGATTCAAGCTAGATTGAAGAAACGCCACATGCATGGCTCAGTCAAAACCCTGACGTGCGGCGTTGCCTTTGCTGCTGCCGCAGGCCAGCCATGGCGGCGCGGTGGCTTCAGCCGCAGCGGGGGCTCACGCGCAGCGCGTCGGCGGGGAACGACTTGGCCGTGCCGCCGACCCGGAACCTGATCTGGTCGCCGTCGCGGTCGACCGCCGTGACGCCGAGCCAGAAGAAGAGCACCTTCACCTTCACGCCCTCCAGCCCGGCGATCGACCCGGGCCGGATGACGCCGGCGACGCGGCTGCTGTAGTGTATCGTGTACTTCTTCATCTCCCGGAACTCGCAGTCGCCGGCGAGGCGCACCTCGAAGGACCCGTCCGGCGGCAGCGTGTACGACTGCACGCCCTCGGGGAGCACGCCCACCGGGAAGTTGTACTGCGCCAGCATCTCGTACGCCGTCGGCGACGCCGACGGCGGCGGCGGCGTCGCCGGCGTCGTCGAGTTGCAAGAGGGGACGGTGGAGCAGGAGGAGGCTGCGGCCGCCGTGGCTAGGAAGGTGGCTGCCGCGAGTAGTAGTTGCCAAGACATTTTTGCCTTGATCTTCACAGGACAAGATACTCCTAGGGAGCCCAAGATATATAGAGATGGTTTTTGTTAGTAGATATTGAATGTTTAGTCTAGCTAGCCTTCTACTTCCTCCGTTCCAAATTGTAGTTTACTGTTGACTCTTGAACACGCCTTTTGACCATTCGTCTTATTCAAAAAATTAGTGTAAACATGCAAAAATATAAGTATGCTTAAAGTATGTTTAATGATAAAACAAATCACAACAAAATAAATAATATTTACATATATTTTTTAAATAAGACGAATGGTCAAATAGAATATGAAAAGTCAACAGTGGACTATAATTTGGAACGGAGGGAGTAATATATAGAGGTAATATGGACCTGAAGCATTTTTGGATACAATAAATGTATAGATATCCAGGTAGGAGATACGTTGGCAGGTTTATATTGTTTTCTAAAATAGAGAGACAGAAAGTTTATTTTGTTCTTATACCATCTTTGTAAACTGACCTAAACAAGAGATACGTTACATCTGTATGTTAGGAACTAATTAAGACTTAATCACATTAGCTTGTACAATCATAAGAACATAAATAGCAGTGGATGTCATTAGCACTAACCTTGATTAGAAATCATCATCAGTATCGATGTAGTTAAGCCTGTAGGGGGATGCCAGGAAACGTACGATAACAGTGATGACCTCGTCACAATTTCTTGTTCAGCAGCAACATCACCTAGTGTCGCAAAAGCACGACGACAGTCTTCCTTTTACTCCAGCGCTTCACCATGAGATCGAATTGAGTATGGATTAGGGGTTGACATGATCAAATTAGGCATCAGGTCATCAGAGTCAGCAGCCCCCTCTCACCTTATATAGCGTTGTGCAAAAGGGGATCGAAACCAGATAGATTAGGGACGACATCCCCAATTAGGACTCCAAATACATTAGACATAAACTTAATTAGGGATAAATCCAATTAGATGATCGTATGGACAAGGTTAATCCGAGATTAATTCTAACACGGTATACTTATGTATTCAAATCAAATTGAAGGTGTCATGTATCTATTATGGAGAGAGAAAGAAAACCGGCTCCAAATGATCAGATGGCAAAATTTTAAAATTGAATCAGCAAAAATTCTCTTGTAGACTTTCTAATGGATTTGAAAAAAGAAAAGCTTAGTGTAGTGGTGTGAACTTCAAAATTCAGAGCGGTGAAAATTTAAATGGATTGGACAATGCACCTTTCAAAATCAGGCATAAAATTTATAAAAAATGGATTAAAGATGCTTTTCGATGCTTTATTTTTATTTTACCCTTGCCACCAACGGTGATCATGGGGTACCATTATCGCATTGATTATACAGGCTACAGCACCATGCATCTCCAATAGTTATCAGGCTTGAGCATGCCATGTCCAAATAAAAGGGGCAACAGTGAAGGACAGGTCAGAGGTTTGGAATAGTGCTAGCTCCACCATGGTTTTAGGATAAGAGATGCGTTGGCAGGTATATTTTGCTTTATAAAATAGAGAGAGACAAAATTTATTTGGTTCTTACAGCATCTTTACAAAGTTACCTAAACAAGAGATACGAATACGATACATCTGTAAACTTGTTATATCTGAATCAAAGTGAGGGTGTCATGTATCTAGTGTAGAGAGAGAGAGAGAGAGAGAGAGAGAGAGAATTGGATCAACAAAAATATCTATTGTGAACATAATTTCCAATGTATTTGAAAAATAAAGCACAAAGTAGTGGAGTGAAGTTTCAAATTTAGAGAGCGGTGAACATTGAGATAGATTAAAACCAGGCTATAAAATTTTCTAAAAAGGGGTTAAAGATGCATTTCAATGCTTTTTTATTTATCCTAAGTTACCACCTAACGGTGATCATGGGGTACCATCACGATGATACAACACCATCTCCAACATTTATATATATGTGGATCGAGCATGGCATGCCAAAAAAGCAGCAACGGTGAAGGACACACAACAGGTTTGGAATTCAGGAATAGTGCCCCACCAATGGTTTTAGGACGAATAAGTGAAAAGTCATGTAGTGTGGGGAGAGTGGTGCTTCCATTGGACAAAATAGCAAAGTAAGAAAAGAGAGCTCCTTCTCCAAAGATAGCTGACCATGAAACCATCATGAAGTTTTTTTATAGAAAAAAGTAATTGTTGTAGGGATGATAAACCATCGTGAGGTTTTTATAGAAAACAATTAATTGTTGAAGGGATGACAGTGGTACTCCTCCATTATTTTTTTTAATGTATTTGACTTTTGTACACAATTTTTACCATTTGTCTCATTAAAAATTTAATACAAATATGTCAAAATATAAATCATTCTTAGATTACCTTTAACAATAACACAAATTACAACAAAATAAATTATATTTATATAGTTTTTTAATAAGACGAATGGTTAAAGACACGTCCATAAGTTAAAGGCGTCAAATAAAAAAGAACGGAGGGAGTAATACTCATCCACACATAATATAATATAAAAAGGTATGTCCGAAATTAAAACAAAAGGCTACAAATGAATTTTTTTATTTTTATGCAAACCACCTGTAACATTTTTAAGGCTTTTAATAATTAGTCCTGCACAAACCACCTGTAACATTTGCAAGCCCGCTATCGAGAAACCACAAATGAATTAAGCAGAAAAGAACAAAGCTTTAGGTTCTGCATGCTTCAAGCAAAAAGTAAATCAGGCTCACTACGGAGGGTCCTCCATGAGGCTTTAGATATCCTTTGGGTGTTTAGGTAAAGGGTAGTTAAAGATTCATCTAGACTAGAAGAGTGCGCCTTGCGGAGTGAGAGCTCCCTAGCTAGCATCAGACCAAAGGTTGAGCTCCCAAAATCCTACCAAAATTGGAAAATAGTCGATATCAAACACGTTTTTTGGCTTCTTAAACGCTGATAATTGGAATGTAAATGGTACTAATAAACATATATGATTCTAGGCACAGGTTATGGAGGAGGTGGCGGCCAACGCATCCAGAAAGGTGCTTCCAAAAGGAATAGGATAACATAGACCCCAGGTACCACATGGAGGACTAAAAGACTACCCGACAGGGGATGGACCAAGTCGGATGGATAAGGACATGTATCACTCGGACTCTAGAAGGCTTGCCCGACAAGGAAAGACATAAAATAGAAGTCTATCCCTAATTGGAAAGATACAATTGTAATCCCGAATAACTACATATCTGCTAGAGGATAGAGATAGAAATCCTACCTCGTAACTGACCAAGACTCTACCTTGTAACCCTGTTCCCCACTATATAAGGCGGGCAGGGAGGCCCTAGTTCGGCATCATCTACATCTTCATCTCCACACCCATCCATATAGAGACATCTCCCTCAACATTGATCATCAGATCACCATATAATCGCAGAGCACAAAAGTAGGGTATTACCTCTACTGATGAGGGTCTGAACCTGTATAAAAAAGACCCCAAACTTGTTATATCTGAATCAAAGTGAGGGTGTCATGTATCTAGTGTACACAGAGAGAGAGAGAGAGAGAGAGAGAGAGATAATTGGATCAACAAAAATATCTATTGTGAACATAATTTCCAATATATTTGAAAATAAACAACAAAGTAGTGGAGTGAACTTTCAAATTTAGAGAGCGGTGAACATTGAGATAGATTAAAACCAGGCTATAAAATTTTCTAAAAAGGGGTTAAAGATGCATTTCAATGCTTTTTTATTTATCCTAAGTTACCACCTAACGGTGATCATGGGGTACCATCACGATGATGCAACACCATCTCCAACATTTATATATATGTGGATCGAGCATGGCATGCCAAAAAAGCAGCAACGCTGAAGGACACAAAAGACAACAGGTTTGGAATAGAGGAATAGTGCTCCACCAATGTTTTTAGGACGAATAAGTGAAAAGTCATGTAGTGTCGGGAGAGTGGTGCTTCCATTGGACAAAATAGTAAAGTAAGAAAAGAGAGCTCCTTCTCCAAAGATAGCTGACCATGAAACCATCATGAAGTTTTTTAATAGAAAAAAGTAATTGTTGTAGGATGATAAACCATCGTGAGGTTTTTATGAAAACAATTAATTGTTGAAGGGATGACAGTGGTACTCCTTCATTTTTTTTGACGTATTTGACTTTTGTACACAATTTTTACTATTCGTCTTATTCAAAAATTTAATACAAATATGTAAAAATATAAATCATTCTTAGATTACCTTTAACAATAACACAAATTACAACAAAATAAATGATATTTATATAGTTTTTTAATAAGACGAATGGTTAAAGACATGTCCACAAGTTACAGGCGTCAAATAAAAAAGAACGGAGGGAGTAATACTCGTCCACACATAATATAATACTATAAAAAGGTATGTCCGAAATTAAAATAAAAGGCTACAAATGAATTTTTTTTTATACAAACCACCGGTAACATTTTTAAGGCTTTTATTAATTAGTCCTCCACAAAGCTCCTAAAATTATTCTCATTACAATTTTTAAGGTTTCGCAAGCCCGCTATCGAGGAACAACAAATGAAGGGAAAGGCTACAGGCCGGGAGTCCGGATGCGCCGGACTCCCGCGTAGCGCGCGGGAAACGGGGGGGGGAGGCACTGTGCACATGCAGGGGGTGGGGCCCATGAGTTTTTTTTCTTTTGGCGACCATAAATTTTGACTGGGTGCTCCAATCCAAAAACCGTTTGCACCAACGTGTTCCTCGTATTTTTACGAACAAAACAAGATATATTTTACCATATAACTCTTCAAACTTATCTGGTGAAACTTGGGGTTCGCCTACTGAAACTTGGGTTTCATACTTGTAAAACTTTGCCGAACTATCAAGTTTCATCAGGTTTCATCTAAGTTTTTTCTAGTTTCAGCAAGTCAATTCAATTTTCATCAAGTTTCAACAAGTTTCACCCAAGTTTCATCAAGTTACATCAAAGTTTCATCCAAGTTTCATCACGTTTCATCAGCACACGGCTAAGTTTCATCAGCACACGGCCAAGTTTTGGTAGTATAGATGTAAGTTTCCTAAGTACCTTCTACTAGTTCACATCAAAAAAAATTCAAAAAGTGAAAAAAATTCAAAAAGTATTTAAAATGGGTTGCTCTCGATTTTAAAAGAATTATGAAATTTATTTCACGCATTTTGAACACTGTTTGAATTTTGTACAAAAAACAGAAGTTTAATCGGGATTTTAATCAACGACGACTAGCTAGCTCTCGCTGCCTGGAACGTGCGCTCGCGGGGCGTGGGCGCATGCAACTCGTCGGATTGGCGCGGTGGTGGAGATCGAACGGAGCTGGCACGTCCAGACCGAGCGCCGGGCGTCGGACGTCCGACGCCTGGCGCTGGCCACAAATGAATTAAGTAGAAAAGAACAAAGCTTTAGGTTCTGCATGCTTCAAGCAAAAAGTAAAGTCAGGCTCACTATGGAGGGTCCTCCATGAGGCTTTAGATATCCTTTGGGTGTTTAGGTAAAGGGTAGTTAAAGATTCATCTAGACTAGAAGAGTGCTCCTTGCGGAGTGAGAGCTCCCTAGCTAGCATCAGACCAAAGGTTGAGCTCCCAAAATCCTACCAAAATTGGAAAATAGTCGATATCAAACACTTTTTTTGGCTTCTTAAATGCTAATAATTGGAATGTAAACGGTACTAATAAACATATATGATTCTTTGGCAAAGGTCATGGAGGAGGTGGCGGCCAACACATCCAGAAAGGTGCTTCCAAAAGGAATAGTGTGGATAACATAGGCCCCGGGTACCACATGGAGGACCTAAAAGACCACCCAACAGGGGATGGACCAAGTCAGATGGATAGGACGTGTACCACTCGGACTCTAGAAGGCTTGCCCGGCAAGGAAAGACATAAAATAGAAGTCTATCCCTAATAGGGAAGATACAATTGTAATTCCGAATAACTACATATCTAGCTAGAGGATAGAGATAGAAATCCTACAGCGTAACCGACCAGGACTCTACCTTGTAACCCTGCCCCCCACTATATAAGGCGGGCAGGGAGCCCTTTGTTCGGCATCATCTACATCTTCATCTCCACACCCATCCATATAGAGACATCTCCCTCCACATTGATCATCAGATCACCATATAATCCCAGAGCACGGTACCACGGTATTACCTCTACCGATAAGGGCCTGAATCTGTATAAAAAACCACCTATCTTGTGCTACCATCGAGTTTGGATCTTGTGCATTGCCCCATATATAATCATTGCCGACGATAACCCCCGGTTAGCTACTCGTCGATAGTTGGCGCGCCAGGTAGGGGCAGTGTCAAGATCAATCTCATCAAGCTTGATGGCATCGATCAACGGAGTCGCCGTTGTCTTCGCCCTCGACAAGGCCTTCCGCTTCGGGAATCGACTGCATCAGCAATGACTTCGGCGAACTCCACCTCTCGGATTCGTATCAGATCCAATCTGTGGGAAACCATGACAACACCTCCCGCTTGGGTTGGGAACGCCATGACCATCTACTCATGTGTAGTACGCCAAGGACTCACTTCCCGACTCGGATACGGCGATGGCTCGAACACAGATTCTGAATGTCATCTTATTTCTTCAATTCCCGTTGATCCAGAATGAATTTCGGGATGAGGCTAGATGCGTTGAAAAGATAATTTCATCAGCTTTCTATGAAGCCAAAGAACGCCTAAAACGGAGTCCGGATGTCTCTAGGGCGTCCGTTTGAAGGCAGACTGCGTGGGAAGGTCATGAATTTCAGCAAGCTCGTAAAGCCCATCTGCGAAGACTGCGGCACGCGGATAGGCAGTGGCACACCTCCAAGGACAGTAAGGATTAACAAGGAGCTTCTTCAAACAATCGACGACCAATATTTCTTCTGGACTCGGATCCGATCCAGTCTGAGGAGAACATCGACATCGCTTCATCTGGACTAATGTTCGGGTCGAGAAACGCCTTCGCCACCTACTCTCGAGTGGTGTGCCGGGGGCTCAATTCCCGACTCGGATACGGCGAGAACTCAACCAAAGACTTTAACAACGCTTTGCCGGACCCGGACATGATCCTATCCTGGGGAGGCATCAACATCGCTTCGCTTGGGCTTCCATTCAGGTTATTATGCAACGCCACCGCTACTTATGCACGGATTGGTTCCCGACTTGGATACAGAGAGACTCAGACCAAAAATTCTCGGGTGGTGGCTGCGACTACCACAATGATTAACAGATTTATCATCGCCTTCATCCTCGGCAAGGCTTTTCGCTTCGGGTGCATCGACTTCGTCACCGACAAACTTCGGCAAGATCATGCCCTTGGACTTAGACCAGATCCGATCTGAGGAAGACTTCAGCAACGACTGGCTCAGACTTCTCCTCAGATTCAAGGACGCCGCCGCCGCATACCGACGCGTAATGCGCCGGAGGCCTAAGCTTGCTCTTTTGAACTCGGATTAGATCCGATCCGGGAGAGACTTCACCAACACATCAAGATCCACTCTTTCGGACTCGGACAAGATCTGATCCGAGAGGGGATTCCACATCGCTTTACTCGGGCTACCGGTCGTGTTGCGGAACGCCACCGCCGCCTACTGACAAGTAGTACGCAGGGTTTAGGGTAAAGCTACATGCCTACGTAAAGCTAGGATACGGCGAGGTCCCGATAGAGAACGAATCTTGGACTCGACGATCATATCGTCCATCGTGCGACGCCGGCTTCATCAACCGCAAGGCGAACATGCCTATGGCTCTAATTCTACGGCTCGGCGACAAACTACTTGGCTACATGCCTATGGCTTCAATTCTACGGCTACATGCCTATGGCTTCAATTCTACGGCTCGGCGACAAACTACTCGGCTACGCGCCTATGCCCGCGCCATGAGCGCTCAAGTCTTCAGCTTGGCTGTACCCCATCGCGGGCCACAAGCGTCCGGTACTGCTACACGCCTATGATAACAAGTCTACGGCTCGGCGATAAGCTACTCGGCTACACACCTACGCCCGCACTATTAGCATCCAAGTTTTCAGCCCGGCTGTACGCCATCGCGCGCCTCGAGCACCTGGTACGGCTGCATGTCTATGGCTCAAGTCTATGGCTCGGCGACAAGCTACTCAGCTACACGCCTACGCCATCGCGCGCCACAAGCGCCCGGTACAACCACACGCCTATGGCTCCAAGTCTTCAGCTCAGTTATATGCCATCACGCACCATGAGTGCCCGGTACAGCTACACACCTACGTCTGCAAGTCTACGGCTCGGCGACAAGCCACCTGGCTACACGCCTACGCCCGCACTATGAGCGCTCAAGTCTATGGCTCGGCTGTACGCCATTGCGCGCCATGAGCGCCCGATATGGCTACATGCCTATGCCTCCAAGTATACGGCTCGGCAACAAACTACTCGGCTACACACCTACGCCTGCACTACTAGCTCCCCGCCACGAGCGTCCGGCTTGGTTACGCACCTACGCCTACACCAGAGTTAAGTTCTCATTACCATAATTTTTTCATATAAATCTAAGTTGTTTCTTTACTTGCTACTTAGTCGGTCTCCATCTAAGCAATAAGTCGGGGGCTACACCTAATAGGTGCACTTGAATTTCTTTCTCTTAATGATTGCAAATGAATTCGAGTGGTCATTGAGTAGTGAAACTCTGACGCACGAACAGCGAACTCTAGTCACTCGATACACGTGCCTAGGAAAAGAGTCATGAGCCATTTCCCGACGCTCAGGGGCTAGACTAGTCAGGCAGAGTGCATAACAAAAGGCGGATTACTTAGAGGAATTAAAGATCAAAAAGGAAAAGGAACAAAAGGACATTAAAATTACATAAACAAAGCGGTTGGATTTTTACATCCATATAATTTTCATGATACTGCCTAAATTCTACATGTACATGCTACAGGGGTTCATGTGTTTTATCTCATCAAGTACCTTCTATGACTTCATCTACGAGTAAGAAGGACCTACGCAATGAGCGGCAACTACGGCTCGGCGAGCGCTTGGCACGGCTACACGCTTACGCCCGAGCCTCGACCGTCCAAATATATCGTCTGGCAGCTACATTAGAAGGAAGTAATGACCGCGGATGCTCTGCTACTCAGGGGTATCCCCAACAACTATTTTTTGTGCGCTTTGCGAAAGGAACTTGGAGATGCCCGATTACCTCTTCCTGACTTGCAGTTTATCTGACCAAGTGTGGTCTTTTCTGGCTTCCAAGTTATTCCTGCCCAGGCTCAACCTCACTTCTTGGACAAACTGGACCTGCATCTTGAACCGGTGGATTGCTAATTTGTGGGCCTGTCCTGCTAATGCCTTGGCCTCCATCGCTCTTGGCACCCTCTGGCACTTGTGGCTAGAGTGCAACAACCATATCTTCAAGGGCGTCGAGCGACCTATTTCAATCTTTTTATACTCTCTCATCGATGACCTGCGCCTTTGGGAGGTCGCATCAGCCAATTTTGTAATTGCGTAGCTTCTATTGCACGCCTAGGGGTGGGCGTCCTTTTGTTTCTTTTCACCGTGTTTTTTTTCTCTTTTTGCTGTTTTTTCGCTTTTGTACTAAGGCTTCTACCTTTTTATTACTCCTATAATTAACACAATGCAACTCTCCTGCCTTTCCACAAAAAAAGGAAAGAGTGCCGATTTAGTCCCTCAACTATGGCCGCCAGACCACTTTAGTCCCTAAACCTCAATACCGGACTTGTCAGGTCCTTAAACTCTCAAAACCGGATTTGACTAGTCCTTTGACCGGTAAGCAGGGTGGTTTTAGTTTTTTTTGATGATGTGATGTAGTTTCGATGATGTGGCTGCCACAATGCTGCCACGTGCCCTTCGTCCCTCCTCCCTGTAAATATCTCTCTCATCTCACTTTCCTCTCTCCATCTCTCTAGCTCTCTCTCTCTCCCAATGAAAACCGCCCCTTAACTTCGTATAATGTATGCTATACGAAGTTATTACGGTGCCTGAAAGATTTTTTGGTGAGAAAAGGTTTTGAAATGGGTAAATCTGATCCTACACTCTTTACTAAGTTAGTAGATGGTGATATCTTTGTATGTCAAGTTTACGTTGATGATATTATATTTGGATCTACTAATGAGTGTTTTTGCGAGGAGTTTAGTAGTTTAATGACTAAACGGTTTGAGATGTCTATGATGGGAGAGTTGAAGTTCTTCCTTGGATTACAAGTGAAACAAATGAAGGAAGGAACTTTCATTAGCCAATCAAAGTACGTGAAGGATATGCTTAAGAAGTTTGAGATGAGCGATGCCAAACCAATCAAGACTCCTATGCCAACAAATGGTCACCTTGATTTAAATGTAAATGGTAAGGACGTCGATCAAAAGGTATATCGTTCAATCATTGGCTCTCTGCTTTACCTTTGTGCATCTAGGCCTGATATTATGTTTAGTGTGTGCATGTGTGCAAGATTTCAAGCTGCACCCGAGGATTGCCACTTAGTGGCAGCCAAGAGAATATTAAGATATTTGATACACACTCCCAACTTTGGCCTTTGGTATCCTAGAGGGTCAAACTTTGACCTAATCAGCTATTCGGATGCGGATTATGCCGGTTGTAAAGTGGACAGGAAGAGTACCTCCGGTACTTGCCAATTCCTTGGAAGGTCGCTCGTTTCGTGGGCGTCCAAGAAACAACATTCTGTAGCCCTATCCACAGCCGAAACTAAGTATATTACCGCAGGACATTGTTGTGCTTAACTACTTTGGATGAGGCAAATCTTGAGAGATTATGGCCTTAACCTCAACCATATCCCACTTTTGTGTGACAATGAGAGTGCCATAAAAATAGCCAACAATCCAATTCAACACTCCCGAACCAAACATATCGATATTCGCCATCACTTTCTGAGAGACCATTCAACCAAAGGTGATATCGACATTACCCATGTGAGAACCGAGAACCAACTAGCTGATATTTTCACCAAACCCCTTGATGAGAGAAAATTCTGCGAGTTGCGAAGTGAATTGAATATCCTTGACTCTCGGAATGTTGCTTGACCTATTGCACACATTGATTAGTGATTGAAATGATTTTATTTATCTTGTAATCTATTTTACTATAGCTATATAGGCTTATATATGAATAAATTGTTTGATTTGGCTCTTCGGATATTGATATCCTATTTATTCATGGATGACCTTAGTTTGATTGACTGATACGCTTACGGGTCATTCTTGGGTAAATTCAATTCTTAGAACTCCCCTCTATCCTCCCGGAGCAATCTTATCTATTCTCAAGGAGTCTGGAGTCTAATTCTTTCAAATCCAGCAAGAGGGGGTCGGATGTTCCGACCGGCATCGGAACTTCCGATGCTGTCAAGCAGGGGGTCCGTCGGATGTTCCGTCGGAACTTCCATCGGATGTTCCGACGCGGCCCAATTTTGTCTCCTATTTAACTTTTCACCGCGTGGGTCCCTGTTTTTTTAACCACACGGGCTTTTACCCTAGCTTTTACCTCCCCTTCTCTCTCTCCTCTTGGGCGGCGGCGGAACTTCCGGCGGCGGCGGATCTTCCGGCGGCGGCGCTCTGTACGGTGGCGGCTCTTGCGTCCTGTGCGCAACCTCACTGCTTCAGCCTCCTCCCTGCCCGTCTCCCTCCTCCTCCATTGAAGGTAAAAGCTCCCAATCTTGAAACCTCCTAGAACGTGCAATGTGCATCGTTTTGATTCGATTTCGGGGCTGAATATGCTTCTATATTGTTCATAGGAGCATTCCCTACCTATTGCTGCCTCGGATTCGTCGTTTTGATGCGAGATGTGAAAGATCCCGTTTAGGGCACGTGCTGTACACCGTCGGATGTTCCGACCCCCGGTCGAATGTTCCGACGGGGTACTCACTGACCCTGTTGGATTTTGCGCATTCTCGTTCAATTCTCTCATTTCTTCATTCCATCATATATCTTGCAGATGTCTTCCTCTAAGCGGCAACGAACCTCAAGTTCAACTGCCGGTCCTGCTGTTGCCTTACCAAATGAGGATCCAACGATCTTTCATGAGAGATTGGCTCAGTGGAAGCGAGCCAATATCCGTGATCCTATCGGTCCGTTGATGATCAAGAAGTCAACTAGGACCTTCGCTCCAAATGTCACTCCGAAGATCCTTGGCTATTATGTTGCGGATGTTAAGGAGATCCAACATCACAGAGTTGAGGATCCTTTAAAGTATGAGAAGGAAGAAGGGACTGATGAGAGATTCTGGAATTTCTTTCCTCAAGATTTCTATGATGTTTCTTTTGTGAAGAAGAAGAGTCCAGTCATGCGCATGCAGTTCACTGATTGGGAAGGCATGGCATTGTCAGACAATCCAGTCATCAATAAGGTCATTTCTGCTTGTGACACCATGGATTGACTGACATCTTGAGCTTCCAGCATGATTGGAATGATGAAGTTATCTGTCAATTCTATGCTTCATTGTACTTTGCTGGAGGTGCCCCTGGCGACTTCTTCTGGTTCATGTGCGATGGAGTTTGGTACAATTTCTCGAAGAGGGAGTTTGACCAGCATCTGAAGATTCCTACTAGAGGCAACATGGAGGAGCTCCATGATGTGGACGCCCTAAAGAATCAAGACTTGAAGTTCTTGTATGACGGGCCAATTCCCACTAAGGCAGGAGCAACTGACACCATGAAGCCATTCTATCAAGTGCTCAACCGCATCCTTCGCAAGACCCTGTGTCCCAAAGAAGGTGACGCTTCTCGTGTTCTCTCCTACTCTCGCAATCTTCTGATGAAGATTGGTCTGCGTGAGCGCCCTTTTGATATTCTGGACTTCATCTGGTGTGAGATCAAGATCAGTGCTGGTGATCCAAAGAGGAGCTGTCCTTATGCCCCTTATCTAATGAGCACGATCATCCGTGTGACTGGTCTGAAGTTTGTACTGGATGTGAAGCACACACCCTACCTTGTCACCACCCGTGAACTGGCTTCTCCTGGCGGGACTTCTGTGACTCCACCCAGGAGGGGTTCGGCTACTCGTGATAGCGCGGGGCCTTCTTCTGCTCCTTGTGATAGCGCGGGCTCATCGTCAGCTCGGTCCAGTCCATCATCTTCTGGAGGGTCTATCAAGAAGATGCTTAAATCTATCTTCTGCATGTGCCGCAAAACAAATGATCGGGTTCAAGAATCCATTGTGCGTCTTCGCGACAATCGAAAGCAGATTCAAGACATCCAGAAGCATCTTGGTATGCCTATTTCTTCTGATGATTCCGCGTCCTCCTACTCCACCATTGACACATTTACTCGAGGACTGTTCGGGATTCCTCCTTTCGGTGGCGGCAACAACAACGACGATGATGATGAGGTCACCGGTGGTGGTGGTGGTGCTGGTGGTCAGGGTGGCAGCAGCGGCAGTGATCCAGAGTGGATTGAGTAGTCCACTTTCAGTTTTTCTCTTTTAGTTTTTCTCTTTTTAGCGTCTTGATGCCAAAGGGGGAGAAGTAATCATCTATCTTTTATCTTTCCTAGTTTCCTTGCTTGAACCTTGAATGTTTAAGTATGTGAAAAACTATGTTTTAAACTCGATGTTTTTGTGGAACTCTGTGGCTGTAAGACTTTAATTATTCGGTGATGATGATGTAATGGTGAATTGCTAGTTATTTAAGTTTTTCGCAATTGTGTGAAATATCCTGTCATATTGCATTTAGATTCAAATTTGCCAAGGATATAGGGGGAGCTCTTGTTGTTATACTTGCCATAGTTTCAGGGGGAGCTCTTTTCTATATTCTTGTTTATAAATGTTTTTGTGAGCTATAATTGTTGTCATCAATACACCAAAAAGGAGGAGATTGAAAGTGCATCTAGGCACTAAGTGATTTTGGTGATTAATGAGTAACAATTATAGAGCTAATATTTCTATTGGAGAATTGTGCACAGCAGTCATACAGGTTAAATCCATGAGGTACATGTTTACATGTGTTGGTGTACCCCTCAAATTTGAATGGATTGCAAGAAGGCATCAAGACTAGTATTTATTTGTAAATCTTTATTTATTGAGTCCTAGGGATGCCGTACTATAAAGAGGGATGAAATGGAGAAGCTTATAAAGGTTCCTAAGTGCTCAAAATAGGTATCTCGAAGTTCGTGTGAGTTTTCCACTCAAAATACACCCTATACAGAACCTATGCCATCAGAACATCCGACGTGGGTCGGAACATCCGATGGTGAGCCAGTCTGCCAGTTTTCAGAGCTATCCAGTAAAGGGTCCATCGGAACTTCCATCGGAACATCCGACGCGGGTCGGAACATCCGACGGGGGATCAGAACATCCGATGCGGGATTAACTGCACAACGGCTAGTTTTCGGGATTCCCTATTTAAAGCCGTCTCTAATACCTTCCAAAGGCTGCTGACACTGTTTACAACCTGATTTGAGCCTAATTCGTACTGTTCATCATCTCTCTCAAAACCCTAGCCTTTCTCTCTCTTGTTCATCTTGTGAGATCTAGATCTAGAGAGATCAAGGCAACCCAAGTGCTCCGTGAATTAGAGTTCCTATTCTTGAGCACTTAGCGATTCTAATTTCTTCATCGCATTTGTTACTCTTGGAGGCTTGAAGGGCTCCTAGACGGCTAGGTGTCGCCGGTGAGTCGCCGATCTTTGTGTGGCGTGCCTCCGGAGTTTGTGAAGGTGCGAATCTACCTCCGCAAGGAAAAGGATTCAACTAGTGATCGCCGGTGAGTGCTTTGTGCTTCGCTGGTAAGGGGGATTAAGGTCTTGGTGATCCGGGCTTTGTGCCTTCCCTAATGGTGAGTAGGATCTCCCTTCAAAGATCCGAACATCGGTAAACAAAAATCACCGTGTTTTGTCTTGATCTTGTTTTGGTGTCTTTATCACTTGTGTTGGCTTGTTCTGAGTATTCTTGAATAGATCTAACCTTGGTTTTGCGAGAAATCAGTTTTTCTACAGTTTTTGATCAATTCCAGAACACCCCGGATCGGAACATCCGACGGCCGTCAGAACATCCGACCCAGGATCAGAACATCCGACGGAGGGTGTATTATACCACGTCGGAACTTCCGACGCTGCATCGGAACATCCGACCGACTGGTTACTGTTCAAGTTTATTATTTTCGTAATTTCGTTTTATTCGCCTATTCACCCCCCTCTAGGCGGCATAGCGATCCTTTCAATAACAACACCTCCCGCTTGGGTTGGGGAACGCCACGGCCATCTACTCATGTGTAGTACGCCAAGGGCTCACTTCCCGACTCGGATACCGCGATGGCTCGGAGATAGATTCTGGATATCATCTTGTTTCTTCAATTCCCATTGATCCAGAAGGTATTTCGGGATGAGACTAGATGCGTTGGAAAGATAATGTCGTCAGCATTCTGTGAAGCCAAAGAACGTCCAAAACAGATTACAGATCTCTCTGGGGTGTCAGTTTGAAGGCAAACTGCGTGGGAAGGTCATGAATCTCAGCAAGCTCGTAAAGCTCATCTGCGAAGGCTGTGGCAAGCGGATAGGTCGTGGCACACCTCCAAGGACAACAAGGATCAGTAAGGAGCTTCTCCAAACAATCGACGACCAACACTTCTTCCAGACTCGGATCCGATCCAGTCTGAGGAAAGCATCGACATTGCTTCATCTGGACTAATGTTCGGGTCGAGAAATGCCGCCGCCACCTACTCTCGAGTGGTATGCCGGGGGCTCAATTTCCGACTCGGATACGGCGAGAAGTCAACCAAAGACTTTAACAATGCTTTGCCGGACCCGGACATGATCCTATCCTGGGGAGGCATCAACATCGCTTCTCTTGTGCTTCCATTCAGGTTATTATGCAACGCCGCTGCTACTTATGCATTGATTGGTTCCCGACTTGAATACGGAGAGACTCATACCGAAGATTCTCAGATTGTGGCCGCGACTATCACAATGATTAACAGATTTTTCATCGCCTTCATCCCCGGCAAGGCTTTTTGGTTCGGGAGCATCGACTTCATTACCAGCAAACTTCGGCAAGATCATGCCCTTGGACTTGGACTAGATCCGATCGGAGGGAGACTTCAACAATGACTGGCCCAGTCTTCTCTTCAAATTCAAGGACGCCGCTGCCGCATATCAACGCGTAATGCGCTGGAGGCCTAAGCTTGCTCTTTTGGACTCGGATTAGATCCGATCCGGGAGAGACTTCACCAACACATCAACATTCACTCTTTCGGACTCAGACAAGATCTGATCCGGGAGGGATTCAACAGCGCTTCACTTGAACTCCTGGTCGTGTTGCGGAACGCCACCACCTCCTACCGACAAGTAGTGCGCCGGCGGCTTAATTCCTGACTCGGATACGGCGAGGTCCCGATGGAGAAAGAATCTCGGATGGTGACCGTCATCAGTAGCAAATCACACGGACTCGACGATCATGTCGTCCATCGTGCGACGCCGCTTCATCAACCGCAAGGTGAACGTGAGAAGATGTGATCTGTTCTCGTTCAGAAACTAAACGGAACTTGTATTGCGATTTCCTATAGACTTAGAAGGATTTTCGGGGTCATCTAAGATGTGTTGGAAAGCTTATCTCGTTATCTTTCCAACGAATCGAAGAACGTCCAAATCCAAGTTTGGATGCGACCATGGCACCTGTTTGAAGACAGATTATATAGTGAGGTCGCGAATTTCGGCGAGCTCGTAAAAGCTTGTCGGTGCCAGCTACGGCGTGAGGATTGGTCATGCCACATCTCGTGGAACGTTCAAGACCAGCGAGGCCTTTCATCAACTTTCATCAAGCTACACCAACCGCGTGGAGATCATTTACGACTACGGCCGACTTCGCCGACCACGGATAAGACCTCGACGAGCATGTGGTGTTCAACGACGACCGCGGCGTGTGCTGTTCGGTGTTGATCAAGAATTGAACGACTACTTCCGCTACTCGGCTACATGCTTACGTCCGCGCTATGAGCACCCAAGTCTTTAACTTGGCTGTACGCCATCGCGCGCCACAAGCGCCCGGTAAGGCTACACGCCTATGTCTCCAATTCTACGGCTCGGCGACATGCTACTCGATCGGCTACGCGCCTAGCCCGCACCACGAGCGCCTAAGTCTTCAGCTCGGCTGTACGCCATCGCGTTCCACGAGGGCCCCGTATGGCTATACGCCTATGCCTCCAAGTCTACGGCTCGGCGACACGCCACTCGGCTAGACGCCTACGCCTGCGCTATGAGCGCCCAAGTCTTTAGCTCGGCTGTACGCCATTGCATGCCACGAGCGCCCGGTACGGCTACATGTCTACTCATCCAATTTTATGGCTCGGCGGCATGCCACTCGGCTACACGCCGACGCCTACAAGTCTATGGCTCAGCGACACGCTACTCGGCTAAACGACTATGCCCGCACTATGAGCACGCAAGTCTTCAGCTCGGTTATATGCCATCGCGCGGCATGAGCGCCCGGTAAGGCTATATGCCTATGCCTACAATTCTACGGCTCGGCGACAACCTACTCGGCAATGCGCCTGCGCCTGCGCTACGAGCACCCAATTCTACAGCTTGGATGTAAGCCATCACGTGTCACGAGGGTCCGATATAGCTACACGCCTATGGCTTCAAGTCTACGGCTTGGCGACACGCTACTCGGCTACACGCCTACGCCCGCGCTATGAGCGCTCAAGTCTTCAGCTCGGCTGTACGCCATCGCGTGTCACGAGCGCCTGGTAAGTCTACACGTCTATGCCTTCAATTCTACAGCTCGGCAACAACTTACTCGGCTACGCGCCTATGCCCGCGCCATGAGTGCTCAAGTCTCAGCTTGGTTGTACGCCATCGTGCGCCACAAGCGTCCGGTACGGCTACACGCCTACGACTCTAAGTTTACGGCTCCGACAAGCTACTCGACTACACACCTACGCCCGCGCTACAAGCTCCCCCCCACGAGCGTCCGGCTCGGCTACACGCCTATGCCTACAACAGAGTTAAGTTCTCATTACCATAATTTTATCATATAAATCTAAGTCGTTTCTTTACTTGCTACTTAGTCGGTCTCCAACTAAGCAGTAAGTCGGGGGGCTACACCTAATAGGTGCACTTGTGTGCATTTTTATTTCTTTCTCTTAATGATTGCAAATGAATCCGAGTGGTTATTCTAAGTAGTGAAGCTCTGGCCTAGTCACTCGATACACGTTCCTGGGAAAGAGTCATGAGCCATTTCTCAAATCCTGGGGGCTAGACTAGTCGGGCAAAGTGCATAACAAAAGGAGGATTACTTAGAGGAATTAAAGATCAAAAAGGAAAAATAACAAAAGGACATTAAAGTTACATAAACAAAGCGGTTGGATTTTTACATCCATATAATTTTTATGATACTGCCTAAATTCTACACGTACATGCTATAGGGGTTCATGAGTTTTTATCTCATCAAGTACCTTCTATGAATCCATCTACGAGTAAGAAGGACCTGCGCAATGAGCTGCAACTACGGCTCGGTGAGTGCTTGGCACGGCTACACGCTTACACCCGTGCCTTGACCGTCCAAATATATCATCCGGCAGATACATTAGAAGGAAGTAATGACCGCGGATGCTCTACTACTCAGGAGTATCCCCAAAAACTATTTTTCTGTGCTTTGCAAAAGGAATTTGGAGATGCCCGGACCAACTGGACCTACATCTCGAACCGGTGGATTGCTAATTTGTGGGCCTGTCCTGCTAATGCCTTGGCCTCCATCGCTCTTGGCACCCTCTGGCACTTGTGGCTAGAGTGCAACAACCATATCTTCAAGGGCGTCGAGCGACCTATTTCAATCTTTTTATACTCTCTCATTGATGACCTGTGCCTTTGGGAGGTCATAGGAGCCAATTTTGTAATTGCATAGCTTCTATTGCATGCCTAGGGATGGGCGTCCTCTTGTTTCTTTTCATCGTGTATTTTTTCTCTTTTTGTTGTTTTTTCATTTTTGTAATAAGGCTTCTGCCTTTTCATTACTTCTATAATTAACACAAGGCAACTCTCTTGCCTTTCCATAAAAAAAAGGAAAAAGTGCCGATTTAGTCGCTCAACTATGGCTGTCGGACCACTTTGGTCCCTAAACCTCAATACCGGACTTGTCAGGTCCTTAAACTCCCAAAACCGAACTTGACTAGTCCTTTGACCGGTCGGCAGGGTGGTTTTAGGTTTTTTTTGATGATGTGGTGTAGTTTCGATGATGTGGCTGCCACAACGCTGCCACGTGCCCTTCGTCCCTCCTCCCTGCAAATATCTCTCATCTCACTTTCCTCTCTCCATCTCTCTAGCTCTCTCTCTCCCCCAATGAAAACCGTCCCTCCCTCTCGCCACCGAGAACGACGCCGAGCCACCTTTTGCCGCCCCCTTCACTCCCCCGTGCAGGTGGCGCTCGGCACCGCCGCCGCCCTCATCCTCCACACACACCGCCGCCGGCGCGCCGCAGCCTCCTCTACTAGACGCAACGGCCGACGCCGCCCTGCCTCCTCTCCTCTGTCCGTGGCGACCCACGCGCCGCCCTTCCTCCACTCGCGACGGCTGGCTCGCCGCCCCTGCTCCTCCCTTCGGCCCGATCCACCAACGAGCTGCCCTGCTCCACGCGCCCGGCGGCGGCGCCCGTTCCTTCGGCCCTACTCGACGGCCGGCGGCACCTCCTACTCCCCCATTTGCACAAGTGACGGACGGCGCTGCCTCTCTTTCTAGGCGACGGGCGGCGATGAGATCTTCGAGGCGGCGACAGGAAGGCATGGCAAGCGACGATGTCGGGGAGGCGGGGCGGGCGACCTTGGCGGTGGCGTCGAGGAGGCATGGCGGCGGCCTCGTCGATGGTGGCGGCGGAAGCCGGGGCCACGTCGGGGAGATGAGGGATCTAAGTAAGAGAGAGAGTGATAGAGAGAGAGAGGAGTGAGAGGAGAGATCAGTGTGAGTGTGTGTGAGAGAGATGAGGGATTAAGAGATGACATGGACAGGGGACGTGGTAGTCGTGTGGCGTCCATGTAGGTAAAAATGTGCCACGTCTACGAAAAAAACCTAAAACCGTCCTGCTGACCGGTCAAAATTCTAGTCAAGTCCAGTTTTAAGAGTTTAAGGATCTGACAAATCTGGTATTGAGGATTAGGGGCCAAAGTGGTCCAACGGCCATAGTTAAGGGACTAAATCGGCACTTTTTCCTAAAAAAAAAAGGGGTACAACCTTACGACAGTGACCAAATTGCCCCATAAGACAGGATTATACAGCGGAGGTCCAGATGATATAAGATAATGTCCTATGGTTTCTAACTTAGGACGTGTCATTAATATATCAAATAAAATAGTATAGAAGATGAATAATAAAAAAGATAGGTTAATAGAGGTTGGAACCTTCTAAATTAGGACAACGTTGGTGCATACGCTGCCTTGAGTCTATGCAGTCCATGTGCAACTAGCCGATTGCCATGCAACTACAAATTAAATACCCATCTACGTCGTCACAGATAAATAAACAAACTTCTATTATATCAAATCTGTTGTACAGTAAGAAACGATCGGGCATGGTGTTGAGTAAGGCCTTGTTTGTTTCAGATTAAATTAAATGAAATAAATTTTTTTTATTTTTGTATAAGCCAAATGATGTATTGTTGTGTAGTCATTCTTGTGGGGTTTTAAATAGTACTTCTTAAAGTTTACAAAATATTTTTTTCATAATTTTTTGAACTCGTTAAAACGTATTTTGAGGGGGCCATAAATTTGCTACCGTAAAACGCAACTCTACATTAATCTGAAACAAACAAGGCGTAATTCCTTCACCAGCGCCGCGTCTCCGACTGGTCCCCCAGATTTCCACAGCGCACTGACATACCACTGAGTTTTCCGACATATTAATCCAGCACCTCGCCTTCCTTCATCCGCAATTGGTCGAATTCTCCCTCTAGGGTCGACAACCGTGCCGTCTTGACACGATCTGCGTCCAAAATTCTGGTTTTAAGGCATTCCTAAAGTTCGTTCGGTGTCTTCTTCGTTGCCACCTCCAACAAGATGTCCTCAAAAACAATACAATTAAGAAAGCTACAGGGGGACCTTCGCGTTGCCTCCCGTGGGACGGCTCAAGGGGCGAACAACAACCCCGCCCCGCCGCCACCCTCGTGCCCTCCTTCCCTCCCCTTCTTCCTTCTCCCTCCCACCCTCTCCTAGTCTCCTCTCTTCTTCAGCTTGGTTGGGGCGCAGGGTGGCGTCCGGAGGCTGGGCTTGGTGGCCGGCTCACCGGCGTGGTGGCCAGATCCAGCGTCACGCCATCCAAATCTGGCGCAAGGGCGCAGTGTTGAGGTTTTCGGAGGCGGCGGGCGGCGCCGGCGGCCCGACACCGACGGGGAGGTCCAGATCCGGGCTGGGGGCTAGGCGGCGCTCCTCCTTGCCGTGCTCGCCGACTGCCGCCCCGTCGTCGGGGCGCAAGCTGGGCGACCTCCCCGCCTGGTGAGGGGAGGGAGCCCGCTGGTGGTGCGGCGGCCGGACGACGCCGGCGAGCTGTTTCCGAGCCTCGAGAGGCACGCGGCCTGGCTTCGTTTACGGCAAGCTGCCGCCGGGCATCTTCTCCAGCCAGCAGCTCTTGGCCGGCGTCGTGGGCGGAGTGGCGTGGGTCGCCGGCGTCATGGGCGACGGGCGGCGGCGGCGGCGGCGGTGCACGGCGCTTGCCGGCGTCGTGGCCGTGGCGGCGTCGTGGGCGTGGGTCGCCGGCGCGTGGCCACGCCCGCGAGTGGTCGCCGGCGCGCGGCCCCCTCCTCCCCAGGTTTTCCCCTTCCCCCTTCCTCCTCCTCTACTTCCTCCTCCCTCGTCTCCTCGTTGGCAGCGGCGCCGCCGCCCAAATCCAGATCCACCGTGCGCCACTCCGGCCTTGGCGGCCACCTCCGCCTCGCGCCCTGCCACTCCGGCGAGCGCGCACACCCAATGGCCTCCGCCCCTGCGTGGATCCGCTGGCCCCCTCGTCCTCCCTGGTCCTCCCCTGCTGCTCGGCTCGCCAGGCAAGGCCTGGGCCGGCGCGGGACTGTTGCGATCGCCGTCTCCAGTGGTGCTGCGGCCTTGGCGGCGGCTGCAGGTGGCAGCGCGTGCTGTCCGGCCGTGCAGGTGGCGGCGGCGTCTCTCCGCGGCGCGCCGGCAACGTGCTGGCCGTCTCGGCGGTGTTCTTCCGCGCCACACCTCCGCTGATGGTGCATCGTTGGCCAGAAGTCAACTCTGGGTTTGTGGCATCTACTATGCCTTCGGCAGTACTAAACCCACCGTGCCCCTTCTCTCTGGCGAGGTCCCGCCTACCATCGTTCTGCCCTCCCCTCCCTGTGAGGTGCACGCTCGCGGTGGCGGCCTCTTCCTTCCTAGGTCTTGGGGCTCGTCTCTCCCTCCTGCTGGCGAGGTCCCGCTTTCGTTGTCTTTCCCTCCCCTCTCTTTGAGGCGCTACATGGTGGTGGCGACGTCTTCCTTGACGGGTGGCGGGGTCGGGTGGCCTACTTCTTCGGCTTCGTGGTGCCCTCATTACCCCCGCTCATCGACTTTGGCTGACGTCCTCTCCGGGAGTGTCTATGGTTCTTCGTTGCTTGGCTTGGTCCCACCCTCGTCGTCTTGGACCTCCTTCTGCTACGGGGTGCTTGTTGGTGTGGGTGGTGTCTTTCGTGTTGAGAGGCAGCACTTCGTGTGCGCTCTTCGGCCCTGCGGCTCCAGTCTGCGACTCGGTTGGTGGTCTTTTGTGGCAGCCGCTTTGTGCATTGGTGGGGGCCCATTACTAGGTGGATGGTGGCGTCACCTTTGGTGACGTTCTCCTCGTTGGCGGCATCATCTTACAGCCCTTCCATCGTTTCGGGTGAAAACCCTGGTGGTCGCACGATGGCGGCGGGTCTTACCCATCGTTACCTTGTTGGTGGCGTCGTGTTTGTCACTGCTGTATTTTCTGGTTGTCTACTAGGTCTGCTAATTCGGAGTCGTCCGTCGTTGTGTGTGTTGGTAGTGCGCCCGGCGTGGCCGGTGTTGTTTCCTTCCCCTTCCCTTCCAGTTGTGTGTCGCCGCAAGGTCTCTTGGCCTTGCGCGTGTGGGCACGGCCGTTTGGCCGGGGTGTGCAGCAGCCTTGCTGCGTTGTAACTCTTATAACTTTGGTGCGTCGCACCGTTCTTCTTCTATCAATGAATGGACGGCAGGTCTCCTGCCTTTCCCTTCAAAAAAACAAGATGTCCTCGGAGAGGTCTTGGAGAAGTTGTTCCCTTACCGTCTTGCACTTCAGAACATCCATCGCCGCACCTTCCACCGACGCCATAGCGTCCCAGAGACCCTGGGCATCCAGCAGAGCCTCCATCTTGTGATCGCCCAGGTGGTATGATTTGTCACCGTCAGCTGCGGGTATTGGAACGACACCCCGCCGCCATCTCTTCCCGCAATAGCTTGTGGAACCAGCAACGTTTGCTCATGCCGAATGATTCTTGGGCTTGCAACAACTGAAGCTCTGATACCAACTGTAACCTTCAGTTTTAATCGGCGAATTCCTGCTGCACTGTATCTCGTCCGGCACAATTCAGAAAACTGCAGAACAGAGGAAAACAGAGTGGAAACAAGAGGCAATTGCACACAGCGATAATAGGCAAACTCAACTCTGTTGATTAACTAACTGAAACAGAACAAGTACACACTGCAAATAAATGTCGATTGCTAGTATCATGCCATCCCACGATCCAACAGAATCGGCTACAATCGTAAGATTGACATGGCCAAGTCACGCATTATTCCAACACACGTAATATGCTAATCAATCTTTCTTTTGGTTGCTCGTAGAGCGCAGCACCATCGTCTCTACAGTGAGCCCGGGACCAAATCCCATCATCACCCCCAACTCCGGCGCCCCATCCTCCTCGCTGTCGTCCATCCGCCGCAGCAGCTCGTCGAGCACGAAGATCACCGTGGCACCGAGCATGTTCCCGTACGCCCGCAGCACCGCCCGGCTTGCCGCGAGATTGCGGAGCTCCAGCTGTAGAACCTCGCTGAGGCGGTCCAGGATGGCGCGGCTTCCGGGGTGCACCGCCTAGAAGAGACCGTTCCAGTCGACGGCGGGGACGCCGACCGGTTCGAGCGCGTCGAGCAAACACTGCTCGACGCTCGCCGCCGCCATGGATGGCACCTCGGTGGAGATGGTGCCGTCGACGCCGGCCGCCGTGATCTGCATGTTGAGGAGGTGCTCCGTGCCGGGGACGACGGCCTGCGCAGCGGCGACCATCTCGAAGAGCGGCCGCTCGCCGGCGGGAAGGACGGGGTCGGCGCCGTCGCCGTCGCCGAAGAGACCCTGGCTGATGGGCGTGTTGAAGGTGTCCTCCTCGCCGGGGGCCCGGAAGGATGCGACGGTGATCTCGACAACGGCGACGAGGATTCGCGCGCCGTGGTTGTTCTCGGCGAGGTCATTGGCAAGGCGCAGCGCGGCGAAGCCGGCGGCGCAGCCGCCGAGGTGGAGCATCGTGCGGCGGGCGCCGCGGCGGAGGCGGTGGAGGGACGGGAGCCGGAGGTCGGCGCCCGGGACGTGGGCGCCGGAGTTGGTGCTGACGACGAGGTGGGTGACGTCGGCGGCCGGGCGGCCCCACCGGGAGATGGCCTTGGCCACGGCCGCCGCGATGTCCAGCCGCGCGTCCAGCGACGGCGATGCGCGGTCGAGGATCTCCGGGCCGAGCAGCTCCTCCGTGTGATGGAAAAAACGCTTCTCCATGCCCGTTCTCCGGCCTGAGTATTAATTCCATCGAAATACAATGCCTCAGCAAAGTTTTGACGATATGTAATGTATATATGTCGTCGAGCATCGATCACTGCTGAAATTATTTTGCATGTACGTTTCAAGCTTTCCATGCAAAATTTCGCATGTAAAGTTTCGACGACGTGATTGCATGTGCATGGTTACGTACAGATCGCTGATCGCTCTGAGTGTGTCTTTCAGATGTGTGTGGTGTTCGCTCTTGGTGACGAGGAAGTAGTAGCCTGGGAAGTCGTCCTGGGATACGTGTGCCGGGTTCGCCGTGCCGATGGCGAGCACGGCCGCCGGGCCGTCCGCGGGCAGCGGACGGCGCCGTATCATGTCGACTGTGGCCTGTGGGTGGCTTTAAGGGCTTGCTTGCCAGGGTCTGAGAGCAGCGGCGCCGTATATATATGGCGTTTAGCCGTACGTTTAGCGTGTACATATGCCATACGCCACAGAAAACGCTCTAAGTGTGGACGGCTAGAAAATTCAATGTCGACGACCAAATACCGCCGATAGATCAATATCTGATGTCCAAACAATGCTGCCGACACAGACGGAATCAGTTTCGGCGGCCAGATTTAAGCCGCCGACACTTATCAGCCACCTCCCGCCCGTTAGTTGAATTTCAAAATTTTGCTCCCACCAATTAAGAAGTATCGGCGGCATGACCACGGTTGCCGACATTGTTCCCTCCAGTAACGGACGGATAACGGGTGGACGTTTATGTGGACCCACGTGTTAGTCAGGCCAGGTCGCTAACAAGCGGACCCAAACCGTAGCCTGGGGAGGCATCTGTGTCGGCGGCATAACCTTATGCCGCCGACATAGATTAAATAAAAAAATCAGGGGGCGCGGCGGGGCTCGAACCAGCGACCTGCTGGCACAGCTCGCGCCGCGCCGCGCCGTGCGCTGATGACCAAGTGAGAACAAGAATTTATTCTACATGTATAGATTGTACATGATTTTGTATGTTTTCCGAAGGCATCAATATCGGCGGCATCCTTTGGGACCGCCGACATAGGCCAATCTGTGTCGGCGGCATTTCTTTATACCGTCGATACTTCCCTGCCCCCAAGCCCGCCCTCTCGCCTTAGCTCCCCCGGGCCCACGAGGCCTTCGCTAGGTCCCCGAGGAGTTCCTAGGACTATGCTATGGCCATTAGGCCACGTTGGACCGGGCAGCGACGTCTCGGCTGGAACCCTAAGGCAACTTCCTCTTGAACGGTATCGTCGAACTAGCCCGAAACCCGATACGACGTCAGGGTTGTGAGGGAAGTTGCCTTGGAACTCTCTGGGGACCTAGCGAAGTCCTAGTGGGCCCGGGGGAGCTAAGGTGAGAGGGCGGGCTTGGGGCTGGGTAGTGTCGGCGGCCATAATGAATACCGCCGACACAGATGCACCCGTGTCGGCGGCCTAACGTGGAGCCGCCGATATAGGGCAATCTTTGTCGTCGGCCCTGATCAAAACCGCCGACACTTCCCTGCTCCCCAGCCCACCCTCTCGCCTTAGCTCCCCGGGCCCACGAGGCCTTCGCTAGGCCCTCGATTAGTTCCTAGGACCATGCCATGGCCATTAGGCCACATTGGACTGGGGAGCGACGTCTCGGCTAGAACCCTAAGGCAACTTTCTTTTGAACGGTACCCTCGAACTAGCCCGAAACCCGATACGACGTTAGGGTTGTGAGGGAAGTTGCCTTAGGGTTCTAGCCGAGACGTCGCTTCCCGATCCAATGTGGCCTAATGGCCATGGCATGGTCCTAGGAAGTTTCCGGGGACCCAGCGAAGTCCTCGTGGGCCCGGGAGAGCTAAGGCGAGAGGGCAGGCTTGGGGCTGGGCAGTGTTGGTGGGCTGAACTGGAGCAAGTCAGGGGGCGCAGCGGTGCTCGAACCCACGACCTGCAGGGAGCACGCGCCGCGCCGCGCGCTGATGACCAAGTGAGAAGAGAAATTTATTCAACACTGACAGGTTGTAGACGTTTTTGTATATTTTGGGAAGGAATCAATATCGGCGGCATAATTCTCGGCAGCCTGGAGAAATACCGCCGACACAGATGCACCTGTGTCGGCGGCCTGACATGAAGCCGCCGACATAGGACCATCTGTGTCGTCGGCTTTGATCAAGACCGTCGACACTGCCCTGCCCCTAAGCCCGCCCTCTCGCCTTAGCTCCCCCGGGCCCACGAGGCCTTCGCTAGGTCCCTGAGGAGTTCCTCCACCCATCGGTATCCGAGGTTCTCCCGCGCCATGTACTTTTTTTTTGTGTAGTAGCTATGTCGTCGGTATTTTGTGTGCCGACAATATTAGTTCATGTTAATTACTGTTGTTAATTAGGATTGTTAATTAGTAATGTAAATTAATAATGTAAATTAGTACGGCTACTTGGTGATTCATTGCTAATTATAGATTGTTACTGTGCTATTGTTAATTAGTCATTTCTAATTTATTAATATTAATTAGTTATTAGTTAGTGTTAATTAAACATTGTGGACTATTTTGTGTTATTTAAACATTGTTAATTATTTTTTTTAGTGAGTTATTGTTAAATAGGGCATGTACGATAGTTAGGCTTATGAAATTAGTTAAAATTTAATTTTAACGTTGTATCATGTACGAAGCTATTGTCAAACCCGTTCAGGGGTGCAACACATTTTCGTAAGGAACACGGACGGTGATTCGTTGTGTTCCATTTATGAAACACGTTGTGCTCCCGAGCTGTCCATGTTTTGGATAGCTCACGGATGTTGGTATTAGTACGGGCTCATGGCCATGGGTGGTGCACGGGTCGGAATTCTGGCGGCATAACTCTGCCGTCCTCCTAGTGCATAACATAAGCGGTACACCGTACCCGTCGTTGCACTGGGGGGACTGCGGGGTTATGCTGCCGGAATTCCGACCCGTGCACCTCCCGTGGTCACGAGCCCGTACTCATACCAACATCTGTGGGTGGGTAAGCCCTCCTATTTAGCTAGAAATGGACCTATAAATAGTAACGTCGATATATGACCTAGAATTTGAGAACATGTTTGATTGTACATATAGTAATTGTGCGATGGAAGATCGGCGATGGATGTACGATGGATGGAAGAAGTCTGGGCAGTACACAGAGGAGTGGTTTGACAATGCGGAAGCATTCGTCGAAAAAGCTTTTCGAAGATTCCCCAACCCTAGCGTAGCAAAGGTGCCTTGTCCTTGCGCGGTGTGTTCGAACACGCTGAAGAGGTCGAAGAGGGAAATCAGCGAGCACATCTGTAGGCATGGCTTCAAGGCAAACTATTTTGTATGGGTATATCATGGAGAGAGGAAGCGTCCGGCGCCGGAGCCTAGCCCCGTGGATTTTGGGGAGGGCTACGATGAGGTTGTAGGTCGACAGGTTCGACGAGCTAAGGGATGATGTGGAACGGGCTTTCGATCTCTCCCCCGAAGAAGAGTCCGAACCACTTGCACAGAAATTCGAGGAACTCCTTAAGTCTGCCAAACAGCCGCTCCATGAGCGAACCGACGTGACTGTGCTCTCGGCGGTGTAGCATCTAATGGCGGTTAAGACGAAATACAACTTCTCAGCCAATTGCTTTAACGACATTTGCAAACTGTTGGACAGCTTACTTCCGGCTGGACACAAGATGACTCCAAATCTATACGAGTCGAAGAAGCTTCTAAGCGTGTTAGACATGCCATGCGAGAGGATAGACTACTGTCCAAAGTTTTGTATGCTTTACCGAAAGGCCGATTCTGAGCTGACTCACTGCAAGCATTGTGGGGAGAGTCGGCACGTGCTAGTTAAAGGACGAGATGGTGTAGAGAGACAGTGGACAGTTGCTCAGAAAACCTTTTGTTTCTTTCCCATCTCTCAGCGGCTGCAACGTCTGTACATGTCCAAGTCCACGGCTAGGCACATGAGATGGCACAAAGAGGGAAAATGTAGAAAGGATGGTGTGATGATTCATCCGTCAGATGGAGAAGCGTGGAAGCATTTTGACCGGCAGCATCCTGAATTTGCAGCCGAACCCAGGAATGTGTCCATTGGTCTATCCACCGATGGGTTTACACAATTCAATATGACCTCACACCCGTACTCATGCTGGCCAATATTTGCTATCCGTACAACCTTCCACCAGGACTTTATCTGAAAGAAGAGTACATGTTTCTGTCTGTTATCATACCTGGGCCTAAGTCTCCTGGAAAAAATTTGGACTAATTCATGCGACCACTTGTAGAAAGCTGAGTGACCTGTGGACCAATGGTATCTTGACACATGATAGCTATAAGGGCCAGAACTTTAGGATGCGAGCCTCCTACCTTTGGTCAATTCATGACTTTCCGGCCTATGGTATGTTTTCCGGCTAGAGCACACAAGGACCTTTGTCGTGGCCTAAATGCTATGTTGACACTGATTCATTCAAATTGAAAAAGGGGGGCAAGTTTTCTTGGTTTGGCTGTCACCGTCGATTTCTTCCGCCCAATCACCCATTTAGGAGGGAAAAAAAGCGTTTCGTAAAGGAAAGACTATTAGAACCAAACAACCATCAAAACATTTAGAAGTGGAGGATATCATCAAATGGCATGAACGTTTGGCAAAAAAGGGTTACAATGATGAAGACTATGGGAAGGTGCACCATTGTACTCATAAGTGCAGCATCTATAACCTTCCCTACGCAACAGACCTCAAGCAGCCTCACAACCTCAACCTGATGCACCAGGAGAAGAATATGTGTGAGGCCTTAGTCAACACGAACTGGAACATCCAACATAGGACTAAAGATAACACAAAAGCTCGGTTGGATTGAGCTGTGATATGCGATCGACCAGAGATGAACCTCCTGGAAAATGGGATGAAACCTAGAGCAAAGGATGTGCTAATAGAAGAGGAAATACAAGAAAATGAAGAGGACAATGAGGAAGAGGAAGAAATAGAAGAGGACAATGAGGAAGAGGATGAAATCGATGAGGAGGAGGAGGAGGAAGAGGAAGAAGCCAAAGATTTTTGAGGGATTCAATTTTATAGGTGGGTCATTTATATATAATATTACAAATTTATATCCTTGTACATTTAAAAATTTGTAGACTTATATCATTGTCATTTATTTGCAGGATGTTAGGTCGTTTGAAGCAGGCTTTGGAGAAGGTGAAGAAGGGCCCAAAGAACCTCTTTGGGAAGAGTGGCTCAAGGCGTCGACAGGACGAGGGGGCTTCCAAGGCGGCGGCCGCCGCCTCTCCACAGCAGGAGGAGGCTGACGACGTGGAGGCACAACAGGAGGAGGCTGCCGACGTGGACGCCACCGACCCACAGCTGCAGCTTGTCGAGGTGCCGGCCACCTCTTCACACCAGGAGGGTGCGTCGTCGGTGCCCAGAGCAGGTACTACACTTTAATTTATGGAGCTGTCAATTTTTTTAATATATATCTAGTCTCATACACATTTATCCTGTGCCCACAATAGGTACTAGCAAGAGGAGGCCCCTCGTTCTGGTGGCCGATGATGACAATGCGGGCTTACCAGACGAGGACTACGAGGATTCGACAAGCTTGGTGGGCAGTGGGCTGGAGAACACTGGTTCAGAGACCGATAAGGAGATGGACTGGCGGGGGATGCTTAGTGAGGAGGAGAGGGGTTGCAGGAGGCGCAGGTGGAGCCCGAGGAGGAGGATGAGTGGGAGGCCTTTGACTCTGCGGGGTCTGCGAGCTCCAAGAGACACCGGGGGCGGAGCAAATTGAAAAAGGCTCCCACCACACTAGAAGAGAGGACCATTGTTCTCATTGCAAAAGGTATGTGTGCTAACCACAAATCTTTCTATTTCGATGCATGTTATTTGTTGTATTTTTTGTGGATGCATTATATTTGAAAGTATTCTATATGCAGTGGGCTGTTTTGCCAGAATAAGGGGGAGGCGCCTGAGCCGGAAAAGCAGCTTGGTGTGCTTGTCAGGTCCCTCTATCCTAGTCTACTTGGAGAGAGGGGGGATAGATGCCCCGCAATGAGCTGGCGCGACTACTACCAGGCGGGGTTCGACCAAAGAGGATCTGTCGCCGAGGCGGTCGTCGACGAGTTCTGGGTAAAATGTTATTCATCTATTATTGTCGACGTTCAGTGATTACACTTTGCGCATTCATGCACTTATTTAATCCTGTCTCTGTTTTTGTTTCAGGTGAGGTACTGACTTCCCCCTGGCGCTGACGACGGCGAAAAGTACACCCAGGGATGATGAAAAATCTCCGTTTGAAAGTGAAGAACAAAGCACGAGTCGAAGGAGGCCCTCAGGCTTCCCGTGTAGATGCGGTGATGAAGCACTGCAGGAAGAGGGGCAAAAAGATGACCAAGAAAGCAGCAGCCCGCGAGTACATTACCGCCAAACAGTACCTCCCATGGCGTCCAGAATGGATGGACGGGGACCACCGTGCTTGGAAGCACATGTGTCGCCTGTGGGCCTCGGAGGAGTGGATCGACATGTCCAGGAGAAACAGAGGAAACAGAGACGCCGGGGCGGGTTTGTAAGTGCAAGTGACCTTGTGTGATTTTGGTGATTAATGACAAACATATTTAATGACAATGTTTGGTTTAATGCTTATTTAATGTCACACCTCAAATATGCTTATTGCTATGAGACTAATATGTTTATTGTCAAGATTGCTTTAGTCTCATCCTATTTAGAGGAAAATCGTATATGTTGAGTGGACAAGCTATTCATTCTAAAAGGTATGCCTTATGCTAATCATTCCAATGAGACTAACACACTTGATTACTTATCTCTCGTAGTCTCATTTATGCAAATAAGTTGGATTGCTAATTGAGGTATGCAACTCTTTTGCGAAAGCACATGCTATTGGTTAATTAGATTTATGCTCGCAATATCTTGTCGTATTTATTTGAGCATAAATATATTATGAACATGTTGCTTACTCGATAAGATCTTTTCTATTATTTGCCATGTATTAGTGATTATCCTAGTCGGTGCACTAGATAAACTTCACCGTGTTTAAATGGCTTTGTGCATGTAGACTTTCTATGAATATTCTCACATGCACTTAATTTAGTGAAGTTTAATCTAGATTGGTTCGCAACTTCTCTCTTGATTCGAATATGAATTTGCACATGTGTAAGTCATGAATATATTCCCATATGCATCATTAAGTGAAGGTGTGATTATTAAATCATCTCTCTAGTGCATATAGATCAAACACATATTTATCATGATGCACTTAGTAGAGACCTTTCTTGTGCCAAGTGTTTCCACTTGTGTTGTGCTTATTTACGTGAAACACTTGGACATTTAATCGCTCATGAATATTAAATTGATCCATATTTGTTGAGCTTTTGGACTAATATATTTCACGAGTGATTTGGAAAGAATTAGGTCCTATGAGTTTGTGTGATGACCAAGGGACGTTCAAGGATGACGGTTAAGTCGAAGTCAACAAGACGACGATGTCACCAAGAGTTGAGGACTAAGTCAAGGTAGATTTGGCGGGATGATCGTCAAGGAGGATGATCGAGTCAAAGTCGAATGGGGCGAGAGTCTCATGAGGTGAATCAAGTCAAGGTTGACAAGACGAAGACATTATCAATATTTAGTAAAGGTCATCACGCACAATACATCAAGGGTGCTCAAAACTAACAACAACATTGAACCTCAAAATGAAGAAAGAAGACAGCAAGTGATTTATCCTAAATTTTGTATGGCTTTATTTATAAGTTGAGTTTAAGGATTGCCGTACTATTAAGAGGGATGCAACGTTGAATGGCTTAGATATGTCTCAGGTGCTCAAGTGATCAATCTTTGAGAGAGATCGAGGGAGAGGAGTGTTGGTGGTGTCGGAAAGTGAGAGTATTAGGTCTTTCGTGGCTTCCTTTGTGGTTGCTGCTCCTTTCCTTTAGGTGTTAGGCAGTGAGACCTTATGGGTTGTGTAGCCCTTGTTCTTAGCTTTCCGTAGAGCCCAAGATCACTGAAATCGGAGTTCGGAGTCAAAAGTTACGCCCGTTTCCGTCAATAGCTGTGTGCTATATCGGACTATTCGATGTTGGTCCGAAACATTCCGATATGGACGGGAAAAATTCGATACTTGCTCCGATTGACCCCTCTCTGTCTCGTTCCGAAAATATCGGAACATTCCGATGTTAGCATCGGACTATCCGATATGAATTTGACATTTTGGTGTTGTATCTAGTTGGAACCTCTTTAGAATCATTGCAGGACCTCAAAAATAGCCGTTACTCCAAGTTTCTCTCACTTTCATATCGAAACATTCCGATGTTAACATCGGACTATCCGATATTTGTCAGCCTCAAACGGCTAGTTTCTGTGCGAGGCTATTTAGGGCCTCCCTCTTCCCCACGGTCTAGGGTTGCCTTCCACACCATTTTTTAGCAGAACTTACAAGCAACCTAGGGCTTCTTGCCCTCTCCACTCTAGATAAGTGATCCTCTCTGTGAGAAGAGTTGGGAGAGGGTGTGAGTGCTAAGTGAGAAGAAGTCGATCTTTGAGCACTTGATTCATCTCCGAGTTCGTTCTTTGTGTGCATTTGTTACTCTTGGAGGTTGAGGACTCCTAGACGGCTAGGAGTCGACCACGAGCCACCAATGCTTTGTGTGGTGAGCCGTGCAAGTTTGTGAAGGCCGATTCCGCCTCTGGAATGAAAGGAATCAAGGAGTGAAACCGGGGGGTCTTGGTGCGACCTCGGTGAGGGAAAGGGTTGAAAGAGACCTGGGCTCAAGTGTGACCAAGCCTACCTCAACGGAGACGTAGGATCCCCTTAAGGATCCGAACTTCAGGAACAAATCTTCGAGTCTCCACTTCACTCTTGGTTTCCCTCTTGCCCCTAACTTAATTTACCTTGATTCGTGGTTATACTTGTTGTTGGCTAGCACCGTCGTGTGCTATTACTCTCTCTTGTGTTGTGCATTTGATTTTGGTGCAGGTATCCATATCGGACTATCCGATATCATCATCGGAACATCCGATATTATTTTCCGCTGTGCTTTAAAGGGTTGAAAATTTGTAACGCCTATTCACCCCCCTCTAGGCGACATCTCGATCCTTCAGGGTTTGTGCAACACGTACATGGGAGGGCCCGGCATGGGTCACGTGGCGCGAGACCTAGTAAGCGCACTTATCTTTTAACGCTTATAATTTTTGATATTTCACAACTAGATGTAATTAGGTAATTATTTAATTCCACGCAGGAGCACGAGACAGGGGTTGAACCCTCCGCTTTCAGGGTATGGAGGGTTGCACACACTCCCCCGTGTGGGGCAAGACGGGGTCCAGCCACCGATGCCGGCGCCTGTTCAGGAGATAGCTGTAAGTGCATAAAGCTAGTTATTTCAATTATTTACACAACCGTCGTTTTCAAACTAATATCGAACATCTCAATTGTTAGCAGGATGAGTACACTCAGGCCTTGCGGAAGAGGCACGGGTAATATGCTAACCCCGACGAGATGCCGGTTGACCTTGTCTTAGTGTACGACCAGTTTGGTGGACGGGCTCACGGCAGGTACATTTAAATCATTGTCATTTACTTCAATTTATAGACTTATATCTTTTACTTCAATTTGTAGACTTATATCATTGCCATTTACTTAAATTTAAATCACGGCAGGTACGGCGGTTTCAACGCAGTTGTGCCGCCCGACGAGTACAAGCCAGAGGTAAGGAGACGCCGACGACAGGCCCGCGCAGCTGATCGTGCCCACGAGGAAGCACAGAATAGGTGCATCGCTAAGTTGGAGGAGCAGAACCGCCAGCTTCGAGAGGATAGGGAGGAGCGAGAACGGGACCGAAGGGAGCGACAACAGGAGAGAAGTGAGCGGGACGCCACCAATGCAAATGTGAAGGCCGTCCATGAACAGAACCTGATCCTCCTGGGCATGTACCAACAGGTAATTACATATGCATTATTCGCTATGTTGTCCTTCCAACTAAGTTTAATTCCTAACATCTCCAATTGTTCAGCATGGGTACCCATTTCTGGGGTACGGCAGCTCCAGCCAGTCACAGATGCCTGCCGTGGTGACCTAGATGCCGGGGGCCCCACTCACATAGTTTGGCAACGCTCCTCTTCACCCTTTCATGCCACCACCGAACTTTCCGATGGCCTATTTTCCACCAGCTCCGTGGCCTTCACCAGGGGTTAGTTCACAATCATGTCGTTCAAAACATTCCATTTTCATCTAATTTTATATGCAAATATAATGCATTGCCTCTAATTTAGAATCTACGAATAATGCATCGATTCTAATTTTGCCTAATTTTCATTTCATCTAACAATGTTTTGCCTCTAATTATGAAATATGGGATTTTATCTTGTTTGCAAGGTGTCCGGCTCGGGTACGAGTGTGCCAGCGGTGATTGCTTCGCAGGGGGATGTGGATAGTGGAACTAGCTCCACGCCCGAGGAGTTTGTCGAGGGTTTGTTCAACACCAACCCCGACTATGACTTGAGTGGCGGCGGCGGCCCGCACGTAATGTAGTGAACTATGTGGTTTGTAAGAACTATGTGGTTTGTGAGAACTATATGAACTATTTGGGCTTATTTATCGAATATTTTGTGTTTACCAATGATCTGTTTGTATTTGAGCTCGAAATCGTTGTGGCGAGCTTTGTGATATGTGAGGATGTCATTGTGTGAATGGCAAAGTGATTATATGTGGTGAATTCTGTTATTTTGCAGGTTGAAGTGAATGGTTTAAAAAATGGGCAACAAATTTTGCTGCTGCTATATAGCAATGTCGGCGGTATTATCCAATGCCGCCGACACAGGTTGCGCGTAAGTCGGCGGTATTCTTCTTAGCCGCCGACATATCCTTGGCCCAACTGCGCCATGACCATAAATCGCCCAGTTATTGTCGGCGGTATTATCTTTAGCCGCCGACATCTCCTGCGCCATGACCATAAATCGCCTGGTTATTATCGGCAGCATATTTCTAGCCACCGACATTGCTCGTGCTCGAGAGGGTCCTCTCGTTGGACATGTGTCGGTATCTCGAGGGTTAGATGGACCCCACCAGTCAGGTCGCCCTGACGGGCTCGGCCCCGTTTGACAAGTTCTATGTCGGCGGCTACGTAGGCCGCCGAAATAGATCTTTCGCACGGTAGCCCTCCCCTTTGTGCATCAGTGTCGGGGGCGCCGCCGACATTGATTCTCTGTGTCGGCCGCTCTGAGTCGACGAGGCAGTGTCGGCGGTCAGCCGCCGACATATACTAATGTCGGCGGTTTTGGGGTCTATATCGGAGGTTTTGGCCCCCGACATAGATTGACATTCCTGTAGTGACGGAAGACCTCTTTTTTTAGTTATGTACACTGCTGGCTCTTTTTTTAGTTACGTACACTGTATGCATGCACGTATCTCCTATTTATTTTCTATATACAGCACGCGTACAAAATCAGTCATGTACATACGTGCATGCATATGTATACATGCTTGCCTTTACATGCACGTATTTTTCCGATTTATTTTCCTATATTTTGTTTCATATTTTTTGTTTGTTTTAGGTATTTTTAATTTTTGATACTTGAGACTTATACTATGTATTTAATGATACTCTAAACTTATGATAATTACCAAAAACAAGATAAATTTTCAACATGATACCATACATGATTGTCCCAACCCGATACCCCTGATATGATATCCTTCACCCGATATCACCAACCTTATACCACTGATACTCGACACCGAGACCCGATACCAGTATACCACCAACCTGATACCACCCATACTCGATACCCAGACCCGATAGTCAATGATACTTTTGATTCGATACTTGATTTTTTGACCCAATACTCGATGATACTTCTGATCCTATACTTGATTTTTTTTGACCTGATACTCAATGATACTTCTGATCCGATACTTTTTTTACCTGATACTCGATGCTACTACATATCTGATACTACAACTTTGATACTGCATACATGATACTCCAACTGTTTTTGTAGAGAATAGGGCATGCTTTGATACTACAACTTGATACTTGATACTACATACCTGATAGTTCAACTTTAATAATGCATATAATACACTCCAACTTTGATACATGATACTAAATACCTGATACTACAACTTTGATACTGCATGCATGATACTCCAACTTGGTTACTACAGCTGATACATGATACCAAATACCTGATACTACAACTTTGATAGTGCATACATGATACTTGATAATTTTTTATTTTTATTTTTATTGGTCAAACTAATTTTTATAATTCATATAAAATTATGATTTTTTTGTTTTTGTGCTATATGATATCGCTAACCTAGTATCACCGATACTCGACACCACACTCGATACTTGTTTTCGTGATATCTGATACTTCCCCTTACGATATATGATACCTTTTTTCAATGCCTCAATGATACTATGAAACTTGATGATACCACCAATTTGATACCACCGACACCAATAATTTTTTGTTTGTGATATGTGTTACCCTTATGATACATTTTTTCTGATATTGAAACTCGACAATACTACTAACCTGATACCACTGACACCGATACTTTTTGTTTGGGGTTAATGATACATTTTTCCAATATCGAAACTCGACGATACCACCAACCTGATACTATCGATACTAGACACCCCAGACCAGATACTTTGCTTCTCATAAATGACACCTTTATTCTGATACTTCAATGATACCATGAAACTCGACGATACTATCAACCTGATACCACTGATACTTGACATCTAGACATGATACTTTTTTCGTGATATATGATACCTTTTTTAAATAAATGATACCATGAAACTCGACGATACCATTAATCTGATACCACTAATACTTAACACCCCCAAATCCGATACTTTTTTGTTTGTGATATATGATACCCTTATGATACCTTTTTATTCAAAGGATACCACCAACCTGATACTGCTGATACTCGACACCCAGGTCCGATACTTTCTTTGTGATATGATACCTTATTTCGATACCAAAACTCAACGATACCACCAACCTGATACCATCAATACTAGACACCCAAACCCTGATACTTTGTGATAGATGATACCTTTTTCCCGATACCTCAATGTTACTATGCAACTAGACGATATCACCATCCCGATACCATCGATAATAATACTTTTTTTGTTTGTGATATATGATACCTTTTTTCGATACTGAAACTTGATGATATCACCAACCTGATACCACCGATACTCGACACTTAGATCGGATACTTTGTTTGTGATAAATGATATTTTTTTGATACCTCAATGATGCCATGAAACTCGACGATACCATCAACATTATACAACCGATACTGAACACGTGGACCCGATATTTTTTGTTTGTGTTACATAATACCGTTTCGATACCTTTTTTGCGATGCCTCAATGATACCCTATAGAAAATGATACCCCTTAACGCCCAATGATACCCTAGACCTGATACTTAATGTAACATATGCCCCTCTCGTGCTCGATACCCCCTACAACCCTACTGCTAAAAGTAGGCATGATGATACCCGTGATACTGCTAATACTTGATCCGATAAAATCAACCTCGGCACTGCAACACAATATTTGATAATCGTCTTGATACCCTGCACTTTTGCACCGAAACTTTTGACCTAATATTTGCTTGAACGCTATATACTCAAATGATTTTTTTTGCAAGATATATGAATTTTTATTTGATACTGAAAAATGAAACTTCATGTACTTAAGAAAAAATTTAAAAGAAATACACAGCAGTGGAGTACACAAAGTACGTGCGGTGCATGTGCACCCCTACATGGATACACGGATCCAACTACAGCGCGTTTGCATGGCCGCGGGTCACGTTTCGGCTTCGCCGCAGGGTTCGAGTCTAAGGAATCAAGCTAATTGAGCACACTAGACCAGCGTTTTTCCGGTGCGCGAAGTATTTTGTCGTTTACTTATCCCGTCCGTAGCATATGCCGACGGGATCCCGTTATCTAGCTGCCCCCTTAATTTAGGAACAAGTTTAGACCGGCGTTGGCTGGAATGTTGAGTTTTAAGAGTTTGTAGAGGTCAAGAGTTTTGTTGGGTTTCAAGATTTTAAAGAAACGGTTTTGAAAATCTATAAAATGTTGTAGTTCAGAGAAACAGCCGCAGAAGACATGAGTGACTTGAGCTATGTCAAATGGAGACCAAAATAGCTATGTGAGCTGGCTTTGTTCAACACTGATTGAGAGGTGCACACTGCTGCTCCGAAGGGAGAGAGCTTGCAAACTGATGCCACGATCAGGCTAGAAAGTTTTACTAATTTCAGAGAACTGAGTTATCGAGTTACTAACCGTAACTTAGCTGATAGCATTTCAGTTGTGAGAGGTACAGATCGAGGGTTCAATCCATGGTTCTCATGCTTTTTTGGAATTTGTTACTAATATTATTAGTAGTGAATGCGCGTAAACATGTGCCTTCATATTAGTTTTACAGTTTCTGATGTGTGTTCAATGCACGCATGTGCATGTGTGTGGGCTAAGTTTGTGTGCATCTTTCTTGCACCCTCTCAAAATTAGTAATTTTCAAATTAATTATTA
>SPJY01024546.1:1365971-1454348 GCA_005191435.1 Raddia distichophylla | reverse complement strand
GGCACGTTCGTCGAGAACCGTCCGCCGTGATTTCGGCCGCCAGAACTGATGGATTATTTGCACCCCCAGAACTCGGTTTGCACCAATTTTCATGCAGTGATGGAACGTTTTGAACATCTCAAAACTTATGTCTTGCGTGAAATGAGGAGGATTGGGCATGTTCATCACAAAAAACTCCACTGTCACTTCGGCCAACTGCTGCAACAATTGCAAGCTAGTTACATGTTGAATCCTAGTTTTATTTTAGTGTTATTTACTGTTCCTAGATTTTAAACATGCATGCTTAAGTTTATATTATTTTACTTTATTAGATTATAGCTAATACCTGTGACGTGTTAATCATCTATTAGCACGTTTTACCTTCCATTGCTGCCTAGTATAAACTACTCTTATATTATCGCCATCCTTGAATTTAGTTACGTTAAATGCTTAGTTGCTTCGATGGGAAATATATTTACTTTATGATGGGAATTCATTCAAATTATTGGTAGAGAGAATCTACTCTTTATCTGTGATTTTGGTTAATTAACTCAACTAAAATCAACGTGGCGTGAGTAGACTCGAGGTGGTGGCTTGATGAAGTGGTTGTGTGGTTCGTGGAATGCCACCTCAGTCGACGTAAGGACCGAGCATAGTGGATGATCTAGCCAAGCATAACCGTACAACCATGGGTGTTAATAATGGTAATACCTTAGTTGTTACCTTGGGAAATCTTGATTTGGTTTGTCAAGGTGGTGTGGGTGTGGCTTGCTACCACCGTAGACCCATCTGGCACACAAGGGGACCCCTGGCTTGGTGACGAATCTGCCGTGGTGAATCCTTAGTGGGGCATTCTCGAATCTAGACGTACCGAGGATAATGGCTTCGTCTCACTCTCGGGTGAGTCCCATGGGTAAAGTGTACCCACTCTGCAGAGTTAAAACTATCATGATAGCCGTGCTCACGGTCAAGAGCAAGCTTAGACAGCTCTACGATGTTACCTCACCTTTTTAATAACTAACTTGTTGTAGAAGGTAGGGGCAGGGATTGCCGGACAGCGAATGTCAGGCAGCGAACGCCGAGCAATGCATTACAGGGAATGTATTGCCAGGGTTTCGTGTAGAGTTGATAGCGAATGCTATCTCGGTTTCGTGCTGAGAAAGTGATATTATTAGTGTTGAGAAAACTTGAGTAAAGAAAAAGAATTTATTCTTTGAAACTAATGCTTTACAACCGATAGGTTTGTTAAAAGTGCTCTTTATGAAAATGAACCATCCCATGTTCCTTTGACACCCTGCATTCATACTTAAGGATGCTTGCTGAGAACATGTTTATTTAGATTTGCTAGCAGGTGACTACGATGGAGACGTATACGATGTAGGCGATCCAAACTACTAGAGGTGTAACTTCCAAGTCAGATGCCTGTGGCAATTTGACGGGACATCACCGACGCGGACATGTTCTTCTGCCTGCTTTATACTCTGATATTGTAAGAAGTGGCAATAAGTCCACAACTCTATGTTTATTTCAACCTAATAAGGTGTATGGTTTCTGTTGATACTGTGTGTACTAGCTATGATTCCTTGGGACTAGTACAGAAAACACAGAGGGGTCGGTTTCGCAAAGCCGGGTCCCGACAATTCTCTTCACCCAGACGTGCCCAACGCTGAGTGTTTCGTTGACGCCAGCAAGTATTTTGAGCAGCCAGAAGGTAGATAACTAATTTAACACCATGGATTTAAATCCGGACTCAGCAGCAAAAAGAGGTCTATTCTCATCCAGTAAATCAAATACTTGGATCACCGCATTGCAATTGTTAATGAGAATAAGGAAAGCAGAGAGATTCCTACTCTAGGATTTTAAACCTCTTCTCAAAGTCTTAAATTTTGAAGAAATCCTTTTAGCTGAATCCAAGTGATGGTGTGGTAAATTCCAATACAGTTCTACAATGTCAATGAAGTTTGGTATCTGTGCCCAAAAATTTTCAAATCTAAAAATTAAAGATTTGGTAATGGCAGTACCAATAGATACACAAATCGGCCAGTGGTCAGAAGTGGACTTGGTTAAACAAGTAACCCTTGTATCAGAAAACGTTGTCACCCAGGTAGGAGTAGTAAATGCCCAATCTAGTTTTTGTAATTAGGGATCTTGCTGCATATTACTCCAAGTAAATTTGCATCCACTAAGAGGAATATCCATCAAGTCCAAATCACTGATCAAAGAATTAAAAAGTAGCATATCACTCACATGTCCACCTATTTTTATTTTTTAAAAAATTCAAATATGTTGTGTTGTCCATCGAGGGCTGAGGAGGGTGAACCCTCAAATAGGTACATGTCTCGATGGCTTCGGCCCAAACTGTCGAGACAGGGTAGCTATCTCGAGGGTAGTCATGCAAGCCCTCGAGTCTGACTACTCTTGACGGCTTACGCTTTGCCATCAAGATCTCGTTTAAACTCACCAATGCCACAACGAAATGTGCACGACCAGTGATTCATGACCAATGGGCTTAGAAGCCTTTTTAAGCCTATTATGAAACTGTAACACCCCAGCCTAACCTGGCTCACGTGCTACAAACATAACATACATAACACAATACCTCATAAAAATTTTTGATAGCATGTCCCCTGTAAACTGATCACTTTTACACAGATGATTCATAATTTCATAATAATAAGCCACCACTCCAAATAAAGAAAAACTATCTTAAGATCATTAAACATCCATCCAAGCTTTAACTTTAGTCAACACCGAACAATAACAGACCAAATTACATTCAACAAACAAATGGAAAAGAATGTTTCCAACCTCCAATACTGTGCGAATAAGTTTAGTTTAATCACTAAGGAATTGAATATGTGGAGTTTAAAGTGCGTGTGACATCAGTGTACTATGCCCATCCCATGCATGCTTAAATGCTTACCAAAAAAAAATCAAAAGCAAGACTGAGTATAAAACTCAACAAGTACATAAAACAAAACAGATCATATCCTTATCTAAAATAACGTAAGACATCAAATCATGACTTATTCATAATTTGATATGCAATCTTGCAATGCATATACTCATGCTCATTTCTCATATACGTGTACCTGTACCGTTGAGTGTACACCCGTTGGTGTCACACCACTCCATCCCGTGGAGGTTGACCGCCGAACCGAGTCTACCCCTCCATCCCGTGGAGGGTGTCTCGATGTTTGTTTTACCGGGGGGTGTTGTGGACAATGATTTATATGGGGTTATGCGCTGGATCCAAACTCAATGGTAACATGGGACGAGGGATTGTACAGGTTCAAGCCCTCTCATTGGAGGTATTACCCTAGTCCTGTGCTCTGGGATTATGATGGTGATCTGATGATCTGGTATCAGATATTCTGTCCCTGGATGGATGTGGAATCTGTGTCCCCAAACCAAGTTCCCCTACCCGCCTTATATAGTGGGGGGACAGGGTTACAAAGTACAGTCCTGTCGTTTACGAGATAGGATTCATATTTCTATCATTTATTGCCGGATACGTAATTATTCGGGATTACAATCAAACCTTCCCTATTTTGTATAGACTTCTATCTTTATCTTTTACTTGTCGCACAAGGTTGGCAGGCAGGCCGGGTGTCTCCTGTGCAGGTGTAGCCGGCTCGGTCCACCTCCTGTTGGGAAGTCCTCGCAGCCCATCATGCAGATACCCGGGGTCCATTTATTCCACAGTAGCCCCCGAGTCCTTTACAATCGAGTTGATGCATTTTTGGTCGCACTCCAACCTAGTCATGCATCACGCCGAGTGCTTCTAGTTCTTTACATCGCATTCCGACTGGTTCGTTTTCATGTCGAGTGCTCCGTTGCATGCAAGGAGACTTTGAATGGCTTAATAAAGCTCCTTGTTGAAATTTTTGAGTGGTACCCAGTCCAATTTTCAAGATACTGGCAATTGTCTAGACTGGGTTTAGCTGAGTAGTACATGTAACTGACTATCGCGGTATATAGCTGGCAGCCCTCTTCTAAGCATACCCTCGAAATCCTAATCCAAAATCAACTTATGATATCCGGTTTCATCTTGTGTGGTAACCAGCAGTTGGCCCAATCAAGAGGCATACCATAAGAAGAATTTGGTTTTCAAATTAGTTTGGTAGGTACTCAAGTCCTGTTTGACGCGGTGACCGACAGTCGACTCATCATGGGGCATACCATATCCCAAGCTAGGTTTTGCCGAGTGGTAGCTATACCCGTCCGTCGCGGTGTATAGCTGGCAGCCCATTTAGAGCGTACCAAAGTCATAGGCTTGTAGCTAAACCGTAGTTGGCGCTCATGGCGTTGGGTGGCTTGTGGCCGAGTGCCATAGTAGGCGCTCATGGTGTTGGGTATCTCATGGCTAAAGGCGTAAGATTATAGCCGTGCCGTAGTAGGCGCTCATGGCGCAAGGTGGCTCATGGCTGAAGGTGTAGGATTGTAGCAATGCCGTAGTAGGCGCTCATGGCACATGGTGGCTCATTGCAGAAGGAGTAGGCTTGTAGCCGATCCATAGTAGGCACTCATGGCACAAGGTGGCTCATGGCCGAAGGCATAGGTAGCGCTCGTGGCACAGACCCTTCTTTACTCGTGAACAAAGTCGTAAAATGCACTTGATGAAGGAGAAATACATGAACTTCCGAGGCTTGCGAATGGCAATAACAACGGCCTCCAACACTTACCATAACAATGTTATGAGCAGCATTCCCATCGAACGTGAACCCTATGGAACATGTAAAATAGGATTTAGGCAATATCTGATTGGAAAAAAACACTCAGATGCAAAGTCTGACTACTTGGTTAGATATGTCGGTACACAAGGTACCGGCGTGCCCTCTCCACCTCCTCCAGAGGGGGTAGAAGACTGAGTCATCCAGGAGGACCGAGAGGACTGGGTCTGGTTCCGAGTGGACTGGCAGGCACGGGGGCCCCATCGCTCGGAACTAAACCCTGAGGCATAGCGCTCTCGGCAGGCGGGGGCGACCAGGCCCCTGCACTGCTCCGGCCAGGCCGCGTGTTCGATCGGCAACCACGTGAGCATGTGGCAGGGCTGGCGGGATTCCGGGCCCCACCTACCACCGATAGGACGCGACGAGGAGCGGGATACGCTCGACGATATCATCACCCTCTCCCTCACGCCATGTCAGGGCGGACGGGAGGGGAACGGGACTCGAGGCAAGGCAGCAGGACGTGCGTAGCAGGTGGCTACGACTGCACGACATTTAATATATGTATGCCAGTACAACGAGTGTGTAATGGGCCAGATGCACCACTTTTCTCTCTCCCCGGCGGTTTGGGCTCACCCACACATGTTATAAGGGGACCAACCCACCGTGGGAGGGGGGCTTCTCTCCGCCTATCTCATTCAAACTCAATATACACATAGAGCTAGAGCTCAAGCAGAAGTAGGGCTATTACCCACCTCGGGGTCCCGAACCTAGGTATATCGCCTTTTTGATCTTTAATTCCTCTAAGTAATTTTTCTTTTGTTATGCACTCTGCCCGACTAGTCTAGCCCCCGGGCATCGGGAATTGACTCATGGCTCAATTCCCAGGCACATGTATCAAGTGACTAGAGTTCGTCGTTCATGGGTCAGAGCTTCACTACTCCTAATAATACTCTGATTCATTTGCAATCATTAAGAGAAAGCAACAAGAGTGCACGTAAGTGCACTTATTAGTTTTAGCCCCCGACTTACTGCTTAGTTGAAAACCAACTAAGTACCAAGTCAAGAAAAAATTCAAATTTATATGAAAAGATCATGATGATGAAAACTTATCTTATAAGCTCCTGTCGCAGGAGTAGTCCGTGCAGTAGATTCGGGCATAGGCGTAGGCGTAGGTGTGTGCCTGCGCCGTATACTTGGACGCTCGGGGCGCGGGCGTAGGCGCGTTGCCGAGTCGTAGAGTTGGATGCTCTTGGCGGAGGCGGAGGCGGAGGCGTGTTGGTGTCGCAGAGCCATATACTTAGGCGCTCGGGGCGAAGGCGTATAGACGTGTCACTAAGCCATAGAATTAGTCACTCGAGGCGCAGGCATAGACGCATGGCCAAGCCGTAGACTTTCACGCTAGGTGCATAGGCGTAGACACGTGACCGAGCCATAGTCATGCATGCCCGTGGCGCCGGCGTAGGCGCGTGGCCGAGCTGTAGACTTGGATGCCCGTGGCATCGGCGTAGGAGCGCAGCCTAGCCGTAGACTTGGACGCTTGAGGCGCGGGTGTAGGCGTAGGCGTGGGACTGAGCCGTAGATTTGTGCGCTTGTGGCACTGGTGTATGCGTGATGCAAAGCTGTAGACTTGTGCACTTGTGGCATAGGTGTGGACGTGTGGCCGAGCTATAGACCTAGACGCTTGGGGCGCCAGTGTAGGCGTGTCGCCGAGCCGTAAACTTGGGCGCTCGTGGTGCCGACATAGGCGTGTTGCCGAGCCGTAGAGTTGGGTGCTCGTGGCGTAGTCGTAGGAAGCAAATTACAATTCTATCGTGGAAACCCAGTGGATTCGATTCGCACGTAGTCATACGAAGTAGTCGTTCAAGTCTCGATAACACCGAGCAGCACGCGCCGTTATCGGGATCGATCAGCATGTGCTCGCTGATTTCTCTATCGTGGTCGGTGAAGTTGTGACTGTGGTTGGAGACGATCTACACGTGGTCGGTGAAACTCGGCGAAGGTTGGTGAAGGTCCTCGCTAGTCCTCAACAACCCACGGGGTGTGCCGCGGGCAATCCTCACGCCGTGGCCGCCGCCGAGCTTTATGAGCTTGCCGAGATTCGTGACCTCACCGCGCAATATGCCTTTAAACAAACATCACAGCCACATCCGAACTCGGATTTAGGTGTTCTTAGATTTGTTGGAAATAAAACAAGACAAGCTTTCTAACGCATAAGGAATCACCCCATTATGAGTTAATGGGAAATTGCAACGCAAGTTCAATCTAGATTCTGGACATGAATAGATCACTTCATCTTCTCGCGTTCGTCTCGCATTTAATAAAGCCAGTGCCCCACGGTGGGCGTCATGATCATCGAGTCCGAGTGAGTTACTATTGATGACGGCCACCATGTGAGATTTGCTCTCAGTTGGATCCTCGTTGTATCTGAGTAGAGAATTGAGCCCCTTGCCGCACTACTCACTGGTAGGCGGTGGCGGCGTTCCCCAACATGAACAAGAGTCCGAGTGAAGCGCTGTTGAAGTCCCTCACAGATCTGATCTTGTCCGAGTCCAAAAGAGTGAATGGTGGGATGTTGGTGAAGTCTCTCCTATATCGTATCTAGTTCGAGTCTAAAAGACAGAGCTTAGGCCTCCTGTGCATTATATGTGGGTATGCGGCGGTGGCATTCTCCAACCAAAAGAGGAGTCTGGGCCAGTCGTTGCTGAAGTCGCCCTCACAACAGTTCTGGTCCGAGTTCGAGAGTGCGAGCTTGTCGAAGTTTGCCGGTGACGAAGTCCAAACTCCCAAAGCAGAAAAGATGGGCGGGCGCGACGGCGACGATGACTCCGGAGATTGCTGCCATCAAGCATGATGAGATTGATCTTGACGCTACCCCTACTTGGTGCTCCAACTGTCAACGTTTGTTTAACCGGGTGGTATTATTGGAAAAAAATATATATGGGTTATGCACTGGATCCAAACACGGTCCTGGCGCTGGCATAGACATGCATGCTCAGGGCGTAGGTGTAGGCGCGTCGCCGAGCCATGGACTTGGACACTTGTGGCTCTGGCATAGGCACCTCGCCGAGCCGTAAACTTGTGCGCTAATGGCGCGTGCGTTAGAGCGTAGCCGAGCTGTATAGTTAAGCGCACGGGGTGCGGGTGTAGGCGCATAGCTGAGTTACAGTCTTGGTTGCTCGAGGCGCAGACGTAGGCGTGTCGGTGAGCTGTAGACTTGGGCGCTCGGGGCGCAGGCTTATAGGCATGTCGCCGAGCCGTGGACTTGGTCGCCCAGGGTGCTGGCATAGGCATGTAGCCGAGCCATATAGACTTGGGCGCTCATGGCGCCAGTGTAGACGTGTCGCGGAGGCATAGACTTGAGCGGTCGGGGCGCAGTTGTTGGCGTATCACTTAGCCGTAGACTTGTACGCTCATAACGCCGGCGTCGGTGGGTCTCCGAGCCGTAAACTTGGATGCTCGTGGTGCTAGCCTAGGCACGTCGCCGAGCCGTATAGTTGGGCGTGTGGGGCACGGGCGTAGGCCCATGGCAGAGCCATAGACATGAGCGCTCGGGGCGTTGACGTAGACGTGTCGCCAAGCCATAGAGGAGTAGGCATGTCGCCGAGCCGTAGACCCGGAGTAGGCATCTCGAAGGGCAGTAGACTTGTGCGCTCGGGCGCAGACATAGGTGTGTGGCCTAGCCGTATACTCGGACGCTCGTGGCACTGGCGTTGGCGTGTCATGGATCTGTAGACTTGGGCGCTCGAGGCGCAGATATGGACGTGTGGCCGAGCCATAAACTTGGACGCTCGGGGCACCGGTGTAGGCGTGTCGCCGAGCCGTAGACTTGGTCGCTCGTGGTGCCAGCATAGGCGTGTCGCCGAACCGTAGACTTGGGCGCTCGTTGCTCCAGGTAGGCATGTACCCGAGCCGTAGAGTTGGGTGCTCGTGGCGTGGTCATAGGAATCGAATTTCAATTATGTCGCGGAAATCAAGGGCACCCGATCTGCATGTAGTTTTATGGAAGTAGTCGTTCAAGTCTCGATAACACCTAATAACACGCGCCATGGTCGGGGTTGAACAGCACGTGCTCGCAGAGATCTCAGCCGTGGTCAGCGAAGTTGTGGCTGTGGTCGGTGAAACTCGGTGAAGGTTGGTGAATGTCCTCGTTAGTCCTCAACATCCCACGAGGTGTGCCACGGCCAATCATCACGCTATGGCTGCCGCCTACGAGCATTACGAGGTCGCCGAGATTCGTGACCTCCCTGCGGAGTCTGCCTACAAACGGACGCCACGGCCACATCCGAACTCAGGTTTAGGTGTTCATGGTTTCGTTAGAATGATAACGAGATAAGATTTCCAACACATAAGGAAGCACCCCGAAACTCCTTCTGAGTAACGGGAAATTGTGACGCAAGTTCTGTCCAGATTCTAGACACGAACAAATCGCATCTTATTCTCGTGTTCGCCTCGCAGTTGATGAAGCCAATGCCCCACGGTGGGTGCCACGATCGTTGAGCCCGAGTGAGTTAATATTGATGACAGCCATCATCAGAGATTCGTTCTCAATCGGCTCCTCGTTGTATCCGAGTCGGGAATTGAGCTCCCAGGGCACTACTCGCCGGTATGGGACGAGTGAAGCGTTGTTGAAGTCCCTCCTAGATCGAATCTTATCCGAGCCCAAAAGAGTGAATCTTGAAGTGTTGGTAAAGTCTCTCCCAGATAGGATCTAGTCCAAGTCTAAAAGAGGGAGTTTAAACCTCCGGCGTATTATGCGTTGGTATGCGGCAGTGGTGTTCTCCAACCCGAAGAGCAGTCTGGGCCGATCATTGCTGATGTCATATTCAGATCGGATTTGGTCCAAGTCTGAGAGCATGAGCTTGCCGAAGTTTGCTAGTGACAAATTCCAAGCTCCCGAAACGGAAAAGATGGCCGGGTGCGACGGCGATGACGACTCCGACGATTGCTGCCATCGAACTTGATGAGATTGATCTTAACGCTACCCCTAACTGTCGACGTTTGTTTTACCGGGGGTGTCATCGGCAATGATTTATATGGGGTTATACGCTGGATCCAAACTCGATGATAACACGGGACGAGGGATTATACAGGTTCAGGCCCTCGTGGTGGAGGTAATACCCTATTACTGTGCTTTGGGATTATGATGGTGATCTAATGATCTGGTATCAGGTATTCTATTCCTGGATGGATGTGAGATCTGTGTCCTCGAACCAGGGTCCCTGTCCGCCTTATATAGTGAGGGAAAGGTTACAAAGTAGAGTACTGATCAGTTACGAGGTAGGATTCCTATTTCTGTCCTTTCTTGCCAGATATGTCACTATCCGGGATTACAATCATATCTTCCCTATTTGGAATATACTTCTATCTTTATCTTTTACTTGCCGCACAAGGTTGCCTGGCAGGCCGGATGTCCCCAATGCACGGGTAGCCGGCTCGGCCCACCCACTGTTGGGTAGTACTCGCAGCACGCCGTGCAGATACCTAGGGTCCATGTATTGCACAGGGTGCCTACCGAAGTAGGTCTTTCATGCCATCATCATGCTTGTAGATGCATATGCATGGTTTAATTATTATGAATGACTCACCATCATACCACCTCATACCATTAATATATCATGAACCCAAAGATGTAAGCACTCAAACATACGGTGTACCACAGAAGGATCACCGACAATGTAATATGCACTTGTCTTTTCTCCAAAACGATGCTGAGAGAGCTGCAGGCGGAACTGAGCCCAAAGTGGCGTTCCCTACAATAAAACTCCCCAAATCAACACCCGAGCAAGCAAGGGAGATAGTTACCAACTAGCACCATCTCATGTCCCTCTAGAACTAGATAACCCCCCTTAGCAATGGTTTCTAAAAGCTGAAATTCGTATAAATTACAATTTGGATAGCAGCTTAAAATGACCATAACGGCCAAGCCGTAAATCCGAATTTCGTGTTCTTGGACTCTACAGAGAGATACTTTCGATATCTACAATTTTAGTAATATGGCTGAAGTCTAAATCTCAATGGATTTAAATTAATTTAAGGAATAAGCATACTTCTGTAGCAATCGATCTATTAAACCCTCACCTACAAGGATTCACTCCTGTTAATCATGAAATTAGCATCTAATTTGGGAAGATCATGAGAACATATTCAACTTCGTCACGCTTAAACCAATCAACAAGAATTAACTCACAATCTCAGACCATAATTCCTCTTTCTTACCATCCTCTTCTTTTCCCTTCTCCTTCCTTCTTCCTCCTCTCCTCTACGTCTTCCCTTCCTTGCTCCTGACCACAACCAACGGCGGCTGCACCTCGTGGAAACGCGCGGCTTCGGCGATGGCAGAAGCTAGGCGACGGCAGCAGGAAGGCCTGGGGCGGCACCCAACCTGAGAGAGACAGGAGTACGAGAGAACCTCTCCCTCTCTCTAGGTCTCTTAAGCCCAAGAGTGGGCCGGGCCACATATGGGTCAAGGGCCACATAACATTACATTCTTCCCTCTTAAAAACAATTCGACCTCGAATTCCAGCCTTCCATTCCTAGGGTAACACTAAAATTAAAATTAACAATTAACTTTGGCATGTGCCGGAGGTGAATAACTCTAGGTATAAGAGACTCCAGCTCCCAAGTCGCATCACACTCGGTCTGGTTTGTCCAGAGCACTTGAACATACTTTAAGGTCTTATGCCTCGGTACTCGCTTAAACTCCTCCAAGATTTCCACAGGACGAGCCTCAACCGTGAGATCTTGTTCAATAGTACTCAAAGGCTCTGAGGATATATGATGCTTTGTGTCCTTGAGGTACTTCCTCAGCATGGAAATGTGAAACACATTATGTATGCCACGTAGAGACTCGGAAAGTTCCAAGCGATAAGCCAATTTACCAATTCACACCACAATTGGAAACGGTCCAATGTGCCTTGGACTCAACTTCCCCTTGGTTCCAAAACATACAATGCCCTTGGTAGGAGAAACTCTCAACAAAACCAGATCACCAACCTCAAACTCGAGGTTTCTCCTCCTCACATTGGCATAGGTCTTTTGACTACTTTGGGCAGCTAGCAAATTTTGTCGAACACCCTACTACTCGATCGACTGTTCGTTGAACTCAATCAAGACCCAAAACTGCTTTCTCCCCAACTGCATCCCAGCAAAGAGGAGATATGCACTTCCGCACATAAAAAATTCTCACATGGAGCAGCCACGTTTTCGTGTCAACAACTACTGAAACCGAGTTTTCGAGAATTCGCAAAGATCCGGCAAGATCCGAGATATTCAAACCCCTTTTGAAATCCGACGAAAAACAGAAAATAAATCCTAACTACTCCTAATCTATACGTGACCTCTTCTCTCGCCCGGTCACGCACTTGAAACCTCGGAGCAGCTTACAAATTTGTTGTCGCTTTAAATTAGGGTTTTGTAATAACGCCGAGTCTTTGCTAGGGTTCCGAGAAGTCCAAAAAACCCCCTAGCACTTTATATTAATTAATTTTGACATCAATGCCACTAATAAAAATTAGGGCTCAACGATGCACGCAATACGGGTTACAAGAAGAGAATCGATTATCCCATCGAGATAGCTCTACCTGCGAGTTGAAGCCTTTCGACGAAGTCGATCGGATTCGAGAAAGTATTTGTTGTTTGATGTATGATGTGTATTTTTCCTCGAGACCTAAGGTCCTATTTATAGTGTTACAAATTCGATACCGATACGACCTATTTTACCGCGTCGCAAAAGATATCTTCCGATCAGAGCGTATTCTTTCCGGACTGATGACTATCGGTATTTTTCAATAACCTTTTCTTCTTTGCTGATGAAGCCCATTATCAAATTTGGCCCAATAATTCCGATGCATTTTACCATTTTACCATATCCGATTTTCCTGCCAAATTTGGGTGTCAACATAAATAAATCTTCATCTTATGCCTCCACTGTGGATAGTACGTGCCATCAAAGTGAGGAGCACGCCCAGCTGGGTAAGAGACATGAGATGATGATGTAGTATTAGGATAATCATAAGGAATTGCAGCTTTTGCGATACTCAGTGTTTCGTTGTCCTTTTCGTCCGCCATAGCTCTCCATGCTGTTAAACTTGCATAACGAGATTAACCGCACCTCTGATATCAATTGAAAGGATCGATAGCGGACTAGAGGGGGTGACTAGTCCAACAAAATGAAAATGCGGAAATTAAAACTCAAACCTGAGACCAGGACGTCAGATGTTCTGATGGAGACCGGAAGTTCCGACCCTGTCCAGTGACAACTCTGTCGAAAGTTCTGACATACATCGGATGTTCTGACGCCGGTAGTTCTGCCTCGGACTTTAATTCACTTGTACCTGCAGCCAAATTGATTTCTTCCAAGACCAAGCTCAGTTCTACTCAAATCTATTCAATATAAAACCAACAAACTAGTAGAACCGACTCAGAAATACATAAACAAGAGATAGAAATCAAATACTTGTTGTAGACAAGAGTCACAATGATTTTTCACCGATGTTCGGATCATTGAAGGGAGAACCTACTCATCATTAGGGAAGGCACAAGTGCCCGGATCACTTAGACCCTAATCCCCTTCGACGTTGCGCAAAGCACTCGCCGATCTTCACTAAGTGTGACCGTTTCCTTGCGGAGGTGGAATCAAACCTACACAAACTTCTGGAGGTGCACCATACTAAGTTTGGTGGCTCCCCAGCGACACCTAGCCGTCTCAAAGCCTTTCAAGCCTCCAAGAGTAATAAATGCTGCGAAGAAAATGTTAGGATGCAAAGTGCTCAAGATTAGGATCACTCTAATTCGTGGAGCACTCGGGTTGCCTCAATCACTCAAAGATTAATGTCTCAAAAAGAACACGAAAGGGAGAAAGGCTTTTGTCGAAGAACGAATAACACAAGTATGAATTGGAGTTTCAAAATGAGAAATCAGATCTGGTGTGTATGGTAGGTGGTGGAGGAAACAATAAATAGGGCGAATTTCAAAATTCTAGCCGTTCGAGTGAAATCCCACCTCGGATGTTCCGGCCAGAGTCGGATGTTCTGACAGCTGTCGGATGTTCCGACGAGAGGGCTTCGGGATGGTGTTTGTTTTGAGTGAAAAACCTCACACAAACTTCGAGATACCTATTTTGAGCACTTAGCAACCTTTATATGCTTCCCCGTAGCATCCCACATCATAGTACGACATACCTATGACTCAATAAATAAAGATTTACAAATAATAACTAGTCTTGATGCCATCTTGCAACATATCCACGTTTGAGGGGGACACCACCAAATTTAAACATGTACTTCATGAATTTAACCTGTATAAAACCTGTGTATATCTCTCCAATAAAATATTAGCTCTATAATTGTTAATCATTAATCACCAAAACTACTTACGGGCCTAGATGCAGTTTCAGGAACTTTTGAACTCTTCTCGTTGTTCTCCCAACTGTCTATCTAATTATTGTAGTACTCTAATAAATGTGTGTGCGTGCCACCGGTCCTTATTATATTATCCTTGCCCCTTAATCTAGCTGGCTGGTACATTAAATAATATAGATATGGAGAATTATCCTTTTCCCGCGTACCCTGTGGATTCGATACACTAGGAATACTCCTGGTGAAAACTACAAGCGATATCCGTCTACTTGCGGTTAAATTCTGAGAGCGTAAGAATCGCCTACAAGTTTCCTGATGCCGTTACCGGGGAACGCAGCGGTTAGAGATAATTTTCAAAAATAATATTTTCAAATCCATAGAACTATATCTAGGTTATTTAATCTACCAGCCTAGCTTAACGGGATTTACCATGCTCTGTCTTTGTTTTGTGAAACTAGCAGAGCGGTGTATGACCGGTTTTGTGAAACTAGCAGACCAGTAAAAGTTCGCAACTTCATGGTACCCGTGGACTTCGTGATGCTGGACATGGAAGTGGACACCAAGACGCCCCTCATTCTTGGCAGGCCGTTCTGGAGCACGGCAAATGCAACCATTGATGTTGGTGCAGGGGAGATTCAGCTCAACATAAATGGCCGAGATGAGATATTCAACTTCACGCCTAGAGATGAACAATGCGCACAGGTACGCACATTTTGCGGTAAAAATCCTAAATCGGTGCAGAGGGGAGAGGAGGCTATACTAAAACCTCAGGTGGATAGCCTCATTGCTGCCATGAGGAGGACTCTCCAACTGCTGGACAAGCCTTTGAGGCGTCTATATTGGAAGGAGAACAAGGGGACAACCATGTCCCGACAGAAGAAACCTGCGGTTGAGAAATCGGATCCATAGGGGAAGGTCAACGCCACTCAAAAATCTCGAACCAAACGAGTGTGGCGTAAAAAGGAAATCCAACAAGTCGCAACAACTCCGGTTGTGGAAATACCTCATGAAAAATGATGGTTGGAGGCAGTCAGAATCATCGACCGCGAAACAAAAATTCGAGTCCTCACCAGGAGGTAAGCCGGAACTTATCTTGCATTTATATTTATTTTTCTGAATTTTTCCTCAGCATATTTAATTTTTACCTTGCATTTACCCTTCCTATAAAATATAAAAATAATAAAAAATTGAAAAGGGGAGGCAGTGGGGCCGGCCAACCCAACCTAGGCCGGCCGACCAACTCAGCCGGGCCGGCCACCCTTTAGTGGCTAGGCCACCTCCCTCTTTACTCCACCCTCCATTTCCACTTAACCCACTACTCTAGGTAATTTAGGCACTAGGTAGGGTAATTTAATTACTATTTGCATGTCATTTGCCCCCTCATTACATAAATCATGCATGCATTCCTCAATCTATAAATATGAGGAGCACCTGGCGTGAGAATGCATCCCTCTGCGGTGATTGCATGATGTCTCTGCAGCTCTCTCGTCCCTGCATATTTGCTCCAAATTGCATCCATGTTATTGACTGCATAAAACTAAGCAAAATAATATTTTTTGTGGTGGCAATTTGAAAATTCCCACAAGGACTGCTAATTTTTGGACGACTGGGACTACTAACCCACAATTCTTTTATATACCCCTCGGGTATTTGTTTGTCTTAACCCCTGCAGGTGATAATGTCATCTTGGTATGGCAAAATTGGCCGCACCCTTTCTAAGGGAGCGAAGGGTGTGCATAAAAGATTCAGCTCGTCCAGTTCGGACCGGACTCATACTCCGACCGAGGTGCTGAAGAGCCCGTCAGGAGAGGACATGTCCGTGGACAACCAGTACTATGGGTACCACGGTGAGTAGCACGATGCAGCTACATCTTCTTGGGCTGGGAAAAACTCCAGGATCAGGGTGCTGACGTTGAAGGAGCACATCGTGCTCCAAACCGACCAGGAGCGGCACATGTTCGAAGCACTTAGGCGCTGGCCCTTTCAACATACGCGGTCTTATGACCCAACATTGCTAATAAAGACCGGCTTGTTGGACGACTTCCACGACGCCTTCCAAGCTGTCGGATGGCAAGACTTCGCCCCCATCATTGACAAAGGTTCACGCCTTCTAAGCATTGAATTTTTAAGTACTTTACGCATACTAGACGGAGGACACATATATTCTTTTTGCCTTTTTAATGAAACTTCCGAGTGTTCATTGAAAGAGCTTTCTAGGCATCTAGGCTTTTCTTTAGGTGTAGTGTCGACGATTTGGACCTTGGGGGTACTCGTCGGCAATGAATATAATATTCAGGATGAACGGGGGGTGTCAGAATATCCGATCTGATGGTAACACAGGAGTCAAGGGACACTTTTTTATGCAGGTTCAGCCCTTTGCAGAAAAAGTAATACCCTAGTACTGTGCTCTGGAATTATATGGTGGTCTAATTGTGTCTCGAGATGTTGTTTCTCACGGAGAGTTGCTTGCTTGTACGCTTGCGATTCAAGATTGCTTGTCCTTTGGATCCCGACCCCCTGCCCTTTATAAAGTAGAGGGGGGTCTGGGTTGCAGGGTGGTTTCCTAATTTAGGATATGACCCCTAGAATCCTACTCGCAGTAGAATCTCTTTTGTAGATACCTTACGCAGGCTGGCCGGTAAGCCTTTCTTCTATGACTCGTATGGAGTAGGGGTCGTCCCTTCCTTGCCGCACAAGCTTTGTCTCGTGCCCAATTTGTACACGACCTGGGAGGCCACCACCTTGGGCCACCCTCCTTCGGGTGTATCTTGGGCTGTACTTGAGGATACCCGGGGCCCATGTTGTCCACAGTAGCCCCCGAGGGCTTCATAGTTGAAGTAGACCTTTTGCCGATTCGTTGGGAGTTCCCATGATCCTGCAATTTTAATCTACAAAGAAACTATGAAGGACTCTTTTAGAGATCCTTTTGTTAGTAGATGCTACTTGACTGTGCCAAACAGACTGACCCGTAGTCAGCCGATCGTTTAGGTGATCTACAATACATGTTTTTGGCTGCTCAACACCTATTTTCACAAGGTGAAGACAGCTTAAGGCCGCGGAGGCATGTATATTGCTTGCCGAGAAAGGACATGGCCAGCATGTGGTATGCCCGAGTTGCTCCTATCATGTAGCGCTTTTTATAAATGCTTCCTGATACCTATTTTCCTAGGAAAAAATCTTGTGGCCCATCAGGGGGCATATCATTCACTCATTCAGTGATGGCACCTGTTCCGAGTAAGGCGCAAGGTATTTGCTCCCGAGTGGCGTGCAACTCATGTCTGCTCCTTTGGGAGGCAATTTTCTCGCTATTGTCTCTGAAATAGCTAGTGACCCTCATGGGGCATGCCATCAAGGGTTTAGCTTAGAACATCCCGTCCCTGAGGAACTAAGGCCAGGGCTCAGCATGGAGCATGTTGGTCAGCCAAGTGGTACCAGCCATTTGCCACGACAAATGATGCATGAGGCCCACTTAAGGGCATACCGACTGAATAAGTTGCCCGAGTAGTACTTTGCAACTGAAATTTGTGATGCAAACATGACCAGTTAGGGGGCATACCATCGGGGACTTGGACCCAGTTTCTCCACTAGCACCCCACCTTGCATGAACAAGGCAGGCTTTCGATCCAGCATGGGACGTGCTGTGAAATTAGCATTTTTTCTGGCTCTTTTAGCATAATTCTCCTGACAGATCACACTAAGGCCATAGGAGGCTTTGTTCTTACCATCCACTATTCCAGGGAATAATAGACAGTGACTTGGCCCATTTGAGGAACTTTTCCTATTGCTGCACACTTTGGGCTGTGGCCCAATGATGGAAGAAGGCGAGAGGTTGTCTCACGTCCGTGCTCAGTGCATTGACCATCTTGACCAAGTGAGTGGAGCTTCCCCGCATCGAAAAGCATGTCCATAATTACCACCGTCCCGTCGCATAGCAGGATTGCACCGTGTTTAGACTTTTTTGCGGGGTTTTCTTTTCATCTTCTCAGATTATAAAAGGGGAGTTTTTCGGCTGGCACTGTGAATCACTCCACGTCAAGCCACCATTTTCTCCTCATTTCTCCCTTCTTCTCATAGAAAACCCTAAGTCTCCCGCTAGAGGGAAGATGGCTCACAATGCTCCCACCGGTGCCAGTGCTCCTGGAGGCGGACCGCCCCCGCCTGGTCCTCCTGGAGGCAGGTAACCACTCGGCCCCATGGTGGATGTAGGAGACGTCATGTTCCTCGTTATGGGGGATTTTGACGATGAAATGGACGCCGAAGAGGCGTGAGATATTGGCTTCGCTGCCAACGCCGGCTGGGATGAGGTCCAATCTGGCACCCCTGCCGCCACTATGCAAGCCGCCAACGTGGCTCAGGCCGCCGCGGCCGCCGAAGCCGCCGCGCAACATTCTGTCGTGGAGGCCCTTGAGCGCAGCTTCTGAGAAGAGGCCGCCGAGTTTCAGGCCCGTGATGCGATTGGGGACCTCGTACGAAGCTACCCCCACATGTGGGAGGTGCGTCACACCTTAAAGGACACCCTGAAGGCTACCCTCCTTAGAGAATAGGTAGCTTTCTCTTTTCTTCTTCTTCCCCCATAGGAGCACTCAACCGAGCTAGCGACAAGCCATAGCTCGATTGTGCTGAGCTAGAGGTCTTTTGAAATCTGGCGCTTGCGCCGTGATTTTATCAATATATATGAAATATTCTGCAATCCGAGTTATTTCTTTCTTTGTAAAATATTCAATCTTTATTTGCATACCGAATGATCGAGTAGTTCCTCAATTACCCGAGTAGTTATAGGCCCGAGTAGTTTTGACCTCCAATTCGTATATCTAGTATCTTGCTTTCTGCAGGGCCTTTGCTTTTCTAGCAATTTGGATCCCAAATTGGGTCAGGGCCCAACTCCGAATCAAATGCCTGGTCTTCGAAGCTTGGGAGTTTGCTAGATAGGGCTCCCCCTTTCCTTTTCCTCGCGTCTGCTCTGAATCTTGCAGTTAGCAAAGTCCTAGATCTGCGCTAGGGTTTCTTCACAAGTTTCGTTCTTCTGAAACATAGCGGTCACCGAAAATTCAAACCCGATTCGCCATGTCGATGTCCGCCACCTCCGTGACGACTGAGCTCATCATTGCAACCAGTGTGAGCAGCTGGAAGAGCTCTACCTCCACAGAGCGTCGTCTAGAGAAGATGGTATTGTCGGTACATAAAGTACCGGGGTGTAAAGGATCCAGTGGAAGGCAGCGAGGCTGCCACGTGTCAGCCGGGCGTGCAGGCCCCAGCACGCGGCCGAGCCCTCGTCCATAGAGCAGCAGGCGAGGCCGCCACGTGTCAAGCGGGCGACCAGGAACCAGCGCGCGGGCGAGTCCCTCTCCATCCTACGGCGGGCGAGGTGGCCATGTGTCAGGCGGGCGACCAGGACCCAGCACGCGGACGGGTCATCGCCCGTACAGCGGCGAGGCCGCCAGGCGCCAGGCGGGCGACCCAGCCCCTAAACACGTGAGGCGAGGCCTCTCTCCCTGGCGCGCGGGCCATCCCTCACGGGCAGCTGGGACCCGCGTGGCTGGAAGTGTCAGAGGGGAGCCATCTCGGTGAAGGCTCTCTCCATTGCGAGAGACAGGAGCATTTAAGGCGGCGTCACGCGAGGAGCCTAGAAGGGTGATGATTGCGATCACTATAGACCTGACAAGGCTGACACCGATCGCTGTAGTTCTGCAAAGCGGAGGAAGAGAAGACTTTCCCCTCTCCGGCCCGGTCGCCCGTGTCAGACGGCGGCGACGGCCGCTCAGTCCAGCTTGCAGGCGCACTACGATTGGTCAAGCGGAGCCACTAGCAGGGCGGCGCAGGCGGCAGAGCGCGGGTTCCCCAGATGTCCCTTTCTCTCTCCGTTGTCACATAAGCTGTACTTGCTCTCTCTCTCTCTGAACCGACCCAAGCGCAGTATAAAATGGAGTTGGAGAGAGAGGAGAAGGGGTGGGAACCTGGTATAGTTCACCATTCACAATACACACAAGAAAAGAGCTAAGAGCTCGGCAGGAGTAGGACTATTACCCGGTCAGGGGGTCTGAACCTGGGTAAATTGCTTTGTCGTTCCTCGCTGCGCTCCCACTCTCGAATGAACGATTCTCCCGATCGGCTACCCCGTTAGAAGTTTGATTAGTGTGCGATCACCCAGATCTGGTGAGAAACACGCTATCAGTGGCGCGCAAGGTAGAGGGTAGCGTCAGGTAGAATCTCCGACTTTCTCTAAGCTCAGGAATGGCGGGTCTCCAGACTGAAGTGGAGGCGGGTACGAGCCTGCCGCCTCCGGCGGACGGTGGAAACAACCGGCCGGCCACCGGCACTCCTGCCGATGAGGCCAATAACAGCTCGGTCAGGCGGCGCTTGGCCATGGAGGAGTGCTCCCCGGCACAAAACCTCTGTGCGGCCAGGGCGCTGCTAGACCACCCACCAATTGCGGTGCCTCCGGATTCACCGGTGGCGCCGTGGTTGGCTAGTCTGGCTCGCTACGTGGATGCCGCTGCGGGGGTAGTGCAGGCATCCGGGAGTGGGGGACCGTTTCCGGTTCCTCCCTCTCCCCGGCGTCGATGCGCTCCCGTCACCATCAACGCGACGGAGGGGGGAGCAGGCTCCCTCCATCCGGCCTTCATGGGGGACGTAATGGCCGGCAAGATCTTCGGCCGCACCTGGAGGATCGGCACCAGTAGCATGGAGAAGACCTCCGCGACAAGCTACAACGACGTCACGCTCGTAACCGTGAGCGCGCGGCAGCCGAGGGGCGGGAAGAGCATGAGGGCCGTGAGGGTCGCGCGGGCCCCAGCGAAGACAACGGAGAGGGTGGCCACGGTTCCCGGTTGAACGAGGGCGCTGCTTCTTTGGTTCCTCCGTCTCAACGGGGCCAAAGGGCCGGAGACTCCGCCAGGCCACAGGAGGGTCGCGACCGTCAAGGCCGTGTAGACCCCGATGGCAACTACGGTGACGTAGGCTACCACGCCATTACCAAGGAGCTGCGCCACGTCCAACGGTCGGAGAAGGTCCGTCCGACCTCCATCGAAAAATATGACGGTACCACTAATCCAGATGAGTTTCTGTAGATCTATATGACGGTCATGCAGGCGGCAAGAGGCGCGGGGAAAGTTCTGGCAAACTATTTCCCGACGGTCCTCACCGAGAAGCCTGTTCCTGGCTCCTGAACTTGCCCCAGGAGTCTGTCGGCACTTGGGGTAAGCTCACCCAACTCTTCATCACTAACTTTCAAGGCTCCTTCGAGCAGCCGGGAGTGGAGGACGACCTCCATGGTGTGGAGCAGCAAAAAGGGGAGTCGCTGCGGGACTACATCAGGCGATTCAGCAAGGTCCGCAACACCATCGACGCGGTTGTCACCGCCTTCCATAGGAGGGGCTCGGGATCCCAAGGTGAAGGAGAAGATGGCCACCCACAAAATCAAATCCACGGAAGAGCTGTTCAGCCTGGCGCTCAAGTGCGCCCCCCTGGCCGAAGCTCGCTCCCATCCGGCAGGGCGGGCCGGGGCTATAGGACGAAGCGAGGCCGGGACCTCAAAATGTTCCGGCAACAGGGACAAGAAGAAGCGCAAGGCGGGCGAGACTGGACAAGTCTTGGCCACCGAGCGTGATGAGAGAGACGGCGGGCCGCGGTGCGACGCGCGGCACGGGGAGAAGAGCGATTTTGATGGCCGTCGCGACAGTCGCGACGACCGGCGAGAATGACGTGGTGACGGCCGCGATGACCGCCAAGCGCGAGGCGCCGGACGGAACGACCCTCGCTGTGATTGGGACGGCAGGGTCTATTGCCCCATTCACCAGACCAATACTCATGACTTGGCCGACTGCCAGGTCGTGAGCAAGATTGTGGAGCAGCGCGTGCAGGAAAGGCAGCCTTCGCGCGATGACAAGGACAAAGACCCCGCTCTGCTTGGCGTCCAGCAGGCGGACCGGGAGGTGGCGTATATCCACGGCGGCTCTGCCACCCCTCCCACTAACACCAGCTTCAAGCGAATGATGAGGGAGGTGTGCGTCGTCGTGCCCAGCCTGGGGTCCGCAAGGCAGCTAATGTGGTCGGACCAACCGATTATGTTCAATCAGGCCGATCACCCCGCAAGTACTGTCGTCCTAGGGCATCTTCCGGTCGGGGTTGCACCCACGATCCGGAATGTGAGGCTTGGGCAAGTACTCGTGGATGGAGGGAGCTCGATTAACGTCCTGTCCGCCAGAATCTGCAAGGCGCTGCAAATCCAAGAAGAGGAGCTGCGTCCAGCGTTCCTGTTCTATGGCGTCACCCCGGGGGCTAAATCTCTTTCCCTGGGGCGTGTTAGCCTCCCCGTCACCTTCGGGGGCGCTGACAACTTCCGCACCGAGACGCTGGAGTTCGAGGTGGTGGACTTCGACCTGCCCTACAATGCTCTACTCGGTCGGCCGGCCCATGCAAAGTTCATGGTGGTCACCCACTATGCCTACATGGTGGTAAAGATCCCGGGTCCGACCGGCCCCATCATCGTCTAGGTGGACCACCCCGAGGCTCTCAGGTGCGACAAGAACGCCCTGGACCTCGCGGGCGCCGTGTGCGCATAGAAGGCTGAGGCCTCGACTCTGGGAGCTCCTCCGGCGAAGACCCGTGCAACCCCCGGCTCGTCCGCGGAGGTTAAGGTAGTCTCCCTGAGTGAGTCAGACCCGGCGAGGACCGTTCAGGTGGGCGCCTCTCTCGGCGCCAAATAGGAAGGAGCGCTCATCACCCTCCTCTGGTCTAATGCAGACGTGTTTGCTTGGCAACCGTCCGACATGATTGGGGTCCCTAGGGAGGTGATCGAGCACAAGTTGGCCACGTTCCCCGGCGTGCGACCGGTGGCGCAGAAAGTTCAGAAGCAGTCGGCGGAACGGCAGGCCGTTATCTGCCAGGAGGTAGACAAGCTGCTAAGGGCGGGGGTCATCAGAAGTGTCGCCTACCCTAGGTGGCTGGCGAACCCCGTCATCGTCAAGAAGGCCAACGGGCGATGGAGGATGTGCGTGGACTTCACCGACCTGAACATGGCGTGCCCGAAGGACCCATACCCGCTCCCCCGCATCGATCTCATCGTCGACTCCACAGCGGGGTGTGAGCAGCTATGCTTTCGGGATGCGTACTCCGGGTACCACCAGATCAGCATGGCCGAAGAAGATGAAGACAAGACCGCCTTTGTAACTCGATCCCATGGGCGTGTACTGCTATACAAGGATGGCGTTTGGGCTGAAAAATGCTAGCACGACCTATCAGAGGGTCATGCATATCGCCCACCGTTCGCAAGTTGGGCGAAACTTGGAGGTGTACGTCGACGACCTGGTCGTGAAGACCAGGAAGACCGAGGAGCTGATCGGCGACCTTGAAAAAACTTTCGCGAGCCTACGGAAGTACTGCATCAAGCTCAACCCAGAGAAGTGCATGTTCGGCGTGCCGCCGGGCAAGCTCCTAGGTTTCCTCGTGTCCCAACGGGGAATCGAGGCAAACCCCGATAAGATTGCGGCCATCGAAAACATGAAGCCGCCCACGCGACTCTGACAAATGCAATGTTTGGCTGGCTGCATGACTTCCCTGGGACGCTTCATAGCTGGCCTGGGGGAAAGAGTCTACCACTCTTCAAGCTGCTGAAGAAGACGAACCATTTCGAGTGGACGGACGAGGCGCAAGATGCATTCGAGCAACTCAAGCAGTACTTTTCCTCGCCGCCCGTGCTGGTCGCCCCCGAGCCCGGCGAGCCTTTGTTGCTGTACATCGCCGCCACGCCAGAAGTGGTCAGCGCAGCTCTAATCGCGGAAAGGGAAGGCCGAAACAAGGTACTCGTGGCAATGTTATACTCCGTGCTAACGGCATCCAGAAAGCTGCGGCACAACTTCCAAGGGCGGGAGATCACCGTCAAAACCAAGTTTCCCCTTCGGGAGATCCTGTACAACCAACAGGCGGCGGGTCGTGTCGCCATGTGGGCGGTGGAGCTAGGTGAGTTTGACATTAAGTTCGCCCCCATACCGCCGTCAAGGGGCAAGCGTTGGCGGAGTTCGTCGCAGAATGGACTCCGGCCTCCATAGAAGCTGAAGAACCCCCGGCCTCTCCACCGTGGACTCTTTTCTTCGACGGTTCGTTCCGGTTGCAGGGGGCTAGGGCGGGCATCGTCTTTGTGTCCCCATCGGGGGACGTCATTCGGCACTTGGTCATACTGGAGTTCCACGCCACCAACAACATAGCAGAATACGAAGGCCTCCTCGCCGGACTCAGGGTGGCCTCCACTTTGGGCGTCCGGCGTCTTCAAGTCAAGGGGGACTCCCTCCTAGTCATCAACTAGGCCCGAAAGGAGTTCCAATGTTCTGATACCACCATGATGGCCTACCTTCCGGAGGTGCGCCGTCTGGAGCGACACTTCGAGGGGATAGGCTTCAATCACATTCCTCGCCGTGATAACCATCTGGCAGACGAATTGTCCCAGATTGCCTTGTCACGGTTCCCTGTTCCGGCCGGGGTCTTTGAAGAAAGACTCACGCCGCCGTCAGTCGTAGCCCCGATTCTGGAGGGGACGACATGTTCATTGATGCAGCCCCCGATTCTAGAGGGGACGTCAGTGTTCCCGCTGCAGCCTCTCATGCTGGAGAAGGAAGCGGAAGAGCCGCTGCGGCAGCTACGACGGAAACACGTGGCCAAGTGGAGTACGTCAACAATCATAACCTAGTCGCCACCCTTGACCGGGAAAGCCAGTGGATGGATCCGATCCTAACTTTCCTGCGGGATCAAGTGGTCCCCGACGATGACGTGTCGGCTGAGAAGATAGCGCGTAAGGCCAAGCGCTATGCCCTGGTAGGTGGGGACCTATATCGCCGGGGCGCAAACGGTGTTCTTCTGAAGTGCGTCACTTGGGAAGCAGGGACCGAAATCCTCTCTGAGATCCATGGAGGCATGTGCGGGAGCAATTCAGGAAGCCGTACCCTGGTCGGAAAAGTCTTCCGGCATGGTTTCTACTGGCCTACTGCCCTCCAGGATGCCTTCGAGCTGGTAAGGAGATGCGAGGCTTGTCAGTTCCACGCCAAGCAGATCCACCGACCGGCCCAGGCTCTGCAAACCATCCCGCTCTCCTGGCCGTTTGCGGTCTGGGGCTGGACATCCTGGGTCCGTTCCCGCAGGCCACAGGGGGTTTCACTCATTTGTTCGTCGCCGTCGACAAGTTTACAAAGTGGGTAGAAGCCACGCCGGTTCTAGCAATTACGTCGGCTGCTGCCATCAAGTTTGTGAGAAGCATATTCGTCCGCTTCGGGGTCGCCAACAGAATCATCACTGACAATGGTGCCTAGTTCTAGAGCAACGACTTCCAATAGTGGTGTGAGGAGTTAGGCACCAAGCTCTGCTTTGCCTCTATTGCTCATCCAAAGAGCAATGGACAAGTGGAGCGCGCCAACGCTGAGGTACTGAAGGGGCTCAAAACAAGGGCTTTTGATCGCTTGGAAAAGCGTGGCAAGCGCTGGGCAGAGGAAGTCCCCACAGTACTTTGGGCGCTGCGGACGACCCCCAGCAGGGCGACTGGCGAAACTCCATTTTTCCTGGTGTACGGCTCTGAAGGGGTACTCCCTTCAGAGCCAACCTTCAGGTCGCCAAGGGTATCGGCATACAGTGAAGACAATGATGCTGGCCGGCGCCAGGATGAAGTGAACCTCTTGGAGGAGATCAGAGACAGAGCGGCGATTCGGGCCGCCAGATATCAACAGACCCTAAGGCGCTATCAGGCGAGGGTGTGCGAGAGAACACTGGCAATGGGCGACCTCATCATGCGCAAAGATCAGGCGCAGACAGGTCGCAACAAGCTGTCTCCCCCGTGGGAGGGCCCCAATAAAGTGGTCTCAGTATCTCGCCCAGGCTCAGTCAGGCTCAAATTTGAAGATGGTCGAGAATTGACCAACACCTTGAACATTGAGCAGCTAAGGAAGTTCTACCCATAGGTGACGGCACGAGGACTTTGTGTCTCCATTGGAGCCAAGCAGCGAGGACTGCATCCCTCCCCGCTCGCCTCGGGGGCTACGTTGTACAAATGATCATCCAATATAAAGATAAGTTCCGCTATTTTACGCAATTTGTGTTCCTTTCTGTGCAAAGTTTGCTAGAAAATGCTTCGTCGAAAAATCTGTTGCAAAGTACTTAAGGCTAACGACCCCTTAGTAGTAAAGTCAACTACTTGAACTTGTGTCGGGCAAGGCGAAGTGGACGGAAGCCGTACCTAGCCTGGTGTGTCTGCTCGGTCTGGGAGCTCAGCGCCAACGACGGCACCAGCGTGTTAGGTCACTTCCGAAAGCTAAGGCCTCGCCGCATAACGTTTAAGATGGATCGTGAAAGGCTACAAAGGTTGAGGTACCGGACGCCTAAGGAAAAGTGCTATTTTCGGCAAAGCGTTCCGTCTAAAGCTTTGTTTTCTATCTAAATCTTTCTATTTTTGGTCGCCTAAATACTTTTCTCTCACGAAAAGATCACAAGAAAGCGACTAAAAAAAGAGTGAGACTTGTGGCAGGAGGAGCAAAAAATGCATTAAAAGATAAAGGTCTTATATACAAGACAGAGACAAAAGATAATCTTTTTTGGAGGGCGATCACACGGCGGCGTCGCCATCTCCAAGAGCGTCCTCCTCGGCGTCGGCCTCCCCAGCGACCTCCTCGGCGTCGTCACCCCCAGCGGGCTGGCCACCGCCCATCATGGACACCCATTCGGTGACGGTGTCAACGATGGACTGTTCGCCTGGCGTAAGGGGTCCGAAGGGCTCCCCCAGTACGGCTTCGATGTCAAATGTGGCGTCGCGGTTGAGGCTGTTCCCCAGTATGAACCGCGCCGCCGCATAGGTGCCACGGCGACCATCCTCGATGGACCGCGCCCTCAGCATCGTGGGCAGGTGCCTGAGGGCGTCGACGGCGCGCCCGACGGCGCAGGCATACTGCGCAGCGGTCTCCTCAAGTGGGGGGTACAGCGTTACCCCTAGCGGCTCCAAGACATCCTTGAAGCTGCAATGGGCATCGCGCAACATCTCGGTGATGTCGCGGAGGTGCTGGATGTGGTCCTGGCGAAGCTTCGCGCAGTGCTCAACCTCGCGGAAGGCCGCTGCAGCGGCAGCGCGCGCCTCTTCGGCCTCCTTCACCTGCGCCTCCTTGACGGCCCGCTCGCGGTCAAGGGCGAGCCGCAGCTCTCCAATGATGCGCACCTCCTGCGTAAGCATTCTTCCCCGCAGGGTCGATGCGTTGGCAATGGAGCGGAGTGCCTCGTACGCGCGACCGACATCAGCGACGGCCGCATTCAGGGCGCTAGTGTCGGAGGCGATGGTGGCCAAGGAGGCCTCCAAGTCCATCGCCGGCAAGTCACGCTGCTCCTCGACGGTGGGGAGAGCGGTCGCCAGCGTTGGGGTGGGCGCTGGAGCAGGAATTGCCAAGGCACGCTAGCCGGAGCTCGAAGCGCCAGGGTCGGACCTACCCCAAACAAAGTAAAAAGCTCAGGTACGCAGGAATGTGAAAAAGATTAATCCAAAAATAAAAGTTTTACAGGAACATACCTGAAGGGTCGCTCCCCAAAATAAAACTCGGACGGGGCAAAGTAATGCCCCCCGAACGAGTAAGGGTTGGCAGCACGGGTGGCACCGTGTCTGGTCGCACCGCCGCGGCAGTCGCCGGTGCAGCCGTCGTCAACGCAGCAGTTGCGGGCGCAGCAGGAGTCGGCGCAGGCGGCTCCGCCTTGACCGTCGCCGGCACGGCGGGCGGAGGCGCCACCGCACTCGCGCCAGCGGGCTGAGCGACGGCATCAGCAGAAGGACCCCTAGTGGGGTCCGAAGGAGGAATGCCTTACCGAGGAGAGGAAGGCGTGGGAGGTGGGGGCAGCCCAAGGTCCTCGAGGCGAGGCCTCTGAGGGGGCTCGCCCCTCCCTCCTCCTCGTCATCGTCGTCGCGCGGAAGGACGAGGCGGCGCTTGCCCGCTGCGCGGTCAGTGCCGGTTGTGGGCCCTCCAGTGGTGGCAGCAGGAGCCCCCACAGTTGCGGGGGCGCCGGTCGCAGGAGCCGAGGGCTGGTCCCGGATCTGCAGCGGCCGCTGGATTCGTCGGGCCGAGGACCCGGTGACGTCCATCGGAGGCAGCGCATTCACGTGCGCAATGCACTCCTGTGGCGCCCAGTCGCAGAGGGGGCGGACATCGGCGAGCCGAGGGATGCCAGCGGCTGGCACAGGCATAAGCCCGGCCACTCAATGGCGAAGCACCTCCGCCGTTACGTTCCCCGCGGCTAGGCGAAAAAGAAGGATCAACCTAAGAAGAAAGAGGAAACACAGTCCCAAAACAATACGGAGAAAAGATGAGACAAACTCACCACCAGGGAAGATCCAGGTGGTGTCGGCGTCGCCGGTGTACAGCCAGGCGGGGCGAGACCTCGCGCGCAGCGGGCACAGTCGCCGCCGCAGGAAATCCTCCACCACGTGGACTCCAATGAGTCCATTTTGGCGGAGGGTGGCGATGCGGGCCGCCATGGTGCGCAGCTCCGTCGAATCATCTGGCGCGGTCTCCCAGTCCTCAAGAGGGTGCGCAGCCCCCTCGGGGAGACCGAGCACGTTGCGGCCGCTGTCGTCCTCAGTGTACAGCCACGCCCTAAGCCAGCCCTTCCAGTTGGGCTTGATGGTGAGCGGGATCAAGGCTTCGAAGTCGCAGAGGGAGAGGTAGCAGCTCCCCATGATGCCGCTTGAGCGCGTGTTGACGCGCAGGGCGAAGAAGTGGCGCGGGAGCAGCAGGTTCGGCACCACCCGCACGAATATCTCGCAGAGGTGGGCGAAGATCACCAGCACCAGGATGGAGTTAGGGCTGAGGTGATGCGCCTGGATCTCGTAGAAGGCGAGGATGTGGAGGAAGAACTAAGAGTACGGCGGCACCAAGCCCGCCATGATGGCCCAGGAGAAAGTAATGATCTCTCCAGGGCGGGGGCTTGGCGTCATGGTGCCGGCGCGGAGGCGTAGTGCGCCCGCCGGCGCAAGCCGCTAGAGCCGGTCCACCGTCTCCTCATCAGCAATGGAGGCCGTCAGAGAAGGTGGCGCCGCCCGCGACGGAAGAACCGCGGAGTCTCCACGGCGGCGGTCACGCTTCGGAGCAATGGAAGCTGGTGGCGGAAACAAGAGGAGAGGAGGCGGCGAGAAGCTTTGCGCGGTGGAAAAAGTGCAAAAAGCGCAAAAGGCAGAGGCGTACTTGACAGATGTGGAGAATCTTCACGGCGCGGGAGGATCAATATTTATAGGCGGAGGCGCTGAGGGGGACGTTTTGGATTCCTCCCCCACTCACATACACATGCCACCATATTCGGCACGTCGGTTCCCAAAGAAGGCGGCGCGGTTCCTCGGGCAGAGATCGTGTGCACGTGGAGAATCAGCGGCGTGGTAGTTGCTAGGTGGTGGGCCCCCTCAATTCGTCTCCCACCGCGCGTGAAAACGCTTGTTATCGTGGCATCAGTTCGCGTATCAAGGTGGGCCCGGGGGCTACCGTCGGTACATAAAGTACCGGCGTGTAAAGGATCCAGTGGAAGGTAGTGAGGCCGCCACATGTCAGGCGGGCGTGCAGGCCCCAACACACGACCGAGCCCTCGTCCATCTAGTAGCAAGCGAGGCCACCACGTGTCAGGTGGGCGACCAGGCCCCAGCGCGCGGGCGAGTCCCTCTCCATCGTACGGCGGGCGAGGTCGCCACGTGTCAGGCGGGCGACTAGGCCATAGCACGCGGACGGGTCCTCCCCCGTACAGCGGCGAGGCCGCCACGCGTCAAGCGGGCGACCCAGCCCCTAAACACGTGAGGCGAGGCCTCTCTCCCTGGCGCGCGGGCGATCCCCCAAGGGCAGGTGGGATCACGTGGCTGGAAGCGTCAGAGGGGAGCCTTCTAGGTGAAGGCTCTCTCCATTGCGAGAGACAGGAGCATTTAAGGCGGCGTCACGCGAGGAGCCCAGAAGGGTGATGATTGCGGTCACTAATGACCTGACAAGGCTGACACCGATCGCTGTAGTTCTGCAAAGTGAAGCAAGAGAAGACTTTCCTCTCTCCGGCCCAGTCGCCCGTGTCAGACGGAGACGACGGCCGCTCAGTACAGCTTGCAGGCGCACTACGATTGGTCAAGGGGAGCCACTAGCAGGGCGGCGCAGGCGGCAGAGCGCGGGTTCCCCAGACGTCCCTTTCTCTCTCCGTTGTCACATGAGCTGTACTTGCTCTCTCTCTGAACCGACCCCAGCGCAGTATAAAAGGGAGTTGGAGAGAGAGGAGAGAGGGTGGGAATCTGGTATAGTTCACCATTCACAATACACACAAGAAAAGAGCTAAGAGCTCGGCAGGAGTAGGACTATTACCCGGTCAGGGGTCCGAACCTGGGTAAATTGCTTTGTCACTCCTCGCTGCGCTCCCATGCTCGAATCGGAACGATTCTCCCGATCGGCTACCTCGTTAGAACTTTGATTAGTGTGTGATCACCCAGATCTGGTGAGAAGCACGCTGTCAGGTATGTCAGTGCCTTTTGCCCGGCCTGGAATTGATTTCTTGGCGTGTTGCATGCGGCCAATCTTGCCCAACTCCAAGGTCAGATGAGATCGTTGTTTTTGAGTCCTTCTTTCCCCGAGGCTTTGGTCTACCTGTTCACCCTTTCCTTCGTGGGCTCTTGCATTATTACGATATTGAGTTGACTCACTTGAATCCCAACTCAATTCTTCAGATTGTTGTCTTCGTATATCTTTGCGAAGCGTACTTAGGAATCTCTCCCCACTTCAACCTTTTTCACCACCTCTTTCGTGTGAAGCCTTTTCCCAATGGCAAGGCACCTAAAGTAGTGGGAGGTGTTGGCTTTCAGCTTAGAGGGGGCAAACACAAAGAATACTTTCCCCTCGCATTGAAATCTTCAAACAAGGGATGGCATAGTGAATGGTTTTACTGCTCCAACTTAACTCCTGCCTTGCCCTCTTTTGTTGGCAACTGTCCAGAAATCTTGTCCTCCTTGTCCTTTGTTCCAGAGCAGAACGAGATGGACCAAGTGAAAGACCTCCTGAAGCCTATTTCCAACCTTAAAAAGAGAGGCTTAACTGGAGTAGGCATCGTGATAAGCTTTGTAGAACGTAGAATCCAGCCTCTCGAAGAGCGAGTTCATCCAGCTTTTAAGTATTCCGGTCATAGTGATCCCACCAGAGAATCTGAGCTTGACATCTCCACTAAGGCAATCCTCGGCAGAGTGGGAGATTTTTTCATAGATGGAACCATCTTGGAGAATGCATATTGCCCCAAACCTTTCAGGCTGAAGTCCAACCCTGCTCCAGAGGTAATCCCTGATGCTTGTCCGAGTAATTTTTAGCTTGGCCCAACTGATCATTCTTTGTCATTGGTAGGGCCGTGAAGCCCTTGTCTCTATTCCTCCATTTACTGACTTGCCTCCCTCAAAGAACACTTGGCCAAAACGTCATGGAAAGGACTTGGCCAGTGAGCGCCCCTCAAAGAAGACAAAGCCGTTGTGAGGGAATCTTCCGGCGACGATGAACAGGTAGAGGAAGTGGATGAAGCAGACCAACTAATATTAAACAGACATAGGCAATTGAAGCAGAGTGGGCACAGGACTCCATCAACCTCGAAGCCTTGCGCACTGCCTTTGAACAATGATGCTTCTCTTCCGACAATCTCTGATGAAGGGAAGGAGGCTCACCCAAGTGATATAACCACTCGGAAACCTCTTACCCTTAAGATCAAAATGACCCAAAGGTGAGACTCCCAACCTGGACGCACTTTGATAAGATATTCAACTGATGTGTCTTTCCTTTTGTAAATCAGGAAACCCTCCACCATGGTATCTGCAGTCAGCGTGGTCCGGCCATCACTGACAATAGAAAATGCTGATAAAAGAGCTCTTGAAGAACAAGTTGCTTCACCAATGGCTCGGACGCCATCCTTCTCACCCAAGGCCGCAGCAGGCCCGTCCACACAAGCCGACGTCTCCTCCCCCACTGTTCCTCTGGCACTAGCTAGGAAGGCCTCTGAGCCTCCTATCACTGATTAGAAGTCAGTCGACGAAGTTGAAGAAATACCTCGCAATTTGGGCAATGTGGTAAAGCCTTCTGCTCGCCTCAAATGAATGTCTGATTTGAACTGGCTTGATGTTAACTATGATGAGGATGAACAGAACCTGAGGGCTATGGAACAGATGACTAATCACTACACCCGGATGGCGCAGGTAACTAGCGTTGTTCCGCCTCGCGTCCATATGCTACGCCTCACTCCTTTTTGGCCAATGTCAGATGATGAGAAAGCGCTCCACCCAGAAGACACAATATCTCCGTCGGATGCTTGAGGATTTTGAGAGTCATGACCTTCACCAAGCTGCAATGACAATGGCAAAACTCAAATGCCAAGATGAGCTAGGATGGCTTCGCAGAGAAGTATCCCAGCTCAGGTCTCAGCGCTAGAAGGATCTTGCCAAGTTTCGCGGTAAGTCGTAGTCAAAACTCATTGTTTGTTGATCAATGCTTCGAGTGACCTTTGTTCTCACTGCTAGACCTTGAACAGGATATTGCTGGATATGCCAAAGAGGCCGACCGACATCATGAGCAATATGTGGCCTTGAAGAAGGAGCACTGGAGGACTACATCCCAATTGGACAAGGTTTCCCGTGAACTGGAAGGTACATGGCCTTCTTACAGGAATAGATTCCTCCATCCATTTGCTGAGTATGTGTCGTGATGAATCACTATTTGATATGTAGCGTATAAAAAGAAGACACTCGCCCAGTTCAAGGTCCTAGGGGAGAAGGCAATTGTCGTCGTGTGCAGTCGCAATCAACTTGCCGAAGGGGTCCAACCTTTGCTAATATTCCTCCATCCTGAAGATGCCTTGGCTTCCACTATTCCCTAAGTAGTCAACAAACTTGCCAAAGGCCCCGAGCAGATCAAGTCTCTTGAAGGGATGCAGCAACGACATGTACTAGCCAGGCTTTGGCCATAACAAAATCGCACTACCCTGAATTAGAGCTTGATATTATCAAGGAAGGGTTTGGTTGTTCCGAAGAGGAAGGTGGCAACGTTATCGAGGATGTGAGGAAGACTGCTGTCACCATTGTGAATGACCTACACATGTAAGCAGGCAATGGCTTAGCAGAAAATACTGATAATTTCTAGCTGTGTTGATGTTAAAAACTTATCAATTGTGATGTAATAACTTATTATCCTTTTTTGCATACACTGTATTTACGATAATCCGAGTGGTGCAAGTCTTGCAACGGCTAAGTGCTCCGTAGAGACTTTTGCTATTTTAAATTCAACAGCGCTTGAATTATCGTAAATAATAAGGCACAACAAATTGGAAGCAAGGAATTACTTTATTCGAAGAGGGTGCAACATGTCGCACACTTATAAGTGTAGCCCCCAACTTACTGCTTTTCAGAAGGACCAAGTAGTAAGTCTAAGAGATTCTAATTATTACAAGGAAAATTTAAGTACTATGCTTAAGAATAAAAGTGACGTAGCTGTTCGATGTTCTAGGTGTTGGGGACGATGTAAGCCCCCGGGCGTGTTACTTCATCAATGATGTAGGGACCTTCCTAGGTTGAGGAGAGCTTGTGCTCATGCTTCTAATTCCGCCGAAGCACTAAATCTCCTTTGGAAAACGCACGATCCCGTACATTTCGATGATGGTAACGTCGTAAGCCCTGCTGGTACTTAGCCGACTGGATCAGCGCGGCTTCTCTTGCTTCTTCTAGTCGATCAAGATCTTCTAGCCGATTTTCATTCGAACGATCTTCATCAAAGTGCTGAACTCGAGATGACCTGAACTTGAGCTCCGTTGGAAGGACCGCCTCAGAGCCATACACAAGGAAGAACGGAGTCTGCCCCGTGGCTCTGCTTGGAGTCGTACGGAGGCCCCAAAGAACCGCAGGTTGCTCTTTTACCCACTATGTTGCATATGTCCTAAGGCAATCATAGATTCTTGGTTTGAGCCCCTGCAGTACCATGCCGTTGGCACGCTCGACCTGGCCGTCACTTCGTGGGTGTGCCACTGAAGCATAGCAGATATTAATACCGAGGTCGTCTCCCCAATCCTGGAATTCGCTGCTATTGAATTTAACTATCGGTGATGATCCTATTGGGCACGCCGAAGCAAACCACAATGCCTTTGAAGAAGTCAACCGCTCTTGCTGCCGTAATTTTAGCGACTGGCTTCGCTTCGATCCACTTGGTGGATTTATCCACCACGACGAAAAGAAGCATGAAGCCACCTTGGGCAGTCTTAAAGGGTCCGACCATGTCGAGCCCCTAGACTGCAAAAGGCCATGTAATGGGTATGGTTTGTAGATCTTGTGCAAGCACATGGATTTGTCGGGAGAAAAACTGACATCCTTCACACCTTTGCACGATTTCTTTGGCATTGGTCACCGTCATAGGCTAGAAAAGGCCCTGGCGATAAGCCTTACCAAGGAGGGAACTTGCTGCCGCATGATGACCACAGTCACCCAAATGGATTTCCTGAAGTAGCTGCCTGCCTTCCTGCTTTGAGATGCATTGCCGAAGTACTCCAGAACTACTGTTACGAAACAGCTCGTCCCCGACTAGTTTGTAATTTTTACTACGGTGCATGCTGCTCTGTGCAGTCGGCCTATCTTGTGGGAGTTCTCTCTTGAGTATATAATCCAAATAAGGTTGAGTCCAAACTGATTTAATAACAGGGACCTCCTATGACGGCTATTCTTCTCGATCAGTCGGCGTGTGAGGCTGACTGATTGATGGCTTGTAGAGCTCTTGCATAATATCCCGACCGGAACTAGAGTCCGACAAGAACCCATCATTGCGAGCTCATCAGCTAACTCGTTGTCACACCGGAGCACATGAGAGAGCTCTAGCCCATCAAACCTGTCCTCTAGCTTTCTTACTTCCTGGCAATAGACGGCCATGCTATCCTCGACACAGGACCACTATTTTTGAACCTGATTCACCACGAGCTAAGAATCCCCATGTACCAATATCCGTCTGACACCGAGCAAGATGGCGATACGCAATCCGTGGATAAGGGCCTCATACTCGGCGTCGTTGTTGCTTGCCGAAAAATGAATTTGAAGGACGTATTTCAGCTTCTCCCCGCCTGATGAAATGAGCACAATCCCAGCCCCCGCGCCACTGAGCATGAGGGAGCCATCAAAGTACATAGTCCAGTACTCAAGATGTGTTGCTGCTACTAAAACCTATACTTCAGTCCACTCGGTGACGAAATCTGCTAGAACCTGAGACTTGATGGATAATCGAGACTTGAATACCATGTCATAGTCTCCAAACTCAACAGCCCACTTAGCAATTCTTCCGGTGGCTTCCCGATTATAGAGGATGTCACCAAGTGGGACAGATGTGGCCACTGAAATCTTATGCTCTTGAAAGTACTGCTTTAGTTTGCGTGATGTGATTAGAACCGCGTACAGCAACTTCTGCACTTGGGGATATCTTATTTTGGACTCGCCCCATACCTCGCTGACGAAGTAGACTGGACGTTGGACCTTTTGAACAAAACCTTCCTCTGTGCGCTCTAACATCACAGCAATGCTAATCGCATGGGTTGTTGCAGTGATGTAGAGCAGAAGAGGCTCCTCCGGCAATGGCGGGACCAAAACCAGGGGAGTGGTGAGAAAGTTCTTCACATCCTCAAATGCTTGATGTGCTTCTGGACCCCACTGGAAGCTGTCTTGTTTGCATAAAAGCTTGAAGAAAGACATAACCCGCACCCCAAGGCGCGAGATTATCCTACTAAGTGCTACCATGCAACCAGTGAGTATTTGAATGTCCTTCTGGCACTGTGGGGGCTGCGTCTTCATTATCTCTCGTATCTTCTCCAGGTTTGCTTCGATTCCACGGTGCAAGACTATGAAACCGAATAGTTTGCCTGAGGGAACGCCAAAGACACATGTCGGTACATAAAGTACCGGGGTATAGAGGATCCGAGGCAAGCGCCCCACGTGTCGGGCGGGCGAGCAGGCCCCAGCACGCGGGCGAGCGCCCCACGTGTCCGGCGGGCGAGCAGGCCCCAGCACGAGGGCGAGCGCCCCACGTGTCAGGCGGGCGAGCAGGCCCCAGATAAAGTCCCGCAATGGCTCCCCCTTTGCTGCTCGACGCCGTGGAGGTCATCCTCCATGCCCGGCTGCTCAAAGGATCCCTGAAAATTGGTGATGAACAGCTGACAGAGCTCCCTCCAAGAGCCGACTGACTCCTTGGGGAGGTTCATGAGCCACGAGCGGGCTCCACCGGTGTGGACCGTGGAAAAGTAATTAGCGAGGACCTTCTCCGAGCGCCCCACGTGTCTGGCGGGCGAGCAGGCCCTGGCACTCGGGCGAGCTCTTCACTAGCAGGACGGCCCCACTGTATAGGCGGAGTCAGGGAGACTCCTTCTTGGTAAAGGTTCATCCCACCACGGCGCGACAGGAGCATTAAATGCGGCGACGTGGGTGAGGAGGTAAAGGGATGATGATTACGGTCACAGAAGCTGTGACGGAGGACAGTGGTGACAGCGGTCATTGTAACGTTGACAGGCCAGGCGCAGACGGCTCTTCGCTGCTGGGACCGGTCGCCCCTGTCAGGCGGAAGTGACGGGCGTTCCATCTACTAGACGGGCGCGCAAGTGGATTGGTCAGAAGGGCCACTCGCACGCCAGCCCGCGCAGCAGAGCGGCACCGCCTCAGTTTTTTCTCTTTCCATCACATCAGTTGTAAATGACCTTTCCCTCTCTCCTTGAACCGACTCCGGGAAATTTAAAAGGAGAATCAAGAGAGAGAGAAGGAGGTTCTTTTCCCCTGTAAGAATTTCCCACACTCCGTATACACAGAGAAGGGCGAGAGCTCAAGCAGGAGTACGACTATTACCCTTCTTGGGGGTCCGAACTTGGGTAATCCTGGTGTCAATTGCTATTCTTATCCGCTCATCGGACCGAACCTGCTAATCGGCTAGCTTTCCCCGTGAAAATAGACAAGCGATAGTTCACGAGTTGAATCCGGTGGAAAACACGCTGTCAGTGGTGCGCCAGGTGGGGGGACCTAGCGTCAGTAAGGTTCTCGGATCTTCTTCAGATCTAAGGATGGCAAGCCAGGATCGCCCGGCCATGGCGCAAGACGGCGAGAACGTCCCACCGGTGGGCTGCGATGCCGCGGAGTTAAGCGGTCCGCATCGCGTGAGGCGTCGGCTGGCCATGGACGAGTGTACCCCGGCGTAGAACCTCTACGCTGCCAGGGCGCTCCTGGATCATCCCCGATCTCGGTAGAGCCGAACTCACCGACGCGCCGTGGCTGGCGAATCTGGCGCGGTATGTGGACGCAGCCGCGGCTGTGGTGCAGGTGTCCAGGGCGTGGGGGCTTCCGGGTCATCCCTCTGCCAGACGTCACCGCGCCATCCTCGTCGGCCTCTCGGCAGGACGGAGGAGGGACGGGAGGAGGCAAGCAAGGCACTCCCGCCTTCGACTCTTTGTGGAGGGCGCAGCGGCCAGCAAGAACTCCGGTCGCATCTGGAAGACCGCCACCAGCAGCGCGGTGAAGACCTCCGTGACAAGCTGCAATGACGCCACACTCAAGAGCATGACCGCACGGTGGCGAAAGATCGAAGTGAACAGGAGGGTTGCGCCCGACAGGGTTGCGCAGACCCCGACGATGACGACTACAGCTACGACTCCCGCCTTGACGAGGGCGACTCTTCCTTGGCGCCATTGCTGGGGCGGGGCCGAGGAACCGCTGGTCTGACAGAGGCTCCGGAGGTCCAGGACGTGGGCTGCCGCGCCTTCTCCTGGGGGCTGCGCCGCGATCGGTGGCCCGAGAAGTTCGGCCCTGCGCCCATTGAAAAGTACGATGGTACTACTGACCCTGATGAATTCCTACAGATCTATGCGATTGTGATGTAGGTGGCGGGAAGCTCGGAGAAGGTCCTCGCTAATTACTTTTCCACGGTCCACACCGGTGGAGCCCGCTCGTGGCTCATGAACCTCCCCAAGGAGTCAGTCGGCTCTTGGAGGGAGCTCTGTCAGCTGTTCATCACCAATTTTCAGGGCTCCTTTGAGCAACCGGGCGTGGAGGATGACCTCCACGGCGTCGAGCAGCAGAAGGGGGAGCCATTGCGGGACTTTATCCGGCGCTTTAGCCAAGTCCGCAACACGATCCCCGACATCTCCACCGATGCCATCATCACCGCCTTTCAGAGGGGCGTCACCGACCACAAGGTGAAGGACAAGATGGCCACCCACAAGATCAGAACGACGGAGGAGTTATTCTTTTTGGCACACAAGTGCGTCTTGCAGGCGGAAGCCCACACCCGTCCATCAGAGCGGGCAGGTGGAGCCGCAGGAGGTGAAGCCAGGACCTCTAAGGGTTTTGGCAGCAAGGACAAGAAGAGGCGCAAGGCAGGCGAGACCGGGCAGGTCTTGGCCGCCGAGCGCGATCAAGAAGGAGACGTTTCGCGGTGCGACGGGTGCCTCGGATAGAGAAATGACGGCGGAGACCGCCGCCGCAATCCAGACAGTCCACGCGCGGGGCGACCTGGCGGCCGTGACGACCGTCGGGCGCGAGACACCAGGCGAGACGATCGTCGCGGCGAGTGGGACGGAAGGGTTTATTGCCGGATCCATCGGAGCAACGCTCATGACTTGGCTGTTTGCCAGGTGGTGAGCAAGATTGTGGAGCAGCGCGTATAGGAAAGGCAGCCGCCGCGGGACGGCGATGACAAAGACCCCGCTACGCTTGGTTTTCAGTGCTCGGACCGGGAGCTGGTGTTCATCCACGGCGGCTCCGCCACATATCCTTCTAACACGAGCTTCAAGCGGGTGATGCGGGAAGTTTGCGCTGTTGTCCCTAGCACGGGGTCCGCAAGGCAGCTGGTGCGGTCGGATCAGTCCATCACATTCAGTCAGGCCGATCACCCCATAAGCACCGCCGGCCTGGGACATCTCCCGATTGTGGTTTCGCCCACAGTCCGGAATGTTAAGCTTGGGCGAGTGCTAGTAGACGGAGGGAGTTCCGTCAAACTCCTATCCGCCCGGGTTTCCCGGGCGTTGCAGATTCAAGAGCGGGAGCTGCGCCCAGCGCTCCCCTTCTTGCGTTTTCGCACGCTGATATGTTGCACCTGCATTCTTAAGACCAAAAGGCATCACCGTGTAGTAAAAATTACAGCTTGGCGTTCTGAAAGCGGTGTCGATCGCATGTTCGGGATCCATCTTGATTTGATTGTAACCCGATGATCCATCCATGAAGGAGAGAGAACCATGGCCAGTGGTCGCATCGACCACCATCTCCGTGATTGGGATGGGGTAGTCATCCTTCGGACAACCTCTATTTAAATCACGAAAATCGACACATACTCGGATTTGACATTTCTTCTTCTCCACGGGTACGATGTTGGCAAGCCACCTAGGATATTGCACCTCTTTGATAAAACCTGCAGTTATTAGTTTATCAACTTCAGCTATTACTTGTTGCTGGAATTCTGGTCGTAGGCGCCGTGGCGTTTGTTTGACCGGTCGGTACTGAGGATCAATCGCCAACTTATGAGTGGCAACACAGGGATCTAAACCCGGCATCTCCTTGTATGTCCAAGCGAAACAATCTTTGAATTCCAATAGAAACTGGCGGTAATCCTCACACTCCTTCTCAGTAAGCGTCGCGCTCACAAAAGTAGGACGTGGATCATCTTGTGTACCAATATTTATCTCGGCAAGCTCATCGATTGTGGGTTGCCCGCCATCTTCGAGTTGTTCCGGTGCTGAAGTAATTTCAACCACCTCCTCGAACTCGATAGGTTCATTAGCGAGACAAAGCCATTGAGGACCATAAGGTGAGAATTCCCCTTCGGTCACAGCCGTTGCGGAAATCATATGACAAGCGGCCCTCGGCACATCTTGGGACCCGTTATCTTCACTTTTACTTTCCATGAACACAGGCATCATCATCTGTTGAAATATGGCGCCCATGTTGTTCATTCCATGTGGCATCCTTACATCATCCTGAACACTGAGAACATTATGAAATATGGACTTACCGAAATGTTGGGGCATAAGGCACCCATATGTATGGCTACCTGTCATGAGTTCTACCAATCTCGACTTCATTACCACGGCAGTGAAGCACGAAGTAACTCGTGAGGAGCTACCGACATCTTCATCTTCCAAGTCCGAAGACTCGGGCTTGATATAACCCAATCCATACTTTGGTTAAAATCTATGTTTACCCCCTTTATTGATGAAACGTTCTGCTTGTTTCCACCTTTCCTCGCATATGACGGGCGGAGGTGGAACCTTGTTATCATCCCGGATATCCATGCCAGCCTTCTTTAAAAGACGAACCATTCGGGGTTCAGCCTTGAGCGTAGCTAGCACATCTTCTGTTGGAGAGGACATATTAGGCATATCAAAAATAGACTCACTTAGATGATTGGCTTAAGCCTTTCGTTTATTACTTTAAACATGGCAGCCTATCGGATGATCCAGTCCAGCGGCGCCAACTTCAACGTCGACTCCCTTTCTATGTCTTTCAGGCTGGTGTCTTATACCGGCGTTCTCATGGACAAGAAATTCTTCTTCGATGCGTTAATCATGAAGAAGCCGAACGCATACTCCAAGAGGTTCATCATGGTGTTTGTGGTGGTCATCAAAGTGGCCCCAAAATGTATCATAGCATAAAACTTGCAGGGTATTTTTGGCCCGGCATCATGGCAGATTGTTTAAAGATGGCAAGGTCATGTCATAATTGCCAGATCCATGGTGATTTCAAGCACCTACCGCCAGCTCGTCTCCATCCTACAATTCCTTCGTGGCCTTTTGATGCCTGGGGGGTCGACGTAATAGGGCCTATTGACCCTCCCTCTTCGAGAGGTCATTGTTTCATTCTTGCAGCTACAGATTACTTCTCCAAGTGGGCTGAGGCTATCCCCCTACGTGAGGTGAAAAGCGACAACGTCATCAATTTTCTGGAGCGTCACATCATCTATCGCTTCGGAATCCCACGCCGAGTCATGTCCAACAATGGTAAGGCCTTTAAATCTAACAAGATGTACACGTTCATGGAGAAGTACAAGATCAAGTGGAGCTATTCTTCTGGTTACTATCCGCAAGCCAATGGTGCGATTGAAGCATTTAACAAGACTCTTGACAAGATCTTGAAGAAGACGGTAACCAAACATAAAAGAGATTGGCATGACCGTCTCTATGAAGCTCTATGGGCGTACCGTGTCACTATGCGTACCCCAACACAAGCCACCCCGTTTTCCCTTGTCTATGGGAGTGAGGCGGTTTTACCTCTTGAGGTTCAGCTACCTTCTTTGCAGGTGGCTATTCATGAAGGACTTACTACTGATGAGCAAGTCAAATTGAGATTTGAAGAGCTCGATGCTGCGGAAGAGAAGCGCCTCCAAAACTTGGAATTATACAGACAAAACATGGTCAGAGCGTATGATAAACTTGTTAAGCAGCGTGTGTTTAGGAAAGGGGAGCTAGTATTGGTACTTCGGCGACCCATCATCATCACGCACAAGGTGAAAGGTAAGTTTGAACCAAAATGGGAGGGACCATATGTTGTCGAGCAGGTTTATGATGGTGGAGCCTACCAGCTCGTTGATTCACAAGGAGTCCGACCCATGCCGCCAATCAACGGTAAGTTTTTAAAGAAATATTTTGTTTGATGTTTTTGCGAGTTTACCTTCGCCTCTTCCTCTTTTCTCCCTAACAATAAAATTTGAAAGGACGATTTCTGCCCCTTTTTCATGGTTCTTCTCTGGGTTGGGTTTTCCCTTTTGAAACTGGGTTTTATTTCTCTGAATAAATCCATAGTGCAAATATCATTGCATTTGTGGGTTTGTTTTTTTTTATTTATAAAAGATGAAGATCATCTAAATAAAACGGCTTTTCCATACCGCATCTTGCTGGTCAAAGTTGAGTGGTCTGCCTTAGAACTTTTCAATTAATGTCAAAGTGTGTTCATGATTGATTGGGCTTGCAATTAAAATGATTCACAATTTGCACGTGAGGCTCTTATAATGCTCAATTTTCTGGGGCAGCAGAGTGACTACTTGGGTTACTTCGAAATGATGAAATCTCCATACTGTTTTGCTTCTCGACAGTCTCAGACCTTTGGAGACGTCAGGCTGCAGGGGCAACCTATAGCGAAAAGATGCACAAAGTGCCACCCCTATTAGTCTCATCAATATCAAAGCTCCGGGATGAAACATAGGAAAAGATGCAAGAGAAGGCTGCCCGACTGGTCAAAGTCCACTCGGTGTGTAGCTACTTGTCGCCCTGAAAGCATGTAACAAGGGCACATAAAAAAATCAGCTTGCGAGGCTTAGGTAGTCCACAAAAGCGGAAGGGTCATTCTCCAAATTCTCAGCGCAAAAAAAAAAAGTGGGGCAAAAATAAATGTACCCCTGTTCATGCAAGTGAGCAAGTCTCATTCATTTGAAGGAGGAGTTTGCCCGTTCGGTAACCTCGGCAAAATTCAAAGCAAGGGTTTCAGTTCAATCCTCCTACCCATCACCAAATTCTAGCCACACATAAGTCTCTCGGTTCGATGAGATTGTGAGTGAGAAGTAAAATCATGTTGTGGTGGCATTTCGTCATGTAGAAAGGCTGGAGGATGTCTCTTTGATGCCTTTTGAAATTTTTAGCAAAGTACGATGCTCTCACACACGTACACTTAATAATGAAATAATAAAGATTGCTAAGTTGCAAAATATTATGTTCATGCAATGATGTTTCCTGGTTAAGATCTTTGGCAGACTATTCTAAGACTATTCATATAGCATATGTGTCTTGGAAAGGTCAACATTTAAAAAAAATAAAAAAATAAAAAAATGACCATCGCCGGTTTTATTCTTGTGCTTTTGTTGTTCAATTTGACCAAAGGCAATTCTTTTTAATTATCAGTGTCGATTCGCAGTGTCCCTTTATATACTAACATGCAGGTTACGATGGTTTGCCGGCACCTTCATGTTAATATAGTGGATCACACCTTTCATTGACGAGAAGTTCGCCGATGGTTTTCCGGTGCATCATCATAAATTCAGCCCTTCATCGTGGCGTAGTTTCATGTGGCATCGAGGCCGATGGTATTTCCGGTCTCGCGATTGCTAGTTTTATGTGGCATCGAGGCCGATGGTATTTCCGGTCTTGCGATTGCTAGTTCCATGTGGCATCGAGGCCGATAGTATTTCCGGTCTTGCGATTGCTAGTTCCATGTGGCATCGAGGCCGATAGTATTTCGGTCTCGCGATTGCTAGTTTCTTGTGGCATCAAGGCCGATGGTATTTCCGGTCTTGCGATTGCTAGTTCCATGTGGCATCGAGGCCGATAGTATTTCCGGTCTCGCGATTGCTAGTTTCTTGTTGCTAGTTTCTTGTGGCATCAAGGCCGATGGTATTTCCGGTCTCGCGATTGCTTTAAGTTAATGGGAGCAGTGTAACACGCCAGTGCGGCCAGTGTGAAGCTGTGAAACCCTTCGGTCTGATCAAAAGGTACCGCAGTAATGGTCATGATTGGATCGATAAAACTCCTTCGAAGTTGTGACGCAGTGATATGTCTTGATTTCGAAGATTAATGATTTATCCTTTGCATAAATGCAACATGTGCCGCGAAGGATATCCTTTGGCATGATTTTTCACCATGTGATTAAAGGTGAACTTGCTAAAACCAAGCATTGGATTTATTTTATTTTTTATTTTTTAAAAAAGGCAGCTATGTTTTTGGTTTTCCAATCTCAACAGCGCCAAAATGTTGTTAATCTTTTCTTATGTGAGAAGTTACTAACTGGCAGTCTCATTAGACGCTGGTATTTTCTGTTCAACAATGAGAAGGTTTGTCCGATGAGCTAGATGATTGTGGGTGCTCGCCAATTAGCCCCTAATTGTTGATTACATATTAATGTCAAACAAGTCGTAGTCAAATTCAATATGACATTGACTATCTGCTTCCACTCAGGTGCAATTGTTGCAAAGGTAATATTATTTGTGGCATGGTTTTTTGCTGCAATTCTTAAAATTACATGACTATTGAAAAAAAAAAAGGGGGCAGCCGTGCTACGCGCCATTGAAAATTTTCACCAATTTGAATTCGAGTGCGTTCCTCCTCAAACTCAAATTGGTGGGGGCATTTGTTTAACGTGAAAATTTTATTTTTTTAATGCTGATAATTTATTTATCGCATTATCGAATAATTGATCAGAGGATAATTATTAACAAATGTGCAGCAACCTTTTATTATTATTTTTAAACACTGATTAAAAGATAATGACGGTGCTTATCTTCAATAACTAACATACAACAGCCGATCCATTTTCTCTCTACACGTGACCAACAAATTCCATGCACCGGATCCTCTTTTTCCGGCCTTTCCCCTGCCTATAAAACATATCTCACGTCACACACAAAAGGGGCGAGGACGAACTCCCTTCTACAGATCGTTTTCTCTGCAGGTTCTTCACGGCAAGGGGGTCTCTTCTGCACAACACACAAAGGCTTTTCCTCTCTTCTCTGCAGGTCGCAAGCACGAGACTCTCTTTCTACAGGTTGCACACGGCGTGTTCAACGAAATCTGAATCAAAGAAGCAAGGAGATGGAGAATGGGATTGTAGATGGATGACCTTTCTATTCTCCTTCTACCTCTATCTTCTTCATTGCAGGGATGAACAGGAGAGCGCCGCCATCAGCCCACGCCCTTCACCGGCATGCCCCCTGGTCGTCGCCACCCACGCGCCGCCCATAGCCGGTGCCGCCCCTGGCCGGCGCGCGCCAACGCCGATGCGCCCCACGTACTGCCGCCCCTAGCCGGCGCCGGCGTCGCCCCCAAGCCGTCGCCGCCCCCTGGCCGCCGCACCTAGCCGGCGCCGCCCCCAAGCCACCGCCACCCCTAGCCGGCGCCGCCCCCAAGCCGTCGCCGCCCCTGGCCGCAGCCCCATGGCCGGCGCCGCCTGGCCGACCTCCTCACTCTCTCTCTCTCTCTCTGGATGAAAACACGCTGTGGAATGAGCTGTGCACAGGGAAGAAGGGGAATTTAGGGATTTTGGCACTTTTGCAATCTAGTCCCTGGATTTTGTGATTAATTTGATAAGGGTGCTGGAACCTTATTTTAGCCCCTTTGAGGATCAATTGAAGAAGGAAGATCGAATCAGAGAAACCAAGATGGAGAACGGGATGGCAGGTGCATAACTTTGCCAAACTTTTGTCTTCAATGTAGGGAAGAACAGGGAGCCCGTCGCCGTGTGCCCCACGCGCTGGTGCATTGCCATGCCCCTACCGTCGTCGTGCGCCGCCCCATGCTGCCGTCGGGTCGATATGTGCCGCCGCCGCCATCCCTAAGCCGGCGCCGCTCCTGGCTGACACGCCTCCATGGCCGACGTCGCCACTCCTCTCCTCTCTCTCTACAGGTTTCTCCACCACGAGGTCACCTCACAGGTCGCCGCCGTGCGCCGCCTCTGCCGGCGCCGCCCTGACCGGCGCGCCTCATGTGCCCGCGCGCCGCTCGGCTCTCCAGTGCGCCCCAACGCCGAGCGCCGTCTCTGTACCTGGCTGCCGGCGCCGCCCAAGCATCTCCAGTTGCCGGCGCCGCCTCTGAACGGGACGCCTCGCCGGCGCGCCTCACGCGCCCGCGCGTCGCCCGCCTTCTGGCCGCTGCCCTAGCCGGCGCCGCCCCTGACCGACGCGCTCCATGGCCGACGCCGCCGTGTGCCGCCCTGCCGGCCTCCTCCTCCCTTCTCCTCACTCTCTCTCTCTGTTTAGAGGGCACGATGTCAATGGATGCACAGGGAAGAAGAAGATGGGGAATAAGGGGATTTCACACTTTTGCAATCTAGTCCCTGGATTCCGTGTACCAGAGGAGATAACGGGAGGCAGTAACGGGAGTTGAGGGGAGGCCGACGGAGTGGTAAAAAAAGAAACAAAAGGATCTTTGGATGGTATTAAAGTGAACAAGTTCTTTCGGTGGTATAAATCAAAACTATAGATCTTTCGATGGTATAGAACCAATTTTGCCTAGAATTATATAACCCCTATATCTCGTATTATCGTTATATGTTGTCCATCCAGCATAATCACATTTGCATTGGGGTGCTAATGTAGTCTGGCCCCCTATTTTGTTAATTTGTATCATCAGCATCTATAATTTAAAGGGAGCTTAACCTTGATTTAGCCCCATATTCATACGTGCTTTAAATATTTGAATAATCATGTACTTGCTACTAAGGTGCTTATAAATTATAGTCAAGCCCTGTTTTCATGTCGTTCCTATTTTGTAGTCTATCTAACATTCTCATATTTGATATAGGGTGTTAGACGATAAGTCAACCCCTAAATACACCAATCATATTTTGATCTGTTATAGGGTGCTAGCTGGTTTTAATTTAGCCCCATGTTCATCTCTGCATTAAATAAGTCTTTTGGACTCAAAATATTATACAAGGTGCTTACGAAATATACTCGAGCCCGTTGATTTTCTATTCAATAATTACGACATGATGTCCAAAATGGGAGCTATAAATCTTGAATGCCCCGTAGTTACGTAAACATCAAATAAGCGATGCGTCTTTACTCGATTCAATATTTATTGTGATCTACTGCAGGTCGGTCGATGCAATATTTATTGTGATCTACTGCAGGTCGCTACATTCCCATGATGTGCCGAACGGGAGCTATAAATCTTACAATGTCCCGAAGTTACATAAAATATCAAAACTACAATATCCAATGTGATCTATTGCAGGTCGCTGATGAATATATGTCAATATATCTTGCAGATCTATCTTTGCAGAATTATCCAACCCGACGAAGCTGTGTTATCGCCCAGTTGGTCAAGCCTAGCATATCTATGCATGTTTTGATTTCAGGTTATACACATATCCCAGTTGTGCCGTTCGAGATTGATGAGGCCAAACGACATAGGCGGGCGAGGTCTATCGTACAACGACTTCGCTATCTTCGGCGCATGGTTACATACGACCATGGTTGCTGCCGGCGCCATTTACTTTGTTTATCATCTATTGCATGGTCACATACGACCATGGTTGCTGCCGGCGCCACTTACTTTGTTTATTATCTATTTTCTCTGCATGCATAGTGACTACAGGCGAAGACCGATGTCGATGATAACACAGCTTAATCGGAGGTATTCTGTGTGATTTATCTTGCAGATGTAATTAACCGGGAGACCTTCCGAGGTCCCGGGAACAGCGACCTTGCAATCGCCCATGTTAGATGTTCTTATCTACAGGCTATGGAGCGCAAATGTATCGGGAGACTGTATTTTATTCCAATAATAAAATATCTGATTTCCCGTATTTAATATTTCTTTTGTGTATTTATATACACTGGCACGCCCGCATATTATTTTATTCTCACCCGTGGCCGCCGAGTTTCGCGTTGCGCATAAGCCATTAAAAAAGGGAAAAAATGCCCGAAACACCGTGCCATCCTCGAGCTTCGACGTCGAGGCCTTCGTCCATGAACCGCTTCACCAACACGGTACCACTTCACTAACGAAACCCTCCCCACGAGCGGGGTCACCCATTGTGTGAACCGGGTGCTTCCACTTCGCCGGAGACGAAGTCAGAGGGAAACCGTGGTCGACGTCAACACCAAGCATGTGGTTGCCAAGTTGCCGACGTCAACACCAAGGTTCAAGTCTCCGGCGGTCCGCGTCCAAGCTGAAGACTCTGTCGTGAACCTTGTACAAAATACCTCTTGAGCGGAGGTCGGCACCTACCAAGGTGCCGTGGTGTCGGGATAGCCCTCGACGTGTGAGGGAGCCCGGCCTCGGTATGAGGGTCCAAAGCGAGCCCGGGGCTTTGCCTCTGAAAGCTTCCCGAGTAAGTTGCCAGCTAGGGACGAGAGTGTCCCGGTCAATCTTTGAGTGATTCGGCATTGTGGAGTAGGTGCTTGCACCGAACCACATAAAAAATCGTGAGTCTCCCTTTTCACTTCCGCATCTATATTTTCGTATTTATATTGCTTCGGTTATTGCTTATTAGGAGTAGCTCTTCGTTTCCGCATCGCTCTACTTTTTAGAGTTATGCAAATTAGAAGTAGTTGGTTGGGTAACTTTTAATTTGACTAAAAGAAAGAAAAACTATAAAAAAAATTAGATAAAACTTGCCTCTTCACCCCCCTCGAGGCCTTCGATTCCTTCAAGTGGTATCAGAGGCAAGTACCCTCCATCTACTTGGCTTAACCGCTTAGGGTAAAATGCTGACGGGGGTAGTGTGGCCGGGAACAGGATCCCATTGTTCTCTGGCACACACTTTGGTCATTAGAAGATCAAGATGACAGCTTACATTCAATCACTAGGTCATCAAGTGTGGGAAGTGGTAGTAAAACCATTAGGCTTTGAGGTTGACAAAGATGTTGGTCCCACTCTGGAGCAATATGCAAAATTAGACCAAGATGCTAAGGCCAAAAATGCCTTGTTCTCTGCTTTGAGCTCTGAAGTGTTTGAGAGAGTTAGCAACTTGCCCACTGCTCATGTCATTTGGACAACACTAGTGCAAATCCACGAGGGCATAGACAAGGTTAAGGAAGAAAAGATAGCTGTTCTTAGGAGGTGCTTTGATCTCTTTGAAATGCGTCCCAGGAAAGATGCAAATGATATGTACACTTGGCTTAACCAAATGGTGAACGAGCCCAAGGGGCTCGGGTTCACCATGACTAACGTGGATGTATGCAGGAAAATGATGGCCATTCTTCCAAGAGAAAGGCACAAGGAGTTTGTCCTTCTCAAGAGCCAGGAGGCCAAGTCAGCTTCTCCTGGCGAGCTTTTGGGAAAGCTCGTCGCCTACAAGATGCTGCTGCAGGATGAGAAGGATGATGGATCTTCCAAGCTCAAGGAGAAGACCATTGCCCTCAAGGTCAACACATCCAAGCCAAGTGGGAAGCACACCTCCAACAACTCCAACAAGTCCGTGTCTGGGAGTGGCCAAGGAAGCCCAAGCTTAGTCCTCATGGTGAGAGGGCTTGTCAAAGACTTCAGGAGGTTCACCAAGAGGAACGTCAAGGACAAGAGGGCGCTTGCCTCTATACGTTGCTATGAGTGCAACGAGCGCGGCCACATCGCTTCCGTTTGTCCAAACAAGAAGAAGAACATGGACAAGGGAAGCAGGGGCGAGGACAAGAGCAAGCCCAAGAACAAGACCAGGAGGTACAAGTCTGGTCTTCGCCGCACCGACAAGAAAGGCAAGAAGAAAGCCTTTGTCGGCGAGTGGGAGACCGACAACTCCACGAGCGATGAGTCCTCTACTTCCTCTACATCAAGTGAAGGTGGCACCACGGAGAAGACCAAGGACAAGGCCAAGGCACCGATCGGGGTCACTCTACCCGAGTCGGTGCCTCCACCACCTGCTCAGCTACTAGCAGGCTTGGTGGCAGCAGCTACTTTTGACGACGATGCGGGCTGGGAGTCCGACATCGAGTTCGTCCCTGAGCCAGTTCTTCCGCCGCGGTGCTTGATGGCACACTCCTCCAAGGCCGATGATGAGGTGAGTATCTCAGCTGCTTCTGATTCCACCTCTTCCTCCTGTCCTTTTGAGGAAGGTACTCCTGAATACATGGAATGGGTATGGAGTCTAGATGGGAAGGGAGAATACTTGTCTTGGACTTTCATGAACAAGTATGAAAATCTTAAAGTGAAACATGATGAGGTGTGCAAAGAACGTGACAGCCTAGATAACATGGTAACTAGGCTGCTAGAGCAAAGAAACAACCTAGAAGATCAAGTTGATATGCTTGTTGCTAGAAATGCTCTAGATAGCATTATCAATGCCATTCCTACATTTGAATATGCGTCTAGTCTAGAAAATGATGATGTGCTTGCTTGTGACACACCTGCTTCACCCGCAAGCACTTAATGCCATTTCTTGTGATCCTTTGACTGTTGCACCACCTAGTGATACACCACCAATTGTTTTGCTCACACATCCTGGCAATGTTGGAAATTTTCCTACTTCACCTGTTACTACTAATAATGATTTGCTTGTGCCTCAGACTGAAATATCTAATGTACCTAGTGATAGCTCAATTCCTGCTAGCTTGTGTGATGATACTCCTATTTCACTTGCTCCCACACCCACACCATTATCTGTTGCACCTAGCACTAGTTACAAGCAAAAATCTGTTGCTCCTGTTGAATCTTTGCTTTTGAGCATGCCTTCTAGTTCAAATGCTTGTGCTAGTAGCTCTGTTGCAGTTGCATCTACTTCTAGTGGTTCAAAGGGTAATGGGGGCCTATGTGATCCCGACCATTGCAAGGGTGCATTGGCGGCAAGGGAGTTGATAATAGAAAATGGCGAGCTTGTGAGAGAAAATGGTGAGCTTAGGGCTAAGATTACTAAGCTAGATGGATTGGCTAGTGAGAACAGTGAGCTGAGAGCCAAGTTGGCTAAGTTTGAGGTTAGGAGCTTTGAGGGGAGTTTGGCCCTGGATAAGATGCTCTAGGACCAAAGACCTGTCTCTAACAAGAGTGGCTTGGGATTCACTCCCGTGAAAAAACCCAAGGGGAGAAAAGGAAAGGGTGCTGGTCCTCATGCATCTGCAGGCGCCGATACCTCTCGTGCCACACCTAGAGGAAGCACCTACTACCACTCGTGGCAATACACCAGAACTCCACCTCCTAGACAACAAGCACCTAACACGTAGCAGCCTAGAGCATGGGATAGGAATAGGCAATGGGAAAACCCAAGGGCTAGAGTGTGAGTTGCTAGAACTGGAGTGAACAATAGGCAAATCACTTGGGACACTAGCAAAGGGGACTCTTGGGGTAGATACCCTGTCTGGATAGGTAGGCAGAACATGTGGGATGGGTATAGGCAAGAGAGTAGCTACAGGCAGCCTAGACCTTACTACCTACCATCTAGGTTCCAGGGGGAGCCTAGAGGCTTTGTAGGTTGGAGAGCTCCACCTAGAGCACCACCTAAGGCACAGACTAGACCTTACAGGTGGACCACACCAAACCCAAGTCTTCATAGGAATCACTTAGAGCTAGATGGAAACTACATGCTCAGGATAGGTGAGCATGGTAGGATAGTAGCTAGATTTGTGGGTCGTCCAGAAGAGAACGACCACATGGCACGTGTGTGGGTCAGGAAGTCACTTGTTGATTCCTTTGCTGTTTCTAAGACTAACCCTAGGGGACCCATCAAATGGGTTCCTGAGTCCTCGAAGTGACTTTTTCTTGTGTTTTTGAGTGCAGGTGAACTACAGGGCCGACGGCCGTCACTGGGTCATGGACAGTGGGTGCACACAATATATGACGGGCAATGCACAGTTGTTCACCTCACTCGGGGAAGAAGGCAACTTCCCAAGGAAGATAACCTTTGGTGATGGGAGCCGCAGTCGAGTGATTGGATCCGGGGAGGTATACATTTCTCCAAAGCTTTCAATTCAGAATGTCCTCCTCATTGAAACATTGCATTATCATTTGACCTCCATTGCCCAGTTGCTCGACCTGGGGTTCCATTGTCATGTCTCACCAACTGAAATGAAGTTTTTGGATAAAGATGAAGATTGAAGATAAAGATCACTCGGGATACGCGTGGCTTGAGCCGCAAGGGAGTTCCTGAGGATATAATCTATCTCCATGTAATTAGCAGATCAACACGTGCATTCCATGTAACTACATACCAGAATTAGTTATTAGGGATCCCGAGATATCCTGTAACTCTATCTCCCCCTACGCTATATAAAGGGAGGGGGTAGAGGCCATCGGCATATAGCTCTGATAGGCATCTAAGTCTACAGCGCATAGCATCATCTTGCATCCCGCATCTTGATTCACCACATAATCCCAGAACACAGGAAGTAGGGTATTACCTCCTCCGTTGAGGGCCTGAACCTGTCTAACCCTGCCTTGTGTTAGCCATCTGGCTTGGTTCTTGATTAGCGTCCCCTCGTACAAATTCATTGCCGGTGGTGACCCCCCAGTTAGTCACCTGCCGACACAGGGCGCATCTGGAAGACCGCCACCAGCGGAGCGGGGGAGACCTCCACGACACGCTTCAGCGCCGTCGTCGGAGGAAGCAGGCCCGAACGGCGCGTGAGGATCCGGAGGGCCACGGGGTAATTCCCGTGCAGACCCCGACGATCATGACGACGACTACGGCTATCGCGAGGACAACGCATCTTCCCGGTCCTGGCGATCCTCAAGCTGAGAAGGAGGCGAGCAAGTCCACCCCGCATACGGGGCCGGGTGTAGAGCGTTCACGAAGGACCTGCGTCGTGTCGTGTGGCCCAGCAGGTTTCACCCAGCCGCCATTGAGAAATACGACGGTACCACTAATCCTAAGGAGTTCTTGCAGATCTACACTACGATGGTGCAGGCGGCTAGTGGCTCTGAAAAAGTCATGGCTAATTACTTCCCCACGGTCCTGACCGGTGGGGCCCGGTCGTGGCTGATGAATCTGCCCACAAGTTCCGTGGGCTCGTGGAAGAGCTGTACAAGCTTTTCGTCACCAATTTCCATGGCTCTTTCGACCAGCCGGGGGTGGAGGATGACCTACACGCCCTAGAGCAGAAAAAGGAGGAGTCGCTGCGGGATTTCATTCGACGATTCAGCCACTGCCGCAACACGATCTCCAGGATAGCCGACGAAGCCATCATCACCGCCTTCAGGCGAGGCGTTCACGACCGCAAGATGGGGAGAAGATGGCCACGCATGTGATCACCACCACCAGCAAGCTCTTCCGTGTGGCGCACAAGTGTGCGCGGGCGGCGGAGGCCCGGGACCACCCGTTTGGCCAGGCGGGTGGTGGAGGAGTTGACGCCAGTACTTCCAAGAATCCCGGTGGCAAGGATAAGAAGAAGCGCAAGGCGACCGAGGGCGGGCATGCCTTGGCCGTCGAGCGTGATCCAAAGGAGGATAGGGCACGGCGTGACGGCCGACGCTAGCAGTAGGGCAACAGGCGCCGGGAGCATCGGAACGACCGCGATGGTCAGCGCGGTGACCACCGTGATGAACCAGGGGGCGGGGATACTGTCCCATCCATCGGTCGAGAGCTCACGATCTGGCGGATTGCCAGGTTGTGAGCAAGATAGTGGAGCAGCGGCTCCAGGAGCGCCGTTCGCCGAAGGACGGCAAGGACGAGGATCCTGCGCAGCTGGGCTTCCAGCGGGCGGAGCATGAGGTGGCGTATATCCACGAAGGTTCCGCTACCTACCCTTCCAACACGAAGTACAAGCTGATGATGAGGGAGGTGTGCGCCGCCGTGCCAAGTCTGAGGTCGAGAAGGCAGCTGAGGTGGTCGAAGGAGCTGATCACCTTCAGTCAGGCCGACCACCCAGAGAGCACTGCCGGCCTGGGTCACCTTCCGATCGTGGTGTCGCCCACGGTCTGGAACGTGAAGCTCGGGCGGGTGCTGGTGGATAGGGGAGTTCTATAAATCTCCTGTCCTCCCCGGAGTACACGGCCCTGCAGATACCGGAACGCGAGCTGCTTCCAGCGCTTCCGTTCTACGGAGTTACCCTGGGGGCTGAATCAGTGCCCTTGGGACGCGTCAGTTTTCCCGTGACCTTCGGGGACTCAGGCAACTTCCGTACGGAGATGGTCGACTTCGAGGTCGCCAACTTCGATCTCCCATACAACGCTTGGCTTGGTCGACCGGCGTTGACCAAGTTTATGTCGGTAACCCACTATGTGTACATGGTGGTGAAGATCCCGGGGGCCCGGTGGCCCCATCGTCATCAAGGTGGATAAGCCTGAAGCCCTCCGATGTGATCGGAGAGCCCTAGACTTGGCGGGCGCTGTTTGTGCGCAATCGTCAGGTGCCTCTGTCCCATGCGCTCCTCCGGCGAAGACCCGTGCCTCTCCTGGTTCATCCGGCGAGGTTAAGGCGGTCTCCCTAAGTAGTGCTGAGCCCGCCAGGACTATCAAGGTGGGCGCCAACCTCAGTGCCAAATAGGAAGACGCGCTCGTCACCTTCCTCTAGTCTAACGCAGACGTGTTTGCCTGGCAACCGTCCGACATGACTGGGGTCTCCAGGGAGGTGATTGAGCATCGATTGGCTACGCTCCCAAGCATGCGCCCGATCATGCAGAAGGTCCGGCGACAGTCGCTGGAGCGGCAAGATGCCATTCGCGAAGAGGTGGACAAGCTGTTGAGCGCGGGGATCATCAGAAGGGTCGCTCATCCCGAGTGGCTCGCCAACCCCGTGCTCGTCAAGAAATCCAACGGGCCCTGGAGGATGTGCGTGGACTTCACCGACCTCAACAAAGCGTGCCCAAAGGACCCGTACCCACTCCCCTGCATCGACCTTATCATCGATTCCACGGTGGGATGTGAGTCGTTGTGCTTTTTGGACGCGTACTCCGGATACCACCAGATTAGCATGGCACTGGAAGACGAAGAGAAGACCGCTTTTGCAACCCCAATGGGCGTGTATTGCTATACCAGAATGGCTTTTGGGTTAAAAAGTGCCGGCTCGACATATCAACGCGCTATGCATATTGCTCATCGGTCGCAGGTTGGGAGGAACCTCGAGGTGTATCTTGATGACCTCGTGGTAAAGGAGAAAAAGAGTGAGGAGTTGATCGGCGACCTGAAAGAAACTTTCGCTAACTTGCGGAAGTACTTCATCAAGCTCAATCCGGAGAAGTGCGTGTTTGGCTTCCCGTCTGGCAAGCTGCTAGGATACCTCGTGTCCCATCGTGGCATAGAGGCAAAGCCGGACAAGATCGCCGCCATCGAGCACATGAAGCCGCCCACTCGTCTCAAGCAGGTGCAGTGCCTTGCCGGCTGCTTAACATCCCTGGGTCGGTTCATCGCCCGCCTAGGGGAGAAAAGCCTACCCCTATTCAAGCTTTTGAAGAAGACCAATCATTTTGAGTGGAATGAGGAGGCGCAGCCGGCATTCAAAGGTTTGAAGAAATATCTGTCCTCCCCTCCAGTACTTATCGCGCCGGAGCCAGGAGAGCCACTTTGGCTGTATATCGTGGCCACCCCTGAGGTGGTCAGTGCGGCGCTGGTGGTGGAAAGGGGAGGTGTGCAGAGACCGGTTTATTATGTCAGCAAGGTGCTTCATGATGCCGAGACTAGATATTCGCAGCACCAGAAGATGCTGTATGCTGTGCTGATGGCGTCAAGGAAACTGCGGCACTACTTCCAAGGACGAGAAATCACGGTGTACACGAAATACCCGCTGAGGGAGATCCTCCACAACCGAGAAGTAGAAGGCCGCGTGGCCAAATGGTCTATGGAGTTGGGGGAGTTCGACCTCAAGTTCGCCCCCGTACCGCTATTAAGGGCCAAGCATTGGCGAAATTCGTCGCTGAGTGGTCTTCTATCGCCCCCGAGGCTGAGGGGCTACCTACTGCCCCGCCCTGGACTCTCTTCTTCGACGGCTCCTTCAGGCTTGAAGGCGCGGGGGCTGGGGTGGCGCTGGTCTCCCCAGCAGTGGACATCCTCCAGTACATAGTGGTTTTGGACTTCAAGGCCACCAACAATGTTGCCGAGTACGAGGGGCTGCTCGCCGGCCTACGCGCCGCTGTTGCGCTGGGCGTGCAGCGTTTGCAGGTCAAAGGTGACTCTCTCCTTGTCATCAATCAAGCGCGGAGGGAATTCCAGTGTCCGGACCCTACCATGGTGGCGAACTTAGCGAAGGTGCGCAAGATGGAGCGTCACTTTGAAGTATTGGGTTTCGAGGACGTCCCCAGGCGTGACAATCATCTCGCCGACGCCCTCGCACAGCTCGCCTCCTCGCGACCTCTGTCCCGGTCGAAGTCTTTGAAGAAAGGCTGCCATGGCTGTCCATCGCAACCCCCGGACCTGGTGGGGACGACGTTGTAGCAGCCTCAACCTCCAACCCAGGGAGGGAAAGTGGAACAACTACCGAGGCGGTTAGGCTGGAAACGCTAGGCCAGGCGGAGTACATCGGCAGCCACCGTGTGGTAGCCACCCTTGGCCGGGAAGGTACGTGGATGGATCCGATCCAAGCCTTCCTGCGGGACCAAGTGATCCCCGACGATGATGCCTCAGCCGAGAAGATTGTGCGAAAGGACAAGCGCTACGACCTGATAGGTGGGACCTATATCGTTAGGGCGGAAACGGAGTTCTTCTGAAGTGCATCACTCGGGAAGAGGGGGCAGAGTGCTCTCCGATATCCATGGAGGCATGTGCGGAAGCCATGCGAGTAGTCGCACCATGGTCGGCAAAGTGCACCGTCAGGGATTCTATTGGCCCACTGCTCTCCAGGATGCCTTCGAGCTGGTACAGAGATGCGAAGCGTGTCAGTTTCACGCTAGACAGATCCGCCAACAGGCCCAGGCTCTGCAAACCATCCCGCTCTCGTGGCCGTTCGCGGTCTAGAGGCTGGATATCTTGGGGCCATTTCCGCGGGCCACAGGAGGCTTCACCCATCTGTTCGTCGCCGTCGACAAGTTCACAAAGTGGGTTGAAGCCGTTCCGGTTTAGGCCATCACAGCGGCTGCAGCCGTGAAGTTCATCCGCAGCATCTTCGTGCGCTTCGGAGTCGCCAACCGCATCATCACCGACAATGGCTCCCAGTTCACCAGTGCCGTCTTCAAGGATTTTTGTGAAGAAATGGGCACCAAGATCTGCTTTGCCGCTGTTGCTCATCCAAGAAGCAATGGGCAGGTGGAGCGAGCCAACGCGGAGGTATTGAGGGGGCTCAAGACAAGGGTGTTCGATCGGCTCCACAAACGCGGAAAGCGATAGGCCGAGGAGGTTCCCACAGTATTGTGGGCGCTGCGTACTACCCCGAGCCGAGCCACGGGAGAAACACCTTTCTTCCTGGTATATGGAGCAGAAGCAGTGCTCCCATCGGAGCTGTCCTTTGGGTCGCCATGGGTGGCGGCGTACAATGAGGACGACCAGGAAGAGCGCCAGATGCAGGAAGTCAACTTCCTTGAGGAAGCCCGTGACCGAGCGGTGCTACGGGCGGCAAGATATTAACAAACCCTAAGGCGGTACCACGCCACAAGGGTGCACAAGAGGACGCTGATGGTGGACGACCTCGTCCTGCGCAAAGTCCAGACACAGGCGGGCAGCAACAAGCTATCTCCCCTATGGGAAGGCCCCTATAAGGTGGTCTCAATCTCTCGCCCAGGATCTGTTAGGCTCGCCATGGAGGACGGCCGCAAGCTAACCAACACATGGAATATCGAGCAGCTGCGGAAGTTCTACTGCTAGGTGCTGTGAGTAAAAGCAGTGTTTTGCTTGGCCGGCTAGCAAAGAGTTCCTCTTCCCTAGCTGGCCAGGGGGCTGGCGGCTGTGTGTAGTCCCCCTCTTTTGTAGTGCAAGTGTTTTCGTTTTAGTTTAGAGTTGTTTTTCTTCCGTTTTTCCCCTTTGTTTCGTGCTCGCCGGGCAGTTTTGTTGCAAGTACTTTGGTCGGATGGCCCCTTGGCAGTAAAGGTGATCACTTAGCACCGTGCCGAGCAAAGGAAGACGATTGGAAGTCGTATCTGGCACGGCGTTTCCGCTCGGCCTGGGCGCCATGCGCCACCGAGGGCGCCGGCGTCCTATGATCGCTTCTAAAAAGTCTTACGCCTTTGCCGCGCGGGGTTAAGGGGAATCCAAAGAGACTACGGGGATTTAAGTCCTAAACGACCTAAGGAAAGAGCGCTCAAACCGGCCAAAGCACTCAGTTCGCTCCGCTCCTAAAATGGTCTTTGTGCATAACAGTTTGCGTCGTCAGTCCATCTTGCAGAGAATAACAAGGCTGGGTAACGCGCAACTTATCAAAGGCTAAACGCGGAGGAGCGTATATGGCAGCGGATAAACAGACATCAAAGCTTAACATAGAAAGGTAATTTCTAGTTGGCACGTTTAAGTGCGTGATAACAAAAGTGCCGGGGTGTACAAGACTCGTCACACCGCGGGCGCAGCCTCATCTGCCTGTTCGTCGGCGGAAACTTCGGGCGTCACCGACATCAGCCCTGCCACGTAGTCGGCGGCCTCGGCGATGCGCGCCTCTACAGCGCCAAAGCTGCCCTGCACGCCGGCGCGGACCACCGAGAGGTCAAAAGCAGCGTCGCGGCTGGCATAGCAGGCCAGCACGTAGCTCGCCGCCCCGGTAACGGCGGCACGGCCGTCGCTCGCCGAACGCTCCCTCAATAGCTGTCGCAGGGCACGGAGGGCTTCAACAGCGCGGGTGACGCCGAAGGCGTACTGCGCCGCTGTGGGCTCCTGTGGCTCATGGAGTTCAGCACCCAGCGGCTCGAGGCTCATGCGGAAGCTCCGGTAAGCCGGGCGCAGCATCTCGACGAGAGAGCCGAGCTGGCGGCGCACCTCGTCGCAAACCACCACCACCTCGGCCGAAGCTGTTTGCGTCAAGGCAGTGGCGGCCTGGACTTGGCCTGTTAGCTCCGCGTTCCTGGCGCGTTCCCGCGCCAGGTCAGCGTCTCCACCGTTTTGTTGAGGTTGGCCACGCGGCTTGCCTGCGCCGCGGCGTAGGCGCGCTGCGCGTGGTGGATCCCGCCCAAGTCCGTGACGAGGGTGTCGAGGTCGGCGACCCCAGCGGCCGGCGTGATAGGCCCAACGGCCCTCTCTGGGCCGGTGTCAGGGTGCTCTTGAGTCGGCTCAACGGCGGCTTCGGTCGTGGCCGTGGGTGGAGGCGCGGCAGGTGGGATGCTAGCGCTGGAAGAGGCGCCGGTGTCGCCCCTGGGGAAGCAAACTGGAGATCAGGGAAGAGACAAAAAGGTACTCCAAAACCGATTTAAACATGGTTTCTTTTAAGGGCTTATCTAGCAGGCAGCCCCCCAAAGCTAAAAGCCGAGGGGGGCAAGGCGATTCCGCGCGCCAGAGTTGGGCGCGGCGCAGCTAGGCGCGACGTCAACGGGCCACTGAGGCGGCCGCCGATGCAGGAGCGGCGCTAGGTGAAGGCTCCGGTGCAATCACCGGAGTAGAGGTGGCCACTGGGGCTGCCGGGGCTGAGGAGGCATCGGGTGCTGCCGTCGTGGCGACACTGGGTGCTGTCGGAGGCGGCAGCGTTTTCTTCGCGGCGGAGCTTGCCGCCGCGGTCCCGCTCGGGGGGAGCACGGCGGCATCAGAAGAGGACCTCCCGCGGGCGGCGGGGGTGAGCGAGGCAGTGGCGGCCCCGCGGAGCTGATCCCGGGCCTCTTATGGTCCGCTCCGCCATCGTCATCCACCACCCGGCGTTTCCCGCCGGCGCGGTCGACGCCCGGGGCTGGTCCCGGATCTGGAGGGGGCGGAGCTCCCGCTGGATGGTCGGTCCTGTGGCCTCCATGGGCGGGATTTCAGACAGAAGCGCGAGGCGATCCGCTGGCGCCCATTCGCACAGCGGAACGACGGTGGCTGGCCGACGGTAACCTATGGACGATTGCGGGACTAGTCCCACAACCTAGGTGAGGAGGACGTCTTTCGACACCTCACCAGCAGCTGCAGAAGACCGCAATAACCACCCTGCGAGATCAGAAAAAGAAAAATGAGAAAAGGAGGAAAAAGTGCAAATCGGAATGAAGGATTGGGATACATACAACCTGGGTGGATGTGGGTGCAATCGTTGACGCCCGTATACATCCAGGTGCCGCGCTCCCTTTGGCGTAGCAGACAGAGCCATCGGGCCAGGAAGTCCGTCAGCACCTAGGTGCCGGTGAGCCCGGCGCGGCGAAGTCCGTCGACGCTGGCGACCATGGTGTGCAACTAAGGCGCGTCTTCTGTCGTCGTCTCCCACGTCTCAGCATTGGGCACCGCCGCTGCCTCAGGAAGCGTCAGCTCATCCAGTCCGCTGTCGTCGCCGACGTAGAGCCAAGATTGCTTCCATTGTTTCCAGCTGCTCCTGGTGGCGATGTCGATGAAGGACTTGGAGGTGCCAGGGCGGGAGCGGAAGTGGCAGCTCCCCACGGCGCCTTCGCCTTGCTAAGTACGCAAGACGCAGAAGTGGTGAAAGAGCGGAAGATTGGGCCTCACCCCCACGAACATCTCGCAGATGTGATTGAAGATGGAGAGGATGATAATGGAGTTGGGGGGAAGGTGCAGCGCTTGGATCCCGTAGAATCCAAGCACTGCGATGAAGAACTGAGAGTACGGCGGGACTAGGCCCGCCATAAGCGCCCAGGAAAAGGAGATGATTTCGTTCGCCCGGCAGCGCGGCATCACGGTGCCGGCCCGGAGCCCTAGGGTGCCGGCCGGCACGAGGTTCTGGAGGATCCAGATTTCCCCGTCGTCCTGCGTCGACGCGGGCAGAAGGTTGGCCATTCGGGGAGGAGAAGGCACACGCCGGCGCGATGAGAGGCGGCGACGCGGCGGCGTGGCGAAAGATTTTGGATGCTGGAAGCAGGGAAGAAGTATGCTGGAGCGTGAGAGGCTGGAACTGGCGTAGAGGCCAAGAAACGTCCATGTCCCCTCTTTTATAGGTGCGGCGCATGTGGAGGCGGTTCCTTTCCCGCCGTCAGTACGTGGCGTCCCCACGAGCTGCCGTTTTCCCTGCTTCCTCGATTCTCGCGGGCGGCGGCAGCGGTTTCCAATGCGGACGCAATCAAGCGGCAGAAAGTGGTGGGCCCCCCACGATTCGCCCTCTGCCGGCGCGGGTCTTTTCGTTTTCCCTCGCCGGCGTTCCTCGTCTCGAAGCGGGCCCGGGGGCTACTGTCGGTGCACTGTGCACTAGGGTATCCATGCCACGGAAGAGCAGGACGCGTGGCAGCTCGGCGTAGTGCAAGCGATCGGATCCCCACGCCACGGAAGCGCAGGACGCGTGGTAGCTCAGCGTAAAGCGGGCGATCAGACCCCCACGCCGCAGAAGAGCAGGACGCGTGGCAGCTCGGCGTAGAGCGGGCGATCAGACCCCCACGCCGCGGAAGAGCAGGATGCGTGGCGTCTCGCTGAGCCGGCGGGCACCAACCCCACTCTGTTAAGGCTTCCTCACAGTTCAGCGTATCCGTGACATTAAATGCATGGATTTAGGCATGCGAGACCGAGAGAGATGATTGCTTGCACTGCAGCCCTGGCCGGCACACTGTAGCGGTCATTCCTTCACTATGCGATGGCAGAGCAAAGCGGCGCCTGTGTCAGGCGTCTCCCGTGTCCCATCTGGCCCGGCGATCGGAGGGAGTTATTAAAGATATTGACGTCAGCAGGGGCAAGTGGGGTGTGCAGTGACCGAAGTCTCATCAGTGGAATGTCTCTCTCTCTTTCTCTCTCTCCCTCCGACAGACTGTCCGCCCCTTTCAGTATAAAAGGGAGATGGGTTGGAGGGAGAAAGGGGTTCCAAAACTTTTTCTGCTCTTTGAGACACACGATTGTACAAGCCCTCAAAAGGAGCTTTTCATACTCCAGAAAATACAACCCTCGTAGGAGTCGGACTATTGCCCGCATAGGGGGTCCGAACCTGGGTAAATCCGATGTCCCCCTGTGAGTGTGAGATCGAGCGAGCGACGAAATTTCCCCTGGCCGAACTAGAAATCTCCCCACAAGACAAATCTGTCTTATTTAGAACATCGACAGAAGTGCAGAGAGAGAATGTGGTAGTGCCACCACCAGCTACACCAGAGTCTATGATAGATTCAGGGGGAGCGTTGCCCCAAGATAGCTCTAGACAGGACCCAGCTCCAGAGACAGAGACAGAAACAGCTTGTGAGCCAGACGCGGAGTCAGCCGAGCAGACAGTTGCACCACCTCAGTTGGTGAAGTCTCACCACACTATTGCTCGTGACCACCCAGCCGAGCAAGTGATTGGTGACCTCAACCAAAGAGTTCAGATAAGGTCAAGGATGGCAAACATCTGTGAGCATCAAGCATTTATGTCAGAGATTGAGCCAAGGAAGGTGGAGGAAGCCTTAGAAGACCCGGACTGGATCAATGTAATGCACGAAGAGCTGAACAACTTTGAAAGGAACAAAGTGTGGACTCTGGTGGAGAGTTCGAGTGACCACAATGTGATAGGCACCAAGTGGGTGTTCAAGAACAAAGCAGATGAGTTCGGCTTGGTAGTGCGCCACAAGGCACTCCTTGTGGCTCAGGGCTTCACTCTAGTAGAGGGCATTGACTGTGGTGACACATATGCGCCAGTTGCTCGGTTGGCCGCTATCCGGTTGCTTGCGGCCTTCTCAACATGCCACAACATCACTTTGAAGCAAATGGATATGAAGAGCGCCTTCTTGAATGGCTACATCGACGAGTTAGTCTATGTTGAGCAGCCGCCGAGCTTCGAGGACTCCAAGCACCCCGACCATGTCTACAAATTATTCAAGGCACTGTACGGGCTCAAGTAGGCACCCCGCACATGGTATGAGAGATGGAGGAACTTTCTCATAGACAAGGGCTTCAAGGTTGGCAGAGTTGACTCCACACTCTTCACCAAGGTGGAAAATGGTGACTTGTTCCTCTGTCAAGTCTACGTCAATGACATAATCTTCGGGAGCTCCAATGAGGCTATGTGCACCAAGTTTGGGGAGATGATGGCGAAGGAGTTTGAGATGTCCATGATCGGGGAGTTGAACTTCTTCTTGGGTTTTCAAATCAAGAAATTGAAGACCGGCACGTTTATATCCCAAGAGAAGTACATCCAAGATCTTCTGAAGCGCTTTGACATGCTGCATTGCAAGCCGATGCAGACTCCCATGGCTACCAATGGACACTTGGACCTCGACACCGAAGGTACGCCCGTTGACCCTAAACTCTACCGTTCCATGATTGGTGCGCTTCTGTATCTCACTGCATCTAGGCCTGATATCGTGTTTAATATGTGCATGTGTGCGAGATATCAAGCATCCCTTAGAGAATCAAATTTAGCTGCCGTAAAACGTTTCTTGAGATACTTGAAGCACACCCCTAGCATAGGCCTTTGGTTCCCGTAGGGTGCGCGATTTGAGCTCCTAGCTTATTCTGATTCAGATTATGCCGGGTGCAAGATTGATCGCAAGAGCACTTCCAGGGCATGCCACTTCTTGGGTAGATGCCTTGTGTCATAGGCCTCAAAGAAATAGAACTTTTTGGCGCTATCTACCGCAGAGGCAGAGTATATAGCGGCAGGGAGTTCATGTGCTCAATTGTTATTCTTGACACAATCATTGTATGACTATGGCATTAAACTTGATCATGTGCCCCTGTTATGTGATAATGAGAGTACGGTAAAGATTGCCAACAATCCAGTTCAACACTCTGGCACCAAGCACATTGATATCCGACACCACTTTCTTCGGGATCATGTGGGGAAAGGTGACATTGTGCTTGCTCACGTGTGGACCGAGGACCAGCTTGCTGACATCTTTACTAAGCCTTTGGATGAAGCATTGTTTTGCAAGCTTAGAAATGAGCTCAATGTCCTAGATAAGTCTAATTCTTCCTAGTTGGCATCATTGGACTATGTGCGAACCTTGTATATATTTGTGTTTGAGAATCTTGAGCTTTGACTGTTATACTTCTATCATGTGTGCCTAATGTGTTCTCTAATAGATCATGAGAAACTATTGCTAGAAGTCAAATGTCACTTGCTCAATTAGTGCTTAGTTCAAATCATATTGAAAATTGCTGGCTTGGAGCCTGTGCTAGGTCATCTAGAGCCTATTGTATCATTTGATTGCTTTGTTTCTATTTTGGATGACCTTGTACTTCTAGACTAGTTTAGACTATCATTTCATTCTTACTCATTGCCTTGCTAGAATTTGAGCAATTTTTATGAAATGTTGAGCTAAATGTGCTAAAATGAATAATTGGCCTCAAAGTGGCCTAGCATGTCTCAGCAATATCTTCTCAATGAGATGGCTTGCCATTGCACTAGGCATGAACTCAGGGGGAGTGTTGGATGACCAAGACACTCACTTTTAATGTCATGCTAGGTAGTGTCGACAAAGGCTTGAGACATGCAAAACTTGTGAAAAATGTGCAAAATAGATAAATCTTTGAGAAAAATGAGCTCAACTCAAATCTTTTAGTCTCTTGTCTCTTGCTTGGTCATGAATTGTGGGTGATATGATATGCTTGACCTAGTCCTAGCTAGTGCTTGTGTCCCATTCTAGTTGTTTGAGCACTACTTGATATATTTGGCTCTAGTTCACCTAAATCTTGCTCTAGGCTTAACTTACTTGAACTTCATTGCTTAAAATTGCTCTTATTGATCTATGTGACATATGACCTAGTAATGATTCAATTGTGCAATTTGGTGAAGTATTTGAGCTTGTATGTGAAATGTATAACCTCCAAAGCTTGCTAGATACTCTCTTTCTTTTATGTGCTTTGTTCATCTTTTTGGTCCTTGATGCCAAAGGGGGAGAATTCGGGCAAATCTAGCAAATTTAGTGAATATCTAGCTTGCATGACTTGTTTGCTTGAAGCTTGTAGAGAATTTGAATTGCTTGCTTGCTTGGGGAGAGATAATTGCTCATGGGGGAGAGTTGTGAGAGTTCAACTTGAATTGTGCTATGGAATATGTCAACTGGTATCTTTTGCGCTTGTTGATGAATACTTTGATCTAGGGGGAGCTAATTCTTGCACTCATTACATTATGCTTTAATTCTTGTCATGGCTAGGTTGCATGTGTAGCATAGATCATCTTTGTGCATTGTCATGGTATGGTGCATCTTTAGTTGGTATCATTAATATATCTTGTTATCATTAATATATCTTGTTTGGAGCTAATCCCTATGCCAGATATGCTTTGTTTAGCTGAGATTTGCAGGTGCTGTCATCAATTACCAAAAAGGGGGAGATTGTAAGTGCAGGCTCCCCGCCTGTCTTGGTTTTGGTAATTGATGACCGAGCTTAGCACGTCGACAACCACACAAGACTAAGGACCTCTTTGTTTAATAGTTATTCCAAGTCTTTGTGTGTGTTTAGATTAGGTCTGCAGTCCATCCTCTGTTTGGCAGCAGGGTCCCACTGAGCACAGTCCGTTGAGTCTCTCATTCTTATCCATTTCTTCGGGTGTGTTCGAAAGAGTTCCAGAGAGTGGTACAGCTATCGGGGTTTTGAGAGAGTTTGGGGGAACAGCTATCCGGGGGTAGTGTAGCAGCCAAGTCTCAAAGCCAAATATTTCCTGAGGCACGAAACTTCCCGCCGAAGCCATGCAAAAGTTCTCCCTGAGTCCACAAAGCGACAAAGTCCAAAAACCGAAACCCTAGACGAAGCCGGGAGAGTGAGAAGAAAGAAAGGGAAGGGGTAGCCTGGTCGCGCTCACCGGACGCGTGCCGGATGCTTCCGGTGGGCTGGAAATAAATAGCCTGCAGACCCCTGTCCCGGCCTAGAAATAATTAGACGGCCTGGAAATAATTAGGCGGCCCAATTCAGCCCATTCGATCTGAGCCGTCCGATCTGCCTTGATCTAGGGTTTGCACGAGGGGGCTATAAATAGACCTCATCCCCTACGGGGAGAGCTGAGAGAGAGCTTCATTTTGAGCCACCCTCATCCACAAGAGGTCGCTCCCATGGAGGTGGTGATCCTAGGTGCCTCCATGTGTACTTGCTAGAGGAAGGAGAATGAAGAAGGAGGGAGGAAGAAGAAGAATAAGAGTCCCCTACCTCATCTCCACCCCAAGGTTTGTCTCCTCCCCTCCACTTGGAGCTCTTGGTCCTATGGTTGCTCCAAGGTGTGAGAGGAATTAAGTCTTGGTGAGAGAGTCCAGTTCTTGTGCTTGTGGGTTTCTTTGCTTGCCGGAGTCTTCACCAAGCCGAGCTTCATCCACTTCACCAACATCATCTACCACTACTTCGTCTACATCACCGCCGTGTGTCGGGGTGCCGGAAACCCTCCGTGTTTCGGAGGTCACCGCCATTCGACTGGGGTGCTTCCTCTCAATCCTTTGGAGCCGCAAACCCTCCATGAGTGGAGGTCACCGCACGAGGTTGTGGTGAACCGTATTCATGTGTTGAATCCGCCGGTGTTGTGGTAACGGGTCGTGAGGAGCTTCCAAGCGTGTGGAAGAACTCGCGGACGTGTGAGGGTTCTAGTTCACCCGGCCTTCGTCGCCAAAGAGCTACCGAGTGGATTGAGGGCTAGGGACGAGAGAGTCTCGGTTCGCATTCGTGCGGACTTCCTCAGCGGTGAGTAGGTGTCCATTCGTGGGCACCGAACATCGGGAAAACTCCGGTTTGCGTCCCCTTGTCACTTTACTTCTTACATTTGTGATTTGACTGCCTGAGTGTGCCATCGAGCCACTTATCCGCTCTTGAGTTTGTTTCTTTCAATTGTGTTCACCTGAGCTTCCGCTACTAGTATCATAGGTCTAAATCGCTAGTTGGTTCCCTAACTTGATAAAAAGAAACCACTTGGGTGGGATAAAATTTGAATTAGGAGCCGATTCACCCCCTCTCGGCCTTAGGTCCTTTCACTGCCCCAAGAAGTGACAGGCCCCGGAAGTGTTCTTACGATCAATCTTGCACCCGGCATAGTCTGAATCAGAGTAGCCTAGGAGCTCAAATCACGCACCCTTTGGGAACCACAATCCAATGCTAGGGGTGAATTTTAGATATCTCAAAATTCTTTTCACGGCGGTCAAGTGCGATTCTCTAGGGGATGCTTGAAACCTAGCACACATGCATACACTGAACATGATGTCTGGCCTACATGCAGTGAGGTAGAGGAGCGCACCAATCATGGAACGGTAAAGCTTAGCGTCGACGTGCGTACCTTCGGTGTCGATGTCTAGATGTCCATTGGTCGCCATGGGGGTCCGAAGGGGCTTGCAATGCGGCATATCAAACATCTTCAGAAGATCTTGCACATACTTCTCCTGGGATATGAAGGTGCCGGTCTTCAATTGCTTGATTTGAAACCCCAAGAGGAAGTTCAACTCCCCAATCATCAACATCTCAAACTCCTTCGCCATCATCTCCCCAAACTCGGTGCACAAAGACTCATTGGAGCTTCCAAAGATTATATCATCCACATAGACTTGGCAGAGGAAGAGATCACCATCAATGACCTTGGTGAAGAGAGTGGAATCAACTCTGACAACCTTGAAGCCCTTCTCGGTGAGGAAGTCTATCAACCTCTCGTACCATGCCCGGGGAGCCTGGTTGAGCCCATATAGTGCCTTTGACAGTTTCTACACATGGTTGGGATGCTTGGGATCTTCAAAGCTAGGACGTTGTTCAACATACACAAGCTCACCAATGTAGCCGTTTACAAATGCACTCTTAACATCCATCTGCTTGAGTGTGATGTTGTGGCAAGCTGAGAAAGCCACAAGCAACCGGATTGCATCCAACCGAGTCACAGGTGCATATGTGTCTCCACAGTCAATGCCCTCAATCTGTGTGAAACCCTGAGCCACCAGACGTGCCTTGTTGCGCACAACCAAGCCGAACTCATCCTGCTAGTTTTTGAACACCCAGTTGGTGATTATCACGTTGTGGTCTCTTGGTCTCTCCACCAATGTTCACACCTTGTTCCTCTCAAAGTTGTTCAGCTTCTCGTGCATAGCATTTATTCAATCAGGGTCTGCAAGGGCTTCTTCCAGCTTCCTTGGCTCAATCTCTGACACAAATGTCTGATGCTCACAAATGTTAGCCATCTTTGACCTTGTCTAAACACCCGAGAGAAGTCACCAATCACTTGATCAACTAGACGATCATGAGCAATGGTGTGATGGGACTTCATCAACTGTAGTGTTGTCTCAGTTGCTTTAGCTTTTGGCTTAGAACTCGAAGGCTCACTATGAGTATCATCTGTCGGCTGAACTCCCCCTGAATTTGGCTGTGCTTCCTCTGACTCTGGCTGACCTCCCCCTGAACCTGCAGCCCCAACTGTCGAAGTGGGAGGTGACTCTGGCTCAGTCTCCTTGGGAGCAAGAGTTGGTCTCACATCACCAACCTCCATCTGGTCCACTGCCTTTGCCAATTGTTCACCTGCTGCATCCTCCAAGTTGTCATGTTGTCCTTGTGATCCATTAGACTCGTCAAACTTGACGTCACAGCTCTCCTCCACTTGGTCATTTGTCTCATTGAACACCTTGAAGGTTTGGGACCTGGAGGCATAGCAGAAAGAAACTCACATCACAACGACTCTGGAACTTCCCTAAGTGTTGTCTCTTCTTGTATATGAACACCTTGCAGCCAAAGACTCTAAAATATGAAACATTGGGGCGTCTCTCGATCAGCAATTCATAGGAAGTCTTCTTCAGGAGTCGATGCAGATACAACCTATTGATGCAATGACAGGCTGTGTTGATTGCCTCAGCCCAGAACAGATCAAAAGTGTTGTATTCATTCAGCATCGTCCTGACCATCTCAATGAGAGTCCGGTTCGTCCGCTCAACAACCCCATCTTGCTGCGGGGTGTAAGTACCTGAGAATTGGTGCCCTATGCCAAGACCATCACATAAAAACTTAATGTTAGCGTTAGCAAACTCCATTCCATTGTCACTCCTGACTTTCTTGATTGTGCAATCAAACTCATTTTGTGCTCTTGTTGCAAACTTTTTGAAAACCTCCCCAACAAGGGTCCTATCATGCAAGAAGAACACTCGTATCTTGAGAAGTCATCCACGACCACAAGACAATCAAGATTCCCCCAATGTGTCGACGGTTGGGATATCGGTCCCAAGTCAACTAAGGATCTTGAGAAGGGGAGATAGAAGACACTGTAGAGCAGGGCGAACAGTAATCAATGAGCAACGGACAGACACCGGATTTTTTATACTGGTTCAGGCCTCTCCGGGGAGATAATAACCCTACTTCCAGTGCTTCTCTATATGAAAAAGGATTACAAGAAAGAACTCTGCGCGACGAACAGGTCTCGGCGAGATTCTGGATGTGCAAGCAGTATTCGATCTACTCGGGTCTGGCTGATCTTGAATCAAATCCTGGACCAGGTGTTCCTCTTGGATCCCCTCCCCTCCATACGCCGTAGGGGCCTGGTTTATACAGTGCCGGACAACTGACCTACCGGGGGATCACCGGGCCGGGCTGCCGCGCGCCCGTAACGGACTCGTATACATGCCAAATATATCCCGAGGTAGATAAGGTATATCTCTAATTCTTGAGGATCACGACGTCTGCTCCAATCTGGGAAACCTACGTCCGGGTCTTCACGTAGCCGTGCGGAACTCTGTTCGAGTCGGACTCAAACAGGAAGCCTAGGCCGCCACGCACCGTGCCGACCAGGAGGCTGTTCGGCAGGGTACACATGGGCCTGATATAGACCTCCAGGGAGCCAGGCCCTAGGAGGCTGTTCGGCCAGGCCGCCAGGGAGTGGGCCATGGCAATGGGCCGTGATTTTATCCCCGACACAATGCTCATATAAGAAGGTGTCCCAAACAAGTCCATGTGGAGGAGCTCGAGGGGACGAGAAGTAGACATGAAGTTCTTTGCAGGGCGCAGATTCGTTACCTGTTTGCCTGCCTGACAGGCGCTACAAAGTTTGTCCTTCTCGAACAACACATCCTTCACTCCGAGAATCAAATCATTTTCGCAACGCTTTTTCAAATTTCTCATGCCAACGTGCCCAAGACGCCAATGCCAAAGCCAACTAAAAGCATCTCGGCCCCTGACATCGAGATAATTTAATTTTGGTGATGATAACAAGATGTGGAATTCATATATTGGGATTATTGACGCCAAGATTATTTAAATGGAATTTATACAAGATAAATTAATAGGGGAAATCTGGATTTCTTTGGACCCCTAATTTTTATTTGGCGGCATCAAGCGTTTTTAAGCGGAAGACGGTCTTCGGTAATTCTTTGGGTGGATCGGGAGTTGAGTTTATCCACTGTAACACCCTGGCCCAAATTCTCTTAGAGCCCATCCCGCCTACGGGGCTATTCTACCACTACCAATCCACATGGGCCAAACGGGCCTCTCATCACAATGGGCCGGGATATTACATTCACCCCCTTAATCGGCTGACGTCCTCGTCAGCACACAGCACACCGCACATGCGGCAAATGTCCAGGATCTCCCCCGGTATGCGTGCTCTGATACCATTTGTAACACCCTGGCCCAAAATTGCTTAGAGCCCAGCCCGCCTACGGGGCTACCTGAAAGTGCATCTAGGCCCCTTTGTGGGTTTTGGTGATTTATGAGTAACAATTATAGAGCTAACATGTTATTGATGAGTTGCTTATAGGATGAATCGAGGTTGAAGAATTATTACCCCTCAAAATTTGCAGCTCTCTTATGGCATCAAAACTTATTTGTGTTGCATGCATTTTATTTTATTGAGTCCATGAATGCCGTACTATAAAGGGGGATGCAACTGAGAAAAAGGTCTAAAGGGGGGTTTAAGTGCTCAAAAATAATTCCCTGAGTCTATCTTTGAGAAATGCCACCAAACATCACTCCACACAGTAGCCCTACATCGAAATATTCAATCTTGCTCACCAGAACTTCAAATGTAGGCTCCCTGGCTCATTTCTTTGTTCCAACCCGAGGCACCAAATCGGAAGTTCCGATTTTAGAATCGAAACTTCCAATTTTGGCTATCGGCCTCATTTCAGCTTCCAGTCCCGAGCCTCAATATCGGAACTTCCGATCTGGAAATCGGAACTTCCGATTCTTCATTTACTGCAACGGCTAGATCTGAGAGATGAGTACATATACTTTCTCTCCTCCACCTACCTATATAGTTGAGCCATTCATTGTGACATTAACTCTCTCTCTTGCTCTCCAAAAGCTCAAACCTCTCTCTCTCTCACTTGTTCTTCTTTGAGACACAAATTAGTGAGAAGTCAGGCATTCTTAGTGCTCTATAGATTCGAGGAATCATTCTTGAGCACTTGGTTCACCTTCACATCATTTTCTCAGCGGCATTTGTTACTCTTGGAGTGTGAAGGACTCCTAGACGGCTAGGCGTCGCCGGTGAGCTCCCAAACTTGGTGTGGGGAGCCGCCGGAGGTTTGTAAAGGCTTGACTCCGCCTACGCAAGGGAAGGATTCACTAATGAAGCCGGTGAGTGCTTTGTGCAACACCGAGAGGACTAGGGTCTTGGTGACTTGGGCTCAAGTGCGACCGAGCCTACCTCAACGGAGAGTAGGATCCCCCTTCAAGGATCCGAACTTGGGGATAAAAATCGCCTTTGAAGCTCTCCTCACTTGTGGTTCACTTTCTAGCTCTTGCAATTCCATTTCTAGTTGTTGAGCCTGTTCTACTATTATTTCTAGCTTGCTTTAACTTGTCTTGAGTAGATCTAAGCCTCATATTTGCTAGAGATTCGATTTAGGCTGCTAGATTTATTTTTCGCTGTTGAGCTGAATCGGAACTTCCGATTTTGGAATCGAAACTTCCGATTTGGGCTCGCTGTCTAACTCTGATTTTTGCGCGGTCTACTTGGATCGGGACTTGTGTTCTGGCCTCTCTATATTTAAGTGTAATTTATTTTGATAACGCCTATTCACCCCCTCTAGGCGGCATATCGATCCTTTCAATTGGTATCAGAGCCTAATCTCCCATATTAGGCTTAACCGCTTGGAGAAATATGCCGGCTAATGATGGCGAGACAGTGTACCACAATGGGGTGGTCCCTCGTAACACCGCTGGGGCTGAAATTCCTTATCATTATCCCAATCCGACATCTTCAACTCGTGTCTCCATTCCCACCGGGCGTGCGCCTCAATTCGATGGCACGTACTACCCTCAGTGGAGACATAAGATGAAGATGTATCTAATGTATCTTCATCCGTCTATTTGAAAGATTGTAGAAACAGGTTTTTCACCAAAAGATCCAGAGAAGCTCACCGCCGATGAGGAGAGAGACTGCTGCCGCAACTATCAAGCCATCAATTCTTTGCTTGGAGTGTTGAGCCCAAGTGAGTTCAACCGGGTGGACGGACTCGAAGATGTCAAGAAGATTTGGGATACTCTCAAGGTGTGTCATGAGGGCACATCAAGCGTGAAGGAGACCAAGATTGAACTCATCATTGGCAAATTGGGAAAGTTCATCTTGGAAGATGGAAAGACTACAAGTCTATGTTTGATCGGTTCATGGTACTAGTGAATGAGGCCAAGGGACTTGGGTGCAAGATGCTCATGGACCATGAGGTGGTCAAGATAATGATTAGATCAATCACCCCAACCAATCGCCATCTAGTCCAAAATATTCGAGACAAGGACAACTATCACTCCATCACTCCTCACGATGTACTTGGAAGAATTTTGAGTGATGAGATGATGGACAAAGAGGCCAAGGACATCAAAGAGCTAGCTCAATCTAGCAAGAAGAAGAACATAGCTTTGAAGACTGGTAAAGCGACTAAAGAGCAAGAAGATGACTCACGCGATGATGAAGAGGAAGGCCCAATTAGCATGGAGGACATGGCACTCTTCGTGAGGAGATTTAACAAGTTCCTCAAGAAGAGTGGTTACAAGCGCAACAGCAAGAGAGGATCCGGAAAGTTAAGATCAAAACACTCAAAGAGGTCATGCTATGAGTGTGGAGAAACCGAACACTTCATCGCCGATTGTCTACACAAGAAAGATAAGGACAAGGAAGAAAAAAGAAGGACAAGCAATCTAAGAAGGATAAAGAAAAGAGCAAGGTTAAGGGTGAAGCTCACATCGGTGAGGAGTGGGAGTCAAGCTCCGAATCCGGTTCTGACTCCGAGTCCAAAGATGAGAGCATAGCATGCTTTGGAGCGGCAACCACATCTACCTACATCAGCTCCATCACTCTTCGGCGAGTTGACCGACGACGATGATGATGATGATGCTTCATGATGCTTCATGGCCAAGGGCCCCAAGGTATCAACAAAATCTTCCTACACCATAGTTGATCCTTTCACCAATGATAGTGATGATGATGATGACATAAGCAATGCTAGCTTGTTCAAAATGCTTAAGAGCTTTGATTTGGGAAAATGAATGAGCTCATGGAGAGGGTTGAGCAACAAGAGGAACTTCTCGAGTAAGGAAAGGACTTGCTCATCTTTGAAAAGGAGAGAAACCTCCAACTTGAGAAGGACCTAGCAATGGAGAAGAGAAGAATTTGAGGAAATGGCCGAAGAACTTGTTGAGACCAAATCCAAGGTTAGCTCTCTCGAGATCAACAATGCTTCACTCATAGAGGAACTCACTTGTGCAAAGGAGGCACGTGAGACTCTTGTGGTGAAGTTTGATAATCTCTTTAAGAGCACCTCTACTCTTTCTAGTACCTCATGTGACTCATCTCCCTCCACGAGCAATGGTTTTGCAAAGTTATATAAAATTGATCTAGAAGCTTGTATGACTAACTTTGCCACTATGCAAGACTTGGCATGTGAGAATGAGAAGTTGAAAGGTCTTCTTGAGGATGGTATCCAAAAATCTTACAAGTCAAGTAAGAGACTTGATGAGATTCTAAACAAAAGGAGAGGTAACTACATGAAGACCGGGCTTGGCTACGTTCCCCCTAAGGGCAAAAAGGCCCACATTGTGGTAGCTTCGGTTACCAAACCGGTTCACTTCGTGAGAGAGCAAGGCTCTAAGGCTCACATTTCTCACTCTACCTTTAATGCTTCATATGTGCTTAAGAAAGGTGAATTTGGTAGAGTGCTTGCTTATCATGTGGACCTAAGCGTAAGAATGCACCTTTGGTGAGATCCATTTGGGTCCCAAAGGCTCTTGTAACTAACTTGCAAGGGCTCAATCAAATTTGGGTACCTAAGACCAAAGCTTGATCTTTGTAGGAATATCGCTCCGGTGGCCCAAGTTGGATAGTTGATAGCGGATGTACACATCATATGACTGGAGAAATGGCAGTGTTCTCTCAACTCAATTGCTATGATAATCCAAGTGAGAGCATTGTGTTTGGAGATAATGGTAAAGGTGACATACTTGGTCTTGGTAAAATTGAAATCTCAAAAGACCTTTACCTCGCAAATGTCTTACTTATGGATTCCTTGAGATACAATCTTTTATCGGTCTCATAATTTTGTGCTACCGGTTATAATTGTATTTTCACTTGTGATGGTGTGAATGTCGTTCGGAGGAGTGATGATTTGATAGCCTTTAAAGGCCGTCTTAAGGGAAAGCTCTATCTAGTGGACTTCACTACGGATAGGCCTAACCTTGGTATATGCCTAATGGCTAAATCTAGCATGGGTTGGCTTTGGCACCGCTGACTAGCTCATGTTGGTATGAAAAACCTTCACAAACTCACGAAAGGCAATCACATCATTCGACTAACAAATGTGAAGTTTGAGAAAGGTTATGTAGCGCATGTCAAGCGGAAAAACAAGTTGGAGCTCATCATCCCGCCAAGAATGTGATAACTACAATAAGACCACTCGAGATGTTGCATATAGACCTCTTTGGACCGAATGCTTACATAAGTATAGGAGGTAACAAATACGGTCTTGTTATTGTAGATGATTTTTCGCGCTTCACGTGGGTATTCTTCTTGCATGATAAGACAGAGGCAAAAGGAGTCTCAAAGAAGTTCATTGGAAGAGCCCAAAATGAGTATGATGCGAAGATCAAGAAGATAAGAAGCGACAACGGTACGGAGTTCAAGAACACAAATGTGGAGGAGTTTTTAGATGAGGAGGGCATCAAACACGAACTCTCGGCCCCTACTCACCCCAACAAAATGGGATGGTTGAGAGGAAGAATCGAACCCTCATTGAGATGGTGAGGACCATGTTGGATGAGTACAATATCTCGAACATATTTTGGGCGGAGGCCGTGAACACCGCATGCCACGCCATCAACCGGCTTAATCTCCATAAGCTTTTGAAGAAGACGTCGTATGGATTCCTAACCGGTAACAAACCAAATGTCTCTTACTTTAGAGTATTCGGTAGCAAGTGCTATATCTTGAATAAGAAATCTAAAAGCTCTATGTTTGCTCCTAAGGTAGATGTAGGTTTCTTGCTTGGATATGGTCCAAATGCTCACGTCTATCGAGTGTTTAACAATACCTCCGGTGTTGTTGAAGTCTAACATGACGTGGCATTTGATGAAACTAATGGCTCTCAAGTGGAGCAAGTTGACTCACATGTGATAGATAAGGAAGAGCCACCAAGTGAAGCTATAAAGAGAATGGCTATTGGCGATGTCAAGCCACGAGAAGGCGTTGAAGACAAGGATGAGCCATCTTCGTTGATGCAACCCGAGCCTTCGACATCTACCCAAGACAATGACAATGACCAAGCTCAAGGGCAATCAAGTCAAGATGACAACGTTGATCCAAGTCCACCAATTTAGTCACCCTCGAGTGCATAAACGTGTTCAACGGGATCATCCCATTGATAACATTCTTGGAGACATCAACAAGGGAGTATCCACTAGATCTTGTCTTTTGAATTTTTACGAATTCTACTCGTTTGTTTCTTCTATTGAGCCATTAAATGTAGAACAATCTCTCAAGGATCCAGATTGGATCATGGCTATGCAAGAGGAGCTAAACAACTTAACTCGAAATTAAGTTTGGGAGTTGGTGGAAAGATAGAAGAAAAACGTCATTGGAACAAAATGGGTCTTCCACAACAAACAAGACGAGTATGGCGTGGTCACAAAGAACAAAGCACGGTTGATTGCCCAATGCTTCACATAAATCGAAGGTTTGGATTGTGGTGAGACTTACGCTCCCGTAGCTAGGATAGATGCAATTAGAATCTTGATTGCTTTTGCTACTCACCATGGCTTTAAGCTTAAGCAAATGGACATAAAGCGCGCATTCTTAAATGGCCTACTCTCCGAGCTTGTTTATGTGGAGCAACCATCGGGCTTTGAAGATCTCAAACATCCAAACTACGTCTACAAGCTCGACAAGGCACTATATGGATTAAAGCAAGCACCTCGTGCGTGGTATGAGTGCCTAACGGAGTTCTTGGTAAGAAAGGGTTTCGAAATGGGTAAATCCGATCCCACTCTCTTTACCAAGCTAGTAGATGGAGATATATTTGATTATCAAGTTTATGTAGATGATATCATCTTTGGATCTACTAATGAGTTGTTTTGCGAGGAGTTTAGTCGCATTATGACTAAACGATTTGAAATGTCGATGATGGGCGAGCTAAAGTTCTTCCATAGGCTTCAAGTTAGACAATTGAAGGAAGGGACTTTTATTAGCCAATCCAAGTATGTGCAGGATATGTTGAAGAAGTTTGAAATGGAGAATGCCAAGCCAATCAAGACTCCTATGCCAACCAATGGACACCTTCATCTAGATGTAAACGGTAAGAGCGTCGACCAAAAGGTATATCGTTCTATCATTGGATCGCTTCTTTACCTTTGTGCATCTAGGCCCGATATTATGCTTAGCGTGTGCATGTGTGAAAGATTTCAAGCCGTACCCAAAGAATGTCACTTAGTGGCGGCTAAGATAATCTTGAGATATTTGGTATACACTTCCAACTTTGGCCTTTGGTATCCTAAAGGGTCAATTTGACCTAATCGGCTATTCGGATGTAGATTATGCCGGTTGTAAAGTGGATAGAAAGAGTACCTTCGGTACTTGGCAATTCTTTGGAAGGTCGCTCGTCTCGTGGGCGTCCAAGAAACAAAATTCCGTAGCACTATCCACCGCCGAAGTCGAGTATATTACAGCGGGACATTGTTGCGCCCAATTGCTTTGGATGAGGCAAACTTTGAGAGACTATGGTATTAACCTAAACCATATCCCACTCCTGTGTGATAATGAGAGTGCCATCAAAATAGCCAATAATCCCATCCAACACTCTTGAATTAAATATATTGATATTCACCACCACTTCTTAAGAGACCATTCAACCAAAGGCGATATCGATATTACTCATGTGAGAACCGAAAACCAATTAGCCGATATATTCACCAAGCCGCTAGATGAGAAAAGATTTTGTGAGTTGCGGAGTGAGCTAAATATTCTTGACTCTCGGAATGTTGCTTGATCTATTGCACACACTGATTGGTTTATGAAAAATGTCTTCGAAATCTTTTTTGCCTATTTTCTTAGCTATATAGATTTATATATACATATTGCTTGATTTGGTTCTTTGGATATTCCTATCCATTTATTCATATGTGACCTTAGTTCTTGAATGATTGTAATGTTTTCGGGTCATATATGGGTAAATTCAATTCTTAGGTTCCATCCCACTCCTTCCGGTGCAATCTTATCTTTTTCTGGAGTCTCTGGAGCTAAATTTCACCTTTGGACCGAAACACTACATCAGAAGTTCTGATTTACGAATTGGAAGTTGCGATCTCCACTCTCGGTCGCGCGTGTGCTGCTTTGCCCGAAGGCCTAGATCGGAAGTTCCGATTTCCAAATCGGAACTTCCGATCCAGGCCAACGGGTCTTTTACCCCACGTGGTCTCTTTTGGTCCCCATTTCGTTCATACTCGTCTCTCTCTCCTCTTCTCCACCGAAAGAGCAAGTGGCGGCAATTCTCCTCCTCCGGGCGCACCTCCTCCTTGCTACGGAGATCGGCTCCTCCATGGACTTCATCTCCTCCGCGGCCGGCTAGAAGAGGTGTGTGGGATCTTCAATATTCATGGTTTCAATCTCTTCCTCTTTCCCCATTTGCAGATCCACTCCTTATACCCACATTGTGTCTTATTTGCAAGATGGATCATCCCTCTCATCGTGGTGATCCCAAGGGCAAGGGGATTGCTCAACCTAAGAAGAAATCCAAGATGCCCTCTGGCACTCCCTCCATCACCGCAGCCTGATTGGGGTCTTCCAATGAAACATCAACCGGTTCTCCACCACATGGAACGACATTAGGCATCCCGGCTCCTTCGCCCACTCCCCGCAGGCCCGGGCGCAAAACCTATCAAAAGGTTAGGATTCTGGGCTCCTCCCCTGCTATTGGTGGTAGTTCATCTGCTCGAAGTGCTCCATTTCCACCTTCTCCTCAGCCGAATGAAAATATATACGCCTATCATGCTAAGTGGGCGGAATGGAGGAAGCAAAACCAACGTCACCCCATTGGTTCTTTGAGGATTGTTCAGTCAGTCAGATCTTGCTCCGGGTCCACTACTCCTAAGAAATTTGATTTTTATGTGGGCAATCAAGCAAAATTCAGGAGTATCGGTTTCAAGATCCTCTGACATATCTAAAGGAGCCCGGTACCGACAGGAGATTTTGGAATTTCTTCCAACAAGACTACTATGATGTAGTCTTTACCAAGAAAAAGAAGCCCGTGGCTGGTATGCGATGGATCGATTGGGATGCCATGAGGGAATCAAATCATGAGGTCTTCAATGAGGTAATTGCCACTTGTGAGAAGTTGGACCTCTACCGTATCATGAGTTTCAGGCACAATTGGAGCGATGAGGTCATTTGTCAGTTTTATGCCACCTCGTACTTCACTGGAAACACTGTATGGTTCATGTGTGAGGGCATATATTATCACTTCTCCAAGGAAGAGTTTGGTCGCCATTTGGTTCTCCATGCCGGTGGCAACCTACAGAAGATCCACAATGTCAACTCCTTGAAGAACGATGAACTAGAGTTTTTGTATGATGGTGACATGCCCTCCAAGGGAGGTATGGTTTACGGCACGAAGCCATTTTATCAAGTGCTCAACTGCATCATCCGCATGACTCTGGCCCCCAAAGAAGGTGAAGCCTCATGTGTCCTAGCTTATTCTCGCAATCTTCTATACAAGATTGGGCGATGTGAGCGCCCCTTCGATGTGCTCGATTTCATTTGGACAGTGATACAAGTTGGAACATATGACACAAGGCGCAGTTGTGCATACGTGCCTTACCTGATGAGCATGATAGTCGAGGTCACTGGTTTGCAGTTTATTGTGGACGTCGAGCACACTAGATATGTTGTTACCACTCGTGGCTTGACATTTCCACCTTCTGCTCCTGCTCGTGCTCATGCTCCCACTTCTAGTGCTAGGCCGGGTCCTTCGACCTTGAGGCCTAGCCATTCTTCGTCAGGTTTTGCACACCACTCGGGGCAGGTACCATTCAGCTAAATGATACGCCTCATGTTAGGCCGACCGCTGTTCTTTTTCAAGGGCAGGTATCAGGCAGCTATAACTTCTGAGACACCCGCATGTTGGGCTCACCCCTATGCACCGCATCCTGTGCACAAATATTAACCAGCTTACGATACGCTCCATGTTGAGCCGCCCGCTGTATCCCACTCCGGTCGGGTACAGGAATCACTCGGCTCTTCAGCCAAAACCACGGTACGCCCTTTGGGACCACCAGCTGTATCATACTCTGGTCGGGTACAGGTACCACTCGGCTCTTCAGCCAAAACCACGGTACGCCTTCTGGGGCCACCAGCTGTATCCACTCTGGTTGGGTATAGGTACCACTCGGCTATTCAGCCAAAACCAAAACGTACGCCCTTTGGGGCCACCAGCTGTATCCCACTCTGGTCGGTACAGGTACCACGCGGCTAATGATACGCTCCATGCTGGACCGACTGCTGTGTTCCAACGGAACCAGGTATCAGAGACGGGTACCGAGCAACCATACTTATGGTATACCCCATGTTGGGTCACTAGCTGTACATCGCAAGACGAGTACAGGTACCACTTCATCAAAAATCAAAGTGATGTGCCTTACAAAAAGCCGACCGCCAGAACTCCGGCAATCCCGGGCTGGGTATCACTAACAACTCTAAGGATCTCTATGAGTCCTTCACAGTCCCCTCGCAGATAACGGGAAGAAGCCAGTCGGGAAGAAGCATCAACAAATACTCCGCACTCGGCATGAAGCATGACTCATTCAAGACACCAAAAGGAGCAACAACTCGACTATGAAGCACTCGGGGCTACTGTGGTAAACATAGACCCCGGGTACCCTCACGAAGGGCCGTGAGGACCACCCAGCAGGGGTGCCCCAAGCCGGCTAAACAAGGACGGGGCACCACTTGGACAGCATACGGCGCACCTAACAAGGAAGGCCTAAAGATAGAAGGCAGTCCTGATTTGTAAGGAGACTATAATTGTAAACCCGGATATATCCATGTTCGGTATAGATAGGATTCTACCTAGTGTAGGACTCCTCCTTCTACCTAGAGTAGAATTCCTCCTTTTAACTGCATCCCCTCCACTATACAAAGGGGGTAGGGGCCATAGTTCGGCACCTTGATACACAACCAAGCAAGCAATAGAGGCAACCTCCCACTGGGAGACGCCCTGGATACATATCCAATCTCATATTCTCGAGACGCAACATCCTTATAATCGAGAATCCATCATATAATCCCAGAGCACAGGACTAGGGTGTTACCTTCACTGCGAGGGACTGAACCTATATAAAAAAGACCCCTGTCTTATGCTACCATCGAGTCGAAGATCTTGGTGCACCCCATATATTTCATTATTCTATTGCCGACAAGTACCCCCTGTGTTACAACCGTCGACAGCGGTAATCTTCTGCAGCCCAATGACTGACGGCCGGCCTGAACACAGCCCGCTTTGAATTCGATCAAGCAGCATCAGTAGCTAGCCAGCCAGCGCGAAGCCCGAAAGCCCGACGGAAAGCCCGAAGCCCGAGCCCAACCACGGCTAATTTCACGCAAACTTTGGGCCCGGGCCCAGCCCAACGTCAGGCTTCATATGCAGGCCTGAGCCCGAGCCAGATGCATCGTCGGGCTGAGCCGGGCTGGACTTTTTCGGGCCGGGCTACCGGACCGGGCTGCCCATCAACAGGTCTACTAGCAAGTCGCAAACCCTCCGCGCCGCTATGGACATTTTTTTGACGGGAAAACAGAGGGGAAGCCCCACTGTAGATTTTTTGAATTCGATAAAGCAGCATCAGCAGTGAGCCAGCAGTCTGGTTACTCTCAAGTCGCAAACCCTTCTCGCCGCCATGGACATGAGGAGCACCACGCGCACCCGCCGCCGCCGCCTTCGCCGCCTTCTGAACTTACCGGGGAGAAGCGCAAGAGGGAGGCTTCTCCGGATGCGGATGCCGCCGCAGAGGAGGGCGCCAACAGCGTTGGCGCTCAGGATCCCATGTGGAGGACCAGCCTCTGCTCCTACTTCCGCCAAGCCGGCGCCACCGCCGCCGGGTGCAGCCATGGGGACTCCTGCCGCTACGCGCACTCCGAGGAGGAGATCCGTCCTCGCCCCGACGGCACCTGGGAGCCCACCTCCGACCGCGTCAAGAAGCTCCACAGGCGCAAGGCCCACGACGACGAGGAGAAGGAGACCCTGACCGTCAACGAGCGATCCCTCGACAAGTGCCTCGTGGGGCTCCTCAGGGGATGGCGGGCCGACAGGCTCATCACCTTCCTCCAAGAGCAGGCAACCATGGCTTATACTTTCGCTGCTTATATCGTTTTATACATATTCTCATATCCCCTAGCTACTCTGTTTGCATCCACAACCACTGAACCAGCTACCTAGAATGAACTAGCATGGACTGTTGAAATTTCTGATTAGTACATTGACATTTCCTATAACTGATACTGATACCCAGCAGTGGCATCTGAGCTCCCACGGTCTGTTGATCATTTAGTTCGAAGCAAGAATTGAATTTTTAGAGATTTAAAAACTCAGCAAATAGTTGAATTACTTTAGTGACAACACACAAGAGCTTCTTGTTCTTGGTAGCTATGGAGTCATACAACCATGTGACTCAACACCAAGGTATTTCATGCCTTTACTTGAAATGACATGTATATCGCCCAACATAACTTAGTACTCATGTAATGATTTTTTGTAACCCGGCAACAGATTGCCAGCATGCATCAATCGATGGGAGCATGCCTACTATAGTAGATTATTGAAGACCCGAACTAGGCGGCAAGAGGGGGTGAATAGACGCCACAACTTTTTTCGACGTTTCCACCAAAATGCCAAACAATTTGACAACTATGTGTACCCTTCACTTGGGTGCATGAGAGCCATAAAATATTTAGGATTTTGAAATCACAATCCTGGTTGTCAAGTGTTTAAAAGAGAGGAATCAATTCAAAACTTACTTTAGGAAAGGAGATCAAGCCAAATGACCAAAGTGGCTTTCAGAAAAGCAAAAGCAGATTTTTCCAGAACTTGTCCTCTCATGGAGCAGGAGGTTGGTGGCTTTCAGGTACTCTAAAAATCATGGAAATTTTTCTACCTATGTGTCAATGTGTCATGAAGCACTTCACCAAAAATCTCCTCAAAATTTCTTGCAGAAAAAATATAAAAATTCAAACAACACAAGCTGCTTTCTGGAAAGCAGAAACAGATTCTCCAGAGACTTGTCTTGCAAGAAGAGGAAGGTTCCAGCCCTTAGGAGGCTCCAGGATTTTTCAAGCTTTTTCTACGCCCAGGTGGGTGAGTCATGATGCTTGCATCCAAATTTGAGCCTCAAATTCCTCCCACCGAAAATACTAAAAATCAAACACCACGAGCTGTCAAGAACATCGAGCAAAAAGTTTGGGGGCTCGGTTTTCACCTCATAGCTCCCAAACGGGGAAACCAGTGGATTTCAAATTTTTACCACAGATGGGTATATGAGTCACACATCTTTTCCAACTGGAATCATCCCAAACTGATTTTTCTAGATTGTTCTAAAAATCTTTGACTGACTGCTATGCGAAGAAAAGTTTCTGGACAGATTTGCAACAAGTCAAGAACTTGATCTCTTGCCTCTCATATGGTTGCAAGAAGTGTGGCAAATCATATTAGCAACCACAAGGAATCATAGACTATCAAGAACCAGTAAGAAATCACCAAGATTCATCTCCAAACAAGAGCTCCAAAAAGAAAACAAAAGCAAGAAGAACTAGGAGCAAATCAACACAAGATGTTCATGGAGAAGAAGGATTTCATTGCATAGAAGTTGGGGATTACAAGCCATACTCCTTATGGCCACAAGCACTCTAAGTGCCACCCTTACACACCCAACTCACTCTCTCTATTTCTGAAATTTTCAGCTCTAAGGGGATGAAGGGAAGGGCTACCCTTTCCCCTCCTTATATAGCCCAAGGGTGAGATGCCCTAAACCCTAGAGCCCATCTCCATCCTTCATTTGAGGATGACTGATGTACAAGTCACACACTACAAGACAGACTCCCGAGAGGAAATATCTTCGCAGCTTTCTCGGTCGCTAGCACACGCCTGGGCCCACCGGTCAGATCAACTTCGCCACCAAGTAACCGACGCACCAGCCTCCACCTGTCCCGGACTCCTTGTCATGGCGAAGCTTCTCAAGTACACCACCTCATGTGACCGTCAGGTCATCGAACCCGGTCGCCTGCACGCCTCCGGACGCACCAGCCTCCAGCTGTCCCCGCTCAGCGTCAGCCACGTACCCGCCGATACCTGCATCACTGAGGTGAACGATACCAACACACCTTACCTCTCCTGCAAGGTTAGTTCATCACAAAATTATCAACATCATAATCAATTCGTGACACCACAATTAGCAAGCCTTAACACACCACGTATCAGCTTAACAAATTCCACCGTACCACGTCCGTTCAAAACTATTACCTAGCCCAAGCTCAGCACAATGGTCCGGTTTCAATTCCACGGCAATTTCCACAAATGCACCATTAAAAATTCTTCAAAACACTTCAAATTTCATCTCGTCACATATATTCATCATCAAACTGGGGTACCCTCCACATGGGTCTCAACAATTATCTTGTGATTTTTTCAGATTAACGTGGTTAGATTAGGCTGTTAATTAAATATTGTACGAATTGTGTCATTTGGTATTCAACAACTATAAACTTTTTCATGGCCGAAGTCAGCAACTGAAAACAAATTTGCATACTAAGGAAAAATACTGTATACTGGTTACGAAAAAAAAAACTAGGAGTGGAAGCATATCTTGTTCGCTATACTCATTTCATGGTCATGTCTTCCCCTTCTAGAAATAAAGATATACTTTGCTCCTGGAATTAAAGCTAAAATGATATAACTTCAGTGATGGTGGTGCAGGGAATATCATATGCAACAGCAAAGAAGAAGAAGGGAATGACTGTTGGCTTTGTGACGTTTGAAAGTGTTGAACAGCTAAAAAATGCTGTTGAGGTACTTGGCCGTCTATTTGTGCTGGCAACCTCGTTGAAAACTTGACAACTGACAATGATTTTTTTACCTCGCAACTTGATTAGGTCCTTCAGGAGAATTGATCTGGAGGGAAGGAAATAAAAATAGCAGATGCCAATCGTAGGTCTCATCAAAAGTTACACAAAGAAGGGCTGGTATCTGATAATGGAGCAGCAACAGAAAATAGTGTTGCTTCCACTACGGGGGAAAATCTGTGCAGGAAGCAGCAGCATCATGTAAAAAAAGTGTGTACGATGTGGTTACTCCCCTTGCCCATATGCCCTACAATGAGCAGCTAGAACACAAAAAAGATTCAGTTGCACAGATACTGAAGAGACTTGTATGGCCAATCTCATATCCATCTACTGTTTTGAATTTAGAACCAACTATATATTTGCTGAAAGTATAGTCATTTTTCGTCTTGTCTTCCACTGCAGACTCGCAATGCTCGGAAAGCTTTCCCAGCTGGCATTCCCCTTCCAGATTGGGTATTTAGATCAAAGGAAATCGGTAACCTCCTATTCCTATTGCATCACATACATGGTATTCTCAGTTATTGTGATAATCTCCATACCGATTCTTTTATACAACTGCTGTAAAAATGATAGTATGGCACGCTATTCTTATTATCTCAAGGGCTGTTACGCTATTCTTATTATCTCAAGGGCTGTTACGAAGAACAATAGAAACATAATGTAGATTTGGATAAGGCATGTTCACGAAACTGTAATTGCATACATTTTTCATCCCAATAAGAGTTGAAAATTGAAACTAAGGCCAGGAGGCACAAGGTGTAGAGCTTGATAATGCTACTGAAGGAAATACAATGCTATCCACGTGCTCATCTGTAACAAGTGAGACTGCAAGGTATAGTTGTACAAGAATCCGTAATCACTGAATGTTGACATGTATACGAATGTTAACATTTACTCCAGGACTTTTTTTTATTTATTTGCTTATCTCCGTCGAAAAGGCAAACACTCTTAATTTTCTAGCCTTTTTTCAAAAAAAAGAATCTCAAAGGCACATCTCAAAGCACTAAAAAACAAGTCTAACAAATGAGACCGACTATTCAAGCCACCTTGGGAAGCCCCTTTTCGACAAATAAACAGATCAAAGCCCACAAGAACAGCCTTATCACTCTCTTTGGTATAGCTGTGGCTGAAGAACGGTTGGATAGTTGATCAGCTGAAATGTTGGACTTGGACTTCGAGAGCTTTGAGAACCCAAATGTTTGGTTCGACTAGACTTTGAGAGTTTTGAGAAGGACCTTCAGGATTTTTGAGAAACTGCTTCAAGAAGCCAAAACATTTGGCTCAAAGAAACAGCAAAAAAGCATGTCTCATAAGCCAAAGTACACAGGTCCTAAATAAGGTATGGCTTTTAGGAGTTTGATTAAGATTTCTCTAAAGGAGATGTGATTATATATGCTTGTTAGGGGCACCTACTTTACTACGTAAGAGGTTGCTGATCATTGTTGCTTAAGCAAGAATAAATAAGTGCCCTTTTTCTAGTTTGCTGCCTGCACGTACCATAACCTACTGTGTCATGGCCAAGGCCCGGGGACAAGCCTCAATAGCACCTGACAGGCAATACCTCACCTCCACCCCCTCACTATCCTTTTTAATCCCATGCAGAAGCTCGTTAACCGCTTCTCCCACCTTTTATTACCAATTAAAAGCCTTAGCTACACCACAGGTCCACAACAGCACTGCATACAAAAGCTCTAGGTGAAAATTCAATTTTTAAAATATTCACCTGTGCAAAACACACACAATTTTTGTAGTCAGTAGCAGTGCTGCTGCACTAGTAAACCCGAATGTTTGTCACATGTCGTGTTCATTGTTCTGAACAAACAGATAGTACAATAAGTTGGCTTTTGACAATTTTGCTGTAACAAAATACTCTCTCCAGTTCTCAAATAATAGACGTTTTGGACAATGACACGGTCTCCAAAATATGAGTTTGACCATACAAAACTATCATAATTTATTTATGAAATACACTAAAATTATAATATTATGAAAGATCTTTTTGAGACAAATCTAACCATATGATTTTTATATGCTCAATCTAAATAGTTTGAAGAATATTTATGAATAAAGTTTTAAAACTTTGATTTAGGACATACCTAAAATGACTATTATTTGTGAATTGGAGGGAGTACATTTTTATGTACCATATTATCACGTCTTGCGTGACAATAGACGAAAATGAAAGAGAGAGAAGGAATCTACTCTTTTTCTGCTTTATTTTGTCAGCATCAACAGCAGGTTCTCTATATTTCGTTCTCTATATCCCTTCTCTAAATCACTATTCGTTCCCTATATTTCCATCATCTCCAGTAGAGTCCCTATCCCCGAAAAGATATAGAGATTCTCTGGAGAGTCTTTAAATATAGGGAGTCTCTATATTTAGAGACTGAGATAGAGACCCTGCTGGATGGGTATAGAGGCTGAGACTGTCCTCAATAATGTTTTAGGGAATGGTTTAGAGCACCTGCTAGAGATGCTCTAAGGGGGTCTTACTATATAGGCCTTACATGCTAACAATAACTCTCAAAAGCTATCCTGAAGTGCAACCAATATCAACCCCCAAAGGAATCCTGGTGAGAAACCAGTTACAACTCACTCAGCTAACTGTCCCTAAGACTTATACTGGACTCCTAACCAAATTGTAATCGAAAAGAAATCCAGCATGCGTGCTAGATTACTCTCTGGCACCCGTGGCCCGGCAGTAGCTCTGGCCTGTGGTCCAGACTCGAGATGATCTGGTCCCCTGGCAATGATGACGGTGGATGTAGATCAGTTCTGACGTGACACACATCACAAGAGCAATTGCCTTTTGTGGTCTGCACATTGTCATTTTTATGCTTCTGTTCTTTACATTAGCCTTCTGCCTTCAGCATTTTTAGCTTTGCCAAGTGTGTTCAATTATCCTGGTGGTCTTCCTTGCAAGTTTGAAGGCATTTTGGAGTCTCCAGTGATTGATGGATACCGCAACAAGTGTGAGTTTTCGGTGGGATATTCCTTAGAGCGCAAAAGGACGGTAGGAGTTATGCCTGGAACTTTCAGGTTAGTTGCCATGATGTTTTATTCTTTCCTTTTGTTCATTGCTTGCGCCCCAGCATTAATGATTAGTGCAAGAAATTCCAGGGAAGGTGTGACTGCTCTTGAGGAACCTGTGGACTGCCGAAATGTATCGCAAATTTCCCATAAATATGCTTTGATGTTCCAAGATTTTTTACAGTCATCAAGCTTGCCTTTGTGGAGCAAAATTGATAATTGTGGGTTTTGGCGCCAATTCACAGTATGCTCTAGCTATGCTTTTAAATCCTTCATTTGGTGCTTTTATTTCTGTATTTAGTCGGAATTATTCATAATCAATTTAGCAGTTCTATTAAGGTTCAGGGAGTAACTTGCACACTATAATAATTGTTATAATAGGTTCGAGAAGGAAGAAGGGCAGCTCAAGCTGTCGCACTAGATGCAGAAACGCAAATATCAGAAGTCATGCTTATTGTGCAGGTAGTTTTGAGTGAAAAATGCGCTGTACTCTCAGTCTATAATTTCAATCCAGCACAAATGTTCCTGCTCACAGTACTAACTGGCATGCAACCTTTGTTTTCAGGTATGCTCCACGGGTGTTGACAAGGTACTAATGGAAGATGAGTTTGACAGGTTATCAAAGGCGCTAAGACAAGGGGCCGCAGCATGCTCGCCACCATTGCCTCTAACAACCATTGTAGTCCAAGTAAGTTTTAGCAGTTTTCCCTAAATAAAGGTTTGAGCATATGCTTTGGAAGTCGGCACCATATTTACCTGATTTTTGGTTCCATTGGTCCATGATTCAGATTCAAAATACACTTCGTCACAAAAGTATGGCTTGCTAGGGTGTATACCTCTCTGGTACATGAGCCTATGTTTTGTTTGCGAAACCTGTTTCACAGTAGTAGTTTGTGATTCTGATACGGCCCTTGACGCAGATGAAACGGCCGTTTATCGTCGGCGATGCCTTGGCTGTATGGAGTCACCGGCCGTTTATCGTCGGCGACGCCTTACTAAGAACTTTTACTCATTGCTTGGATCCATAGAAGATACATGACGCCCTTTTATAGGGGAAAGACTTGGACTCGAAGAAAGTAACTAATCTTATCTTCTAAGTGAAGCTTATCTAATCCTAACAAACTTATCTAATCCAATCCTATCTACCAACTTCAATCCGCGCTACTGTACCACGGCCGCTTCAGCACTCGCTACAGTACCGGTTCCTGTTTATGCGCTCTGGGCCATGGCCGTATCAGATTCATGAACCCAATGGTTTGGGTTCGATGATTCTAGAAATTGCTAACATAATTATTACTAGTAGGAAGAGTGACTTAATGTAACATAATCGTCCATACATGACTATCTGAGTTCATCGATTTGCAGCAAAATACATGGATTCATGATTGCACGACATGAATCAGGGTATCAGCTTGCCAAAGTGAATGAAAGTACAAAACCTAAATAGCAAAACCAAATTAACTAGAGACTTCATAAAAGGATGCGATTTGATAAATAGAGCAAAAAGAAGGCAGCGACACCACACCCACCTCCTCTTCTCTTTTATAAACCCCCC